>VZSZ01003296.1:40981-57787 GCA_013398815.1 Ibidorhyncha struthersii | reverse complement strand
TTACTCCTAAGGAGCCCGGTTACACCCCCTTCACTTTTCAAGTCTAGTGCCAGCATACCACTTTCAGGCTTTTGGTAGCAAGCCCGGGTCTGTCCCCACACCCCTTTGAATCAGGTTTAAAGCCCTGTCAATGAGTCCCGCCAACTCCTGCCCTAAAACCCTTTTCCCCCTGCGAGACAGGCTTTTACCATCTGTTGCCAGCAGGCCTGGTGTCTTGAAAAGCAGCCCGTGATCAAAGAACCCAAAGTCCTGCCAATGACACCAGTCTCTGAGCCAGGCATTGATCAGCCGGCATTTCCTGTTTATCTCCTTGTCAATCCTAGCAACTGTTGGGATAGAAGCAAACACTACTTGCGCTCCTGATTCCCTAACCACTCATGTGAGTGAGTGTATAAGTGCATATCCACTGTAGTTAAAGGTTAGGGATATTTCATCAGCAAAAGCGGACAGCTGTATTAAACAAAAGTTTGATTTGTAGAAGGAGGACAACACAACTTGTTACATATCTAATTGCTTTTTTAACCTTGTACCTGTCTTAATAACTTAGCAGATCTTGTCTACCTATCAAATTTCGGTAGCAAGGATCATTGAATATCCAGTTTAAAGCAATGTATCATTGTAAGACAGGAAAATTATTCAGGAAAACACATTACTTTCTTTGCCTTTATTTCTTTTCTTTGTTAGTAATATAATGTCCAGTCTCCCATTCTGAAATCATCCTGTCTGACCCCCTACATCATACATGTTATTTCTGCCTATGCCAAGGATTAACAACCTTTTTTTAGATCAAGTAAGTATATAAAAAAATTTAAACAAAAATAACATAAATACTAAGTCTGAAAGAAGCTTTAACCATAAAAAAAGCTCTAAAAAGCTCTAAAAAGCTCTGAAAAGCTCTATAAATAAGAAACACAAGCAATGAATTTGCAACAACAGCATATAACGGGCTTAGGTAATGCATTGCTAAGAGTATGAAGCAAAGTGAAAATAAAGAGCAGAGAAAGGGTTGCAACATGTGTTGATGTACAGCAAATGTATTATTGCATTTGGCAAAACAAACTGACACTTAGCAACTCTCACATATGCATCATGATGGAAACGGGTATAGTGGGCACAGCATAGTCGAGCTTTATGGCAGCGGTAGACAGATATTTTGCATGAAATGGGAGGAAGAGCTTAGAGCTTATGTTGAGTGTTAAATATGTTCTGACAGAGCACTGTGTATGTTGTTGGGGATTTTTCTTAATTTAATATCCACTGCATATTTTCCTAGTATGGTAGGACAGGGCATGCATTGATTCTTACTTAACTATGTTGTTAAGCATTTGTTGATAAAGCGGAGAAAGAAGTGTGCTGATGGTCTTTCCACATTTCCTGGTTAAATAAAAAAGACACGTAAGAATAAGACAGTGTGTTAAATTGTAAAAATGATCTTTTTTTTTAAGATTTGTAGGAATAACAGCTACAATGAGTTTACTTTGAGTTCATTCCTTTGTATGAGATTTGTCCCATTATATCCAAGTAACTCTGCTTTTTTGTAAGTGCTCACAATTATTATTGTCATCATTGTTGCTATTAATATAGAACTATTTAAATATATGGATTTATTCAGGGATTTTATATATATATTTAAGGGAGGGTTATATTTGAAGTTAATTTTCAATACTAATCAATGCAAAACCAAGTAAACAATGCATTTTATCCTGGAGCATTCTACCTCTGTTTTTAAATTGTATCAGAGTTGAAATGTAGCTGTGTATCTATAAATAGTGGAAGTAATAATGTGATAGATTGAGAGTGACAGCTTGTGTGTGTATATGCAGTAGGAATATTTTCTGACCTATTCCATCAGGAAGCTAAAAGATGGATGACATCTCAACAAACAGGAATAATTCAGATACACACCTTCCTAATTTTCAGCTTGTTGTTTTATATGGACCTAATCAATGGTCTGTTTTTTTTGTTTAATAGATTTTAAATAAAGTAAATGACTAATATTTTCTGTTGTGTTTATTTAAAACAAAATAATAAAAAAAAAAAAACAGAAAAAAACTTTAAAAAAACAAAAAAAAACCCAAAATATAGCATTCAGAACAAAAGAGAAACAGAGATAAAAACGTGTTCTTCCTGTTGAAAGAAAAGGGGATTTTTTTTTTCATCACTGTGATGGAAAAGTTCAACTGAATTCTTCTTCAGTGCTTGCTAGTGAATTTGCTACATGCTGATCCAGTGGCTTTGGTCTGTGTTGCTTATCATGTTGCCATCTCACGATGTCTTTCAAACCACTTTTGCAGGTGTGGCACAACCACTGACAGTGTGTCTCATTTAGTTGCCAATTTTGTTTGCAAAGTATGGTCTCATCTCTGTTGCCATGGCAATATGATTTTATAATGAAGATTTCAGTAACTATTAGCCTCACCATGTTTCGACCTGGATAACAGAAGTCTGAGGAAGCAATTCTTCAGGCAAGGTTTTCTGCTTTTTACTGTGCATCAAGCAGGTATCTGCTGGAACCATAAATAGATTGCCAATGCCATATTTCTAAACAAAAATCCCAAGTTAAACCATACTGGTGGGAAAATTCAAAAGACTGGAGTTCTTTTAAAATAAAAAAAGAAGTGACTAGTGAGAACACAATTGAACACATGGACTACCGTGAAGGAACTGTGAAAGTTCAACAAGAAAAGCATCCCCATTTTATTTAAAAGATAACTTGTATTTAAAAGATATCTTGTTCCATGATTACTGTATTACCTGTGACTCATTGTCATTACATGTACTGTGCATATAAAGGAGTATTCGTCCATGTGGTTTGACAAGCCCAATGTAGACATACATATATATTGTAGTTTACATTGTTTCATCAGTTACATGTGCTTACATTTGTGTCTACAGGAGCCAAATTGTCGCCGAAATATTTGATTTGCAGAACTAAAGACAGAGGAAATTCTTCACATGTTTACACAGCTCAAAACATGTAAATTCTCTAAAATCCTCCTTTTACTTCCCTCACACTGCCTGTTTCTCACACACCACGTTGGCAAGGGGACATGACCTTCCCAGCAAAAACCTGGATCTGAATCTCAGATCAAAGAGAAAGATTCAAAATTCAGGATTCAATGACTAAGGAAAACGTGGGCTGGGAGCATTGTTTGAATCTGTGTTATTAACACTCAAATGAGTTCACCAATACTGTTGAAGTTGTGTCCCATATGATTCCCAATGATTTAATGGGCAACTTTGATATCTCCATCTTTTCACTAAATGAAGCCCTTTATGCACGTGATTTACTGTCCCTACCTATGAATATCTCCCACTATCATAAAAGTATAGAATCATTTCCACAGTTAAAACTCGGATTAGACACTACTTCTACTGTTCCAAATACTGCATTTCTGCCTTGTTTAAATGTGTTTCTACTGCTAATTTTTTGATGTTATGTTAGTGTCCAGCTCTATGACGTCATGAGATGTCTCTCTGTAAATTTCAAAACCAACATCCTGTAAAAAGTTGATTACTAAAGATTCCAAAGTTCTATTTTACATAAGATTTCTAAAATAGACTTTTTCTGTTCTTGCTGTTTTCCTTGCTGCCCCTTGCTGTAGAAGTCATTTCACAACACTGTTGTCTGTTCTTGGGAGGACCCATTGCCACATCTGTGACAGGGCGAGGAGAGCCCTGGGATGTTGTTAGCCTGCCTGGAGTGAGCTTTCAGGTGTGGAGAAGCTCTGCTGACAGCTGAGGAAGACACAGCAGGTACTGAGTAAACCACTAAGTGATGCCGTCTGTTCATGCATGGTCTTTTGCTGATGAATTTATGGTGAGCGGCAACATTTTACGTTTCAGGCCCACTCTTCCAAGAAGGAGACTCAGAGACAGCTTCTCAAACTTAGGCACTTGGTAAGATTTAAATGAAATAAAAATGAAAGTTATGTCATTTATATTTATATGAAGAGTCATCCAAGAACTTAAAAAAAAAACCCAAACCAAAACGTAATCAAACCATCTATAATGTGAAAAGCTTTAGAAGGGCTAGCTGCTTATATGGATAACCAAATCCCATTTTGACTACAAATCCCAAAATACATAACCTTTTAACTTTGTCTTCTTTTGTAAACTTTTTTTTAATATATCACATATTTTACTGTTGACCTGCCCCATCAGATTCCCTGTCTCACTTGTCTCTTGACTCCTTCAATAAGGTAAGCTTATCTAGATGTTTTACTAATGCCATCATGCTTTTTTATTTTTTTCTGCTATCTTCCTATGCTTGCTTGTTTTTCAAACCTGTTAGCACCAGTTCTAATCCACCAAAAACTCTTCTCTGTCATTTAGCATCTGCTGAAGCTAAACAGCAAATGAAATTAAACCTTTTCTAATGATCTTTCCAGAAAAAAAAACACACAAAAAAAGAAACCCCCAAAAAACCCAAATCCAAACAACCCAAGATCTCTTCCTCTCTCCTCTTTAAATAGGAAGTGTTTCAGTAAGAATGTCAGTGATATCAGTACTGGATGGCTTGCCTGCTTTCATAGGCATAGAGTACACACAAATCTTTGATATCTTATGACACTGTTGCATAAAAAAGATTTCCTATTACAAAAGAAATAGCGTAACCTGATCTCAGTTTATGGATTTCTCTTTCAACTACAATATCTTTCAGTGAATTTAGGTTTGTCGACCAAAGGAACTATTGCTAACTATATGATTTTTGTTCCTTCATGTATTTATTTTTAATGCAATATTGCCCCATGACAAAAAGCCCCTCATGCTTCCCTTTAAATAGAACAGTCCAACTGAAATCAATGTTTTGTTGGATCAGAGGATATAAACATAGTAAAGCCTACTCAAAAACCTTATTCAGGAGATGCACTTTACCACTTGCATAATTTCAAGTCAATGGGCTTAAAGTTAATCACATATTTACATGTATTCTTGAATCAGTATCATAATTAAATAGTTTTCTGGGCCATAGTCCAAAGAACACTGAACTAACAGAATAGACGACTATTAATTCTGATAGTAGGTAAATCACTCATCTTTCATGCTGCTTTAGTCTCATATTCTTTCATACTGTCACACAGTTCTGTTTTGTATTGAGGACCATCAGGTTTAATTGAAGATATCTGCGTTATTAAAAGTCTATGTCTTTCACCATTTTCAGAGAGATTCACAAGCAGAGAAAACATCTTAAAGTCATGAATAGGACGATTGAAAATGTGGGACTGAATGGCACTTTTCTGTATTCCAACACATATTTTGGCCAGATGCCTCACTGAGGATATGTTCTTGTCAGAAGAAAACTCCACAAGAGGCAGTATTGTTGATGCTACTAATAACAGAGAATATTTACTGTCTGATGCTCTTCTTGTCAACAGCTCCAAATGGGCAACTACATACCTGCAACACTTGTTGACAGATGTAGCAAAGAGGCAAAGTCCCAAGGGGACAACATAACCACACTTCTTCTGAATTGATGAGGACTGAAGCATACTGACATGCCAGAATGGAGGTATATAATGGGATGAATGAGCTACAACTGCTCTACGGACAACTAGGAGACTCCATTGTGTAAGATCCAGCCCTCTGGTAACTCATAAAAACACCCACTCAGGCCAAATAAACCTGAAAACTGACTGGAAAAATCACATTTTTATTAAACATAGTTTCTTCTCCTTCCTGCTGCCTGTTCTAGTAACATTCCAATAGCTTCTTTTTACACTTTCCATTTTTTCATGTGTATTTACATTCTTTTTTTCCCTTATTATCAGTGATTTTTTTTTTTTTAACAAGTGCAACAGATGTCAGCTCAGACATCAGCTTTGGATGAAAGAAATTACTAACAATTCTTCTTATGGAAAGTAAAAGTATGTAACAGAACTTTACAACCACCCTGCCAGTCTGTTTCAATGCTTCACCATCTTTACCACTGAAGAATATTTCTTAATGTCATCTTGACTTTTCCTAGCTGTAGTTTGAGCTCATTAGTTCATTTGTCCTTGTTTTAGGTAAGTTCAACTCACTGGCATTTAAAGAACGTGCTCCAAGTTAGCAGATTTATTTTTAATCACTCTGTTAATCTCATGAATCGTAGTTTCCTAAACAAGTACTTTCTTTTGCAGTTAGCAATGGCAATAATATACCAAATTCATCAAACACATTGCTTTCTGTATCCATATTGTTATTTCATTGTGTAATATTTTTGACTGTTGATGATCTTTAAAAAAAAATCTATTCCTACTTTGGTACAGCTACAAATGTTCCTTTTGCATAGTTAACCAAATACATTTGAATATAATGTATGGACCCAAACTTCCACACAGATTTCTTCAAACTTGCTATAAAATCTCATTCCCTGAAGGAGAGGTTTAATATCAGGACTGGTTGAAAAGATATGGCCTTATTGGAAGTTTCCTTCATTTCTTGTTCAACTGTGGCAAAGTCTTTCTATCTTTTTCCCCTTTCTCCCAGACACCAAGTCACCTAGAAAAGATACCACTCTTTTCATCTGCTACATGGAAAAGTCCTTACTGGACCTATATTCTACTATAGCCAAAAAACTATTTTCCTCCTTTTCCACTCCTTCTTTTACCATTCTGAGATGAAAACAGGTACTTAGAAATGAGAAAAACCACCCATGACTCTCAACTTCCCTCTTTTCTCTTTACTTGCAGTTCCTGAAATTTATGCCTGTTTTTTTATGTATTGATGTTCTTGTACATAATTCTGGGAGTTGCCTTAAATTTGTAGTTTGTCTACAATAAAGACAACATGTAGTCTCTGGTAAATGAGAATTTAGGGCTCAAGCTGCCATGTTTTAGACTTGCTTTAATGAAAAACACATAATAGAATTATGGCTTACACCATTTACATTTAATTGACTGACCATATTCAGTTTTGTTTTTATTGACAAAAATGGACACAGATGGGAGAAGTGTCAAAACTAAAAATTTTATCTATAAAATAACATGTGAATTATGTACAAGACCATAACTGGGATTTTTAGATTTCTTAATTTTAGATACTTCATTATTTGCAATTGTGCTTGTTTCGCAGATAAACTAGTACATGCTTTGCTTTGATTTCAACTCAACTTTCTTTTAATCAGCCTTACTATGCTAAAAGATACTGACTTGCATCTTGGTTAAATTATGGTGAAGGCTGTGCTAACAAGATTTATTTTATGTCACTTGAATGATATAGTTTCCTCATGTTATATAGCTTTTCAGTTTAAAAGAGAGAATACCTTTCTAGCTCAGAAAATATACAGTCTGTAGTCTTTAAAGTGTATCAACGGATTTTCAAATACCAAGAAAAATGTCCCTTTCCAGATTTATTATTAGAATTCAGGCAGCATTTCACGGAAAGGGAGGTGGGAAAAAAACAGGTTCCTGTTTAATATTATTTATAGTCTAGCCTTGGCATATATTTCAAGCTCTGTAAACCTTGCCAATATGCCACTTGTAAAGCACATCAGACCTCGTGCAACAACAGTAGGCCAAAATACTTTATACTGTTCAGATACTCTGCCATAAAAAGGGGGAAAAGAAGAAAAAGAAAGAGAAAAGTTTTTGTGAAAAGCTAGTCTCAATTCTTTTCTCTTTATGAGATAATTTTGTTGTTTCTCTGTTATTATCAGTTAAATTCTATTAGTGATGAGACAATTTTAGGTGTTTTCTTTTGCAAATATAGAAGAAAGATAAATGTTGTGAGGTACCTTGCAGGTTTACATAATGCATATTTATCTCTGCAAATCTATCTTTTAACTATATAATATCCCCCCTGTTAATACTTGACAGCATGATGAATAAATAAGTTGTAATAGGTTTATGAATTTTTGTAAGATGCCCCCTACTAGAGACTTTTCACCTGGCGATCTCTTATTTTTTTGTCTTTTTATTGATATTTTATTTGTTTTGGTTTATGAGAACAAAGGCAAAATCTTTAATGTATTTATTCCTAGAAGTCACCATAAGGTAAAAATGAAAGATGTGAAATGTAGCTTAAATATCTGTAAACATATTTGCATGAAGGTGTATAGAAGAACTTCTGTTGTGTTAGGCTAACTCCTAATCTTGACAGCACCTATGATGTGAAGAACAACACATTTAAACAAATTTTTCTGATCTAGTAAAGCATGATATGCCTACTAGTGAAGAAGCATTGAACAGATACTTAATATTAAGATATACAATAAATAAAACCAATGAAAACCTTTGGAATTCAGTGTGTTCTTGCAGTTTGAAATCTGTTCCATGGGGAACAATTTCCTTTCAGAAGTGAGCAAAGAAGCTTTAAGGTGAGTTTGCTGGAAAGGCAGTTCAAGCTCATGGACTATGATAAAGCTATGAACTACTAACTACAGCTGGAGAATGATAGAAAAAAAGCCTCCTGAGTTTTCCGCTAGAGCTGCCATTTTAGGTGTTAGACAAGCCATTAACCTTTAGATATCTCTGAGCTGAATTTAAATGTGTAGGAGAGGCGTTTTCAGGAGAGAAGCTGTGATTCCAGAAAGTACGCTTATTAAATCAGATGTAAGTCAGTTTCAAATTTAATATTTGCAGTAAGTCCTTTGTTTATATTGCACTGAAAACTGTAACTGCCCCTTATCATTTAAATAAATTAATTAAATACCCTTCTTTTCAGCTTGCAGAGTGCTGTGAGAGGGTTTTACCATAAATACAAGTAATTTGGGGGGTGAAGGCTGATACTGGTGCCATGTCCTTCATCCATAGTCTGTCCTACACTTTGACAGGCTAAATTATTTATATACCCGCTTTTCATTCACTTGTTCCTTCTAGTTCCCCATTCATCTAGCATTTCTGCAGTGAATAGTGCCACTATTTGAAATTCAGTTCATTATACTAATGTCTTGCATTTGTGTTTTTTTCAGGCAAGTAGCTGCAATAACGCCATTTTTGGTAGTAGATCTAAAAACCACTGTTCAGTGTTTTCAAAGCACGGTAAAAAAGGTTAAGGACCATCAGGTATACTGTCATTCTTGTAAAACACAAATATATCTGCAATTTTCCAAGGATGTCTGGAAGAAAAGCTCTCCGTGGTAGTTTAGAAAACTCAAAGCATTTGGATTTTATAAAGTTACAGGAAAGCAAATGATTAATACAACATCATGGTCTCTGTTCATTTCCTTCTAAAATTATCCATGGCTGTGCTGGTTTATCTGGAACATCTTTCTCATGGAAGCTGAAAGAATTTGTGTATTATTCCCCTCAACATAAATAATTGTTCAGCATTTTTATTGATCTCTTCTCTGCAGATTAACTATTCCCTTACCTTTTCCCTTCAATTTATCTAAATACTACCACTGCTTGCAGATCCTAGTGTTACCTATTCTCCTGTTCTTTGGTCTTGACGAATATTCTCTTTTAAAGTAGTGATGAAGCTAAAGTCTCTATTGCTGTGTGTACGCTGCAGTGCCCAGGAGTACTTCCCAACTCATTCTTTAGGTGTGTGCTTTGGCCACACTCAATTTCTCTGCCGAGACTAAGGTAAGGACTGAGGTCCGGGTTGTTTCCCACCCCACCATCCTCATACCTTTGTTTTGATGGGAAGGAGACCAGTGGGCAGAGCAAGAATAAAAGTACACACTCTATGTTATGTGCTCTAGGTTAGCTGAAAGTGCTGGTCTACCCCCATAAACCCTGGACCCCTGGGACTTCTGTCTGAAGCCATTCTCTGCTATTCTTGGAGTTTGTTTTACTATATCTGCTGCTGGCAGTATCTACTGTACATGAAATATTGAGAATTAACTATATACCTGCACATAAGACAACATCATACCGTGTCTTAATTCTAGCAGTGTTATTAGCTTAGCAATCCTAGAAAACAAAACCAAACAGGACACTGGTTATTTGTGTATTCAAGGTAGCTGAGAGAAGCTTAAAACAACAGCCTAGCAACTAGTCTCCTACAGAGCCTGTCTTCCTCCACAGAAGTATTCCCAACACAACTCCTTCTTCCATGAAGGAGTACCTAAATTGATGGTCTCATAACATGTCCTGTCTGTTAATAACTTGACTTAGAAAATATTAATTGTGCTGTAACATATTTTGAGTATTTCCCTATATGTGAATTTGCACTGGCCTTTAATTAAATTTGTATGCATGAAGATTCCCAAATGGGCCATTTATATACATATTTATAGGGCTTGAAGGTGCATTAATGTAAGCATACAATTGACTGTGCTTAGTTTCCAAATACCACTCCTAGGCCCTCCTGCCACAATTTATTTTTTAGGATATTAGTAGTTATGGAAGATCAGGATCTCTCTTCTATCCATCCTGAAAGTACTGGTGTAGTCCAGCACAGACTTCTTCCAGATACAATGATAAGAAGAATGTATTTATTAGTGCTGTGCTAAACCAGTATTTGTTAACAATGCTATATATGCCTGCACTGCATAAAAATATATTATTGAAATCATACTTTTTCTGGAAATGATATCAGCTTTACTGGACACAAGTATTAAAGGCCAAATTCAACTCAATTTCAACATACTTCCCTTCCCTTTATGCTTTACTAACTTATAAAATGGTAGATCTCCAATATTGTCAGAGATTTGAAGAATGATAGTACATTTCAACTAATGTTTCACTTGACAGCTGTGAAAAAAGTGCACAAACAGTCACCATTAAAAAGTGCCAAAATACAATTATAATGAGTGATAAGCCAAGGAAAGTGTATTTTAAGAGGAGGTGTACAGCCAGGTTTCATATTCATTAAAAAGAAGAATTTACAGAAGAGGCTACATCCAGTTACTGTAGAGGACAGTTAGGAAATCTGAAAGCCTTCTTGAGAACCTCTGCCTATATACCTGTCCTGACTTTAATAACTTTTAATTCCAATCATGATTGGTTGCTCCACAGAGGCAGTTGTCAGTATGATAGTTCTTCCACCTGTGGCTAGGGTAATATGGTCAAATACCTTCTCATTTGTGATACTGTCCTATCTTGGAATACCTTCTACAGAGCTGTATCTCTAAAGCTTAACACCAGGCTTCATCTACTTTACAACAACTGAAGAGGAAAGGAGAGCTTACTTTGTACTTAGCTTTAGCATATGTGGGTTTATTTATTTTAGTACTTTTTTCTGATTAGAAAATGGAGAAAGTGACATTAAGCACAATATTAAAGCCATCATTAGGCACAATATAAAAGACATCTTGAAAGACAGAAAATCAGTGGAATTACAGATTATGAAGATTATTTTTTTCTCTTAGCACAGACTGTCCTATATTCTGATATAATTAAGCCGGATAGAAGAGGAGAACGGAACGAGTTTCAAAACTGGAGCCTATCAACAATATATGTGCATAAAACCAAGTTATCTTACTTGGGTCTCCTCAAATTCGTTTTTCGTGTTTGTTCTTTCTGAAAGAATTAAAGTTTGAGAAAAAATTAATCGGATATTACTTGTGTACTTCAATTCTGACTCTCACAAGTAGTTTTGGGATAGGATGAGAAATTTACTGTGAAGATGTCAGAAGGGGTCATTATATATTGATCAGCAAAGAATATAAGAATGTGGATAATTTCTTTATTGAACAGGGATAATGCATTCAATACCTTGCAGAAGTGAATTCAACCACACATAAAGTCACTATGTACAGCATGTGTTCATTGTCAAGCTGACCTAGAACTTAGAAAAAACAAATAATAGCGTAGGCTGAACCTGAGTAAGTTTGCCTGTCTGGAGGTGTAAATAACAAATAAAAAAGTAACAAAAAAAAGCAAAAAACAAAGGGCAATCTACTAGTTCAATTGCCAATTTAAATAAAAACCATACAACAGTTCATCTTTCATTTACAGAGAAAAAGAGGAAAAAAGACTAGGAGAAGAAACATTTTGGCAAATGCAAGAAGTTTTCAGGGATGGACAAAAGTCAGTTTATTACAGTGACGCCAGATGGTTCTTGTCTCCATTTTGCTGGGTGCTGTAGAAAGCTTTGAAGAAAAGGATGGAGCATTTTCTCACTTAAACTGGATGATACTGTCCAGCTTCAGGACAGTCAGGATAACTAATATGTAGACTGGGGAGAAAGAGAGAAAAATGAATGAACAAAGTTAAGCAGAAGAGCATAAACCACTGTTCATTCTTTTAAGATGTCTGTCACACAGACAAAACTTTTGGAGGATTTTTATAACACAATTTGAAAATGCATGACTTTCCTGTGCTAGGTAAGACAACCTATGTCTGTGTTAATACAAGCGATCAACTTGCTTATACCTGTCAAATAAGTCTACAGCTGTTGAATAATGATTAGTTAACTAAAAGGACAGAGCACAAAACATCAGCAGGGTGCTCATAGTTTGGCCAGTGTAGAAATACAGAATTGCTATTCCGAACTAAGAATGATTTGGCAGTTGTCAAAAATCATTATTAATTTCAGATGATCAGAACACATAATGCTTCCAATTTCAAACTCCAGCTGTAAATGTGGTATGGCTTTAGCCTAACTATCATCCGTGCAAGAAAGTAAACATTTAATTAAAACTTCCACAGAATATAAATTGAAAAAATGGACAGGATTTCTCTCAGTATACCTGTAATCTCCATCAGCTCAAACATCTGAAGTACTGAGGACAAGGGAATAAAAAATATTCCATTGAACAAACAGGGGGAGGTGAAAACTGGAAAGTAATGGGGCTGGGGAAGAGTGGAGATTGGGTCAAGCTGTCAGTTTTGGAGCTGCATAATGAACAAGAGTATGTTAATCCTCTATGGGCCTCCCACGCTCCTACTCTGCAATTCCTCATACAATTTTTGCCAGCCTTTTCAACTGTGGAGGTTCTTCTGTGTTTCTGAGTAGCAAGGTTCAGATAAGTACTGGAGTGTAAACTTCCTCCTTGAGGTTCCAGATTTTAAGCTTATAATTAGGTCATCCCTGATTGGAATTTTTTTCCAATGTTCTTAGAACAGTCTATTTCCTGTCGTGTTTTGTCTGGTTTGGTTTTTATTATTCCATTAGGAGACTCACTACTTCTGAGAAGCATCTGTTTGCTTTTGGATTTCTGATAACTGATTGAGAAGTTATGGGACAAAGCAGAAGATACCATTACATGGTATTGATCATCTTATATGAAAAGCAGGTCGAGCTGCTCAGGACCTTCCAGGAAACAGACATGGGGGGAAATGCCTTACCTTTCAAAAGGTCTAGATTAAATATATTGCTTTCTATAGATCATTAGCTCTACATAATACCAGCCTTTGCCTCAGAGGAAGTTTGTATTTTAATGCTTCTAGTAGAATAGTTGCTTGAAAAGACAGTTTGCAGTCAGTAATAGCAGGAATCATATTGCTAGATAAAAAAAAATCAGTGTTAGATAATTAGAAAAATCAATAACACTTCAGTTTTGTATTTAGATTGTAATTAGCAAAATAATGGAAACACAAGAGAAGTCATCAAATAATAAGTATCAAGTTTACTCAAAGATATAACATCCTAACTCAAAGATATAACATCCTAACAGAGTCATGAGTAGTTCTCAGCAAATAGGAAAGTGAAGCCCCCCAAAAAGACTTTTTTCAGGATAACTTTTTACTAGAAGTAACGGGGGAAGAAAAGGTCAATTGTACAACTGACTGGTGGATATAAGGATAGTTCTATAGAAGTTATTTCTATGTCAGTGAGAAGCAAGTCAGTTTCATCCTGGATGAAAGCAATGTATAAAGCAAGATATCCCATTCCATCAGCTGAGTTGAATAGAATCTTTCTGAGGAAACCTTTGTATGCACTTTTTCTTCCTTCTTATCAGTTAAAGAAATGTATTTCAATCATGACAGCAATTTGTGGTGCACTTTCAACTTCTTGGTTTAAATGGTTTGTAATACATTGATTTTTCACTCCAGGCCTGTGCCTCCTGGGGTCAGAAGAGCTAGTGGTGTCTGCATTGCTATCTTTCTTAAAGTTTGTTTTCCTTTTGTGGAACAGGTAATTGCCAAAAAGAATTCAAGACCTAAAATGTCTTTCCAAGGAAAGTAACATCATGAAAAAAGAGGATGTGCACAAGTACACTCCTGCAGTCCTAAACACTGCAGAGCAGAGCACTAGCATGGTATCAGATGGTAAGGAGACCGGCATTGGGAGGAGTTCTATAAGATGTGTCTGGAAACAAGTGTAGAAAGCAGTGCAAAGGCCCACAGACGTGATTTTGAGTGTGGGGTATCAGCAGGAGGCAGTACTGAAAGAGCTGTTACAAAACAGCTTTAGAGAGCAGACAATGATCTTCAGGCTCATGGCACAAAGGACTCGACAGATCTCATAGCCGTGGACAGGCTGCTGTGCTGGATGAGCTCTTACAAACAGGAGTCTGTGTTTTCTCCCTCGGAGCTCTGTGCTGCAAGTGGTGGCAGTTAGGATTGTTTTTATTTACAGTACGTGGTTGTTTAAAATAAACCTGGTGTTGATCAAACCTTTCTCCAACTATGGATTTTAGAAACATATGGATAAAAAGGAAGAAGAGTTCCCTGGGGAAACACTGCACAGTGAAGAACAAATTTTACATCATTTTTAATGGAGAAAAAAAAACAACTTTGACCTTCCTTCTGCATGGATGGAAGAATTTTTGCCTGCAGGTAAAATACGAATTTCAGTGAAAAATTAGAGGTCAAAAAAGATTTCAATATGGGCAGTTCTTTTGGTATCCCATCAATGTACAAAGTGCTAAGAAAATCTGCTAGAAAAACAATGTTATTGAAGAGTATTAGCTTTGTCTAGTTTACAAAATACCACAGAAATCATGCTGGCTTGGAAAGGTTTATCCAAAGCAATTTTTCTTGAAGGCTGATTGGGTATTCATGTAGATTTCAGCTGAACTCAGTGTTAGCTGTTGGTTTTAAGAAAGGCCCGAAGTAACGTGTATATTCATCAACAAGTCAAAAATGGAAGAGGTTATATAGACAATGAAAAATGTGAAAATGAATAATAATACAGAATACTTTGAAAAATTGAATAACAACTTTCAGTAGAAGCTAAAATGTTAATGGCATTAGAACAAGACTGTGAAGAATTATAAGAGAGAGGGCAAAAAAAGATGCAAATGTGAATGCCAGGTCACAAACTACCCATAAACATATAGAAATTCATTACTATAACAGATTGCTGTAAAATGACATTTTAAGTCAGAAAGATGTTAATTCCTGATTACAAAGCAATCATATCACCAGTTATGGATTGTAGGTTCCATAGTACTGAAAAGGCATTGTTGAAATAATGGAATAATAAGGTCAATAATGGAATTGCTGGATAGTTTTATAACTGGATTTACAACTTTAGAGAGATTTAGTGATGGGAAGTATTTAAAATAGTATATAAATTTGAAAAATCATCTGTTTTAAGAGGGTTTTTTTTGAAAGGACATTAGGGACAAGGTGAGAAGAACAGAGGATGAAACTAAAATTAAAGGAAAATATCACAAATTCTTTGCAAATTTAAGTTTGATCTGGAAAATTCTTTAGACTTTTTCTAGTCCATTAAGCATTTTTTTACTAAAGAAAAAACGGGGCCTAAAATTTGAATACATACAAAGGCAAAAATTCACACTAGCTAGGTGTTTGATTCAATCAAAAAAGTTTTTCCCTGCCTACAGTATAGAACTGGAAGACAGTTTTATAAACTGTAGAATTATATAGCAACTTACCTGGACACTGTACTGCAATGGGTTATTAAGAATAAAACTGAGATTCTCAGTTGACTGAGTCAAGGTGTGTTTCTTTTTATATTGTATGAGTAGCAGCCTGAAGTTTATAAATCATAAAATTATAGGTATTAAATATGCATAATATACATGATATTAGATAATAAGATAAATAAGTTGTAATATATCCAATAAATGTATTAGCTATGTGTATATGTGTGTGTCTCTATTTATATATTATGTAAATATATATGTATCTATACAAGAATCAACATTAAATATTCTATTAAATGGCTGCCAGGATCAAGGTTTTACTGCATGTGCTGCCAGTCCCTGTCAATACGTACAATCTCAGTTTCAAATCTGAGCAGGTAAGGCAGACAAGATCTCAACGGAAACAGTAGCACCAAGACATGATGACTGATATTTGATATGCAGTTCCACCATAAAGTTAGTGGTAGATTTTCCTAGCTCAGTGAGTGTTCTATTCAGTAACCCACATTGCTGCTCTTGTAACCTATGTATAAAATCATATTCCATACAGTAATTATACCATCTTCCCTCAAAAGCTAGAATCCACTTAAAAAGTGATGCCATAGCTGTTGCAAAATATTAAACCAAGATTTGTTTCATCTCTGGATTCATTATGCTAATTCCAGTCCTTGTACAGGTCACTTCAACAAAGCCACAGATCTATACAATTCAATATTTTTTGCTTAAGCTGCATTTATTTCGCAAACCTGTCATACTTTCGGTCACCAAACTTTGCTCACCATGAGCAAGGCAGTAATTGCTTTAATGATTAAATTATCATTTATCTTGGAGCAACTTTAAAATTTATTTTGCTGTCTACAATAAATTAAATTCTGTGTTACATACTAGACATAATTCCTTTCTTTTCTCAACAAATAAACAAACACAATTTCTATTCATTTTATATTCCAATATGAGTTTATTTTGGAATAAACAGCAGATCCCTGTCCTTCTTGAACTGGGGAGCCCAGAACTGGACGCAGTATTCCAGATGCGGCCTCACCAGGGCAGAGTAGAGGGGGAGGATGACCTCCCTCGACCTGCTGGCCACACTCCTTTTGATGCACCCCAGGATGCCATTGGCCCTCTTGGCCACCAGGGCACATTGCTGGCTAATG
>VZSZ01003296.1:0-40528 GCA_013398815.1 Ibidorhyncha struthersii | reverse complement strand
CATCATCTTTCCAGGGATGGAGGTGAGGCTGACCGGCCTGTAGTTTCCCGGGTCATCCTTCTTACCCTTTTTGAAGACTGGAGTGACATTGGCTATCCTCCAGTCCTCAGGCACCTCACCTGTCCTCCAGGACCTTTCAAAGATGATGGAGAGCGGCCCAGCAATGACTTCCCCCAGCTCCCTCAGCACTCGAAGGTGCATCCCATCAGGCCCCATGGATTTGTGGATATCTAGTTTGTCTAACTGATCTCTAACTTGCTCCTCATCAACCAAGGGAAAGTCTTGCTTCCTCCAGACTTTCTCTGTTATCTGCAAAGTCTGGGTTTCCCAAGGACTGGCCCGAGCAGTGAAGACAGAAGCAAAGAAGGCATTTAGCAACTCCGCCTTCTCTGCATCTTCTGTCACCACAGCACCTGTCTCATTAAAGAAAAGAAAAATCAGCTGAAGGACTACTTAATATACAATCTACTTTTTGTCCTTTAAACTTGCTAGACAGCAGTTCTCACTTTGAAATCTGGTAGCATTTGAGAGAAAATAATGGTGCCTCCATAATAAGAAGAATAGTTAGAACACACCTGGAGTAAAACAGATGCTTAATCATTGTTTAGTCAATATTTCCACAAACCTGAGATCTGCTCCCTTGATAGTTTTTGGGCTCATTCCTTAACTGGTGTCTCCAGTCTCAATTTTTTCTTTTTCTAAAAAAAAAAACAAAACTCATTTTTTTTTTTAGTTTATGAAGAGCTAAAAGAGCTATAAAGCTTCAACAAGGGAGAAATATTAAAGCTCCAAATTCTGAAGTATCATCTATCTCATTCAGGGTTAATCCAGGTTAAAACAGCTAAACATAGCCATTTATTAATGGACAAACAGAAAAGGGGGGAACCCTTATTATCGCAGTATCTACAAAATATTTTGCAGTGAATGTGTTTGGTGAGCAAAATGCAAAATTGGTTCTTTTTCTAATAGTTTTATTCTTCTGACAAGGACCTAGCTTTCATAAATTGGGGAAAAGCTGCACCAGGGAGTTCAGGAGAATGAGGTGGCAAAATTTCCCAGTGTTTCTCACTTCCCTCTTTCGAACAAGAGCTGCACAGGGAAGCTAGAAGGCCTGAGGCATACTTATTAGAACTGCAGTGGGACTGCAATTTCTCATCTCCCTCTTCCCTTAACTAGATGTACCACATGTTCTTTTTCTGGCTGTAAAATCTTCGTTTCTGACACACAAAAAAAATTGTCTATACTGTCTGGGATTCCTGGAGGTTTAAGAGCTTGCCTGCACTAGTACCAGCAGTTACGATGAACTTATCCTGATGGGCTTCAGGATATGCAGTTGATCTAACACTATTTATAAATCCCGAGTGGAAACATGGCCATCCTGTTCCTAACAGATAAATCCAGCATGTGGAAAACATTGTGTGGAATCTGTAATCTTGGATCATATCAGCTGCAGCTCCACTTACTCATTTGGGTTGTATGAGGTATTTGGATCAATGTCCTCTAAAGTTTTCATAGATTGTGCATGTCTTAGGAAGCTAAACTGCAGCGAAAACTGTGGTCTGACACAGCACCAGCACACTAGTTTTCTTGTACAGTAGCCTCAATAAACATTTGCATTGAAAACAGTACATGATTAACGTAATTCTACAGGCTTTACAGCCTCATTCAAGGCCAGAGATTGGTAATGCAGACTTTCTACTGAGACTTACTTTTACTGGCCTATTGTTGGTTTGGCCATTAAACAGTAAGAGGTAATGTGCACCCCTATTCAAATACTTGTCCAAAGGCATATGAAAGATGACATACTTAGATATGATGCCATTTTCTTGTGGTTTATGCTATTGTTTACCTTATAAAGATTCACTGCCAAGACTTGACCATGAAACACAATTCTGTGTGCTTTAATCCAAACAACTTCCCAAACAAGCATTGTCTCCCCTCTTCTACTCCCATTACCTCTGTACTGGGTACTGGGAGGAGATTAGGCAGAGGTAGAGAGACTGCAAAATCTGTGTGAATTTATAGTCCTGAACTCTTGGGAAGCTGCTGCAGAATTCTTGTTTCTCACAGCCTTCCCTTCCCTATGCAAAGACCGGTCTTTCCCATAAACATAATTTTATAAACTAAAAGCTCTTAGACTTTCACCGACTCAGACATGAGACAACTACACATAATTCCTAAAAAGCTCGATGATCCATTTATATGTACCTAAATAATTTAATCATTCACTTAATAGCAGAACAAATTAGTCATAATCTCAGATTTTGATGAACATTATGCTGAGATGCCCACACTAATATGCTTTCTGATAAAGCAAATGCTTACTCTGTTAGAGCACAAATCTTATTTTGTCTCTAGTAAAGTCACGGGAGAGAGAGCTGAGTCTGCAGTAGGACTGCTGACTCAAGGAGATTTGGAGATTTATTAGCAGGTTTCATTAAATATATGGACGGATCCCAGCATTCAAGGTTGGAAAATTAGGATGCAAGAGAGGAGCAATATGTATGAAGCAAAACAGGAGAAGAAAGCATTATCATGGATATATAATAGTATCACACAAATCCATATTGATGAAAACTACAGATTTGTGCTATTTTTAAGTATGTAGTTATTCTAGAATCATGACTTTATCCATTTGTTTAATGGGGTCGGCTCTTTCCTAATGGCACTTTCAGCTTGACAGTGACCGGCAGCACAGTGGTTTGATCAGTGACATGGAGGGCTCATGTTGCACTGGGTGTGACAAGCACTTAGCTTTGATTATAACCGGTAACTCTGTTAATGTGGAAGACATAATTACACTTCACTTTCACTTCTGGTCCGTCATCTGTCACTCTAAATCTAGTGTCAGAGAAAAACACAGATTTCCTTGTCTCAACTTTTGATCTGATATTAGAACAGGTAGGAGTATTAACTGACCAAAAGGTGAAAAACAGCCTAAAGGTTTTATTAAGAGAGGGAGAGAGAGAAGGTTGTGAATATTCCCCATGTACTAGGTGTTTGTTAAATATTTATTGAATATTTTAATAAATAACCTTCCAGTGCTAGATTCATTCTGACAAATATTTTGAATTGTGTTCTCAAAAGGGTTTTTTTATTTACTGCTGTTTCACCTGTTACAGATACTATAATTACAAACACCCTAAATTTTTGCATCGTTATGTTTGCTTGAAAAATTAGCTAAGCATAAATAAGGATTGTGAAGAAAATGAACAAGGTTTTTGATAATGAGAGCCTGCTCCTTATTTACAGTCGCAGGTAATGTATAAACAGATAATGAAGACAATACTGAACAATAATGCCACTACACACAACTGTCAGGTAATACAGCTGTTAAACCAGGAATGCATATCTGTCTCCAGTTTGCCAGAGAAAATAAAAAAAAAGTTACAGAATAGCACTGAATATGAAGAAAAATGACAAAAGTATCCATTAATTATAGTAAAAATACATAAGTCACAAGGTTACCTTATGTTAACCAGTTTCTTAGAGGTGCAGTAGTAATGAAAATTTTAGGTTCAGTACTACATTAATAAAAATCAGTATCTCTTCTTAATATGGGGAAAATAAAACGGCAAATGACAGCATTCCCAAAAGCAGTGCTCTCCCTAAGTTTATAACATAAAAGCTCTCGTAGTCTCCTGTCCGAAACAGAGGGTATCATCTAGTTCATTCTCCTCTCACCAGCACAGAGCAATGACAATGTTTTGGCACATGAAATTTCCAGGGCTGAGCTTGCACAGCTTTGCCTGGTAGGTTGTGAAATCTCCTGTACTTAGCTCCCTCTAACAGGATAGTTTTGTTTGTACACCCACTCCAACCTCATCCAGTACAATTTAAGCCTATTGCCTTTTGTTGCACACCCTGCAGTCACATGGAACAGGTGATCCTTCCTGTTTTTGAGGCAGCTCACCTTCTGAGCTGAGGACTGGGATCACATCTTCCCTCAGTCTGCTCTGGTACACGATTAGACAATGGTGACTTTTTCAGTCTTTTGCCATAAGCCTTGTTATCATGGTATCCAGTCATCTTTGTTCTCCTCTGCCATGTCTCCATTTGTTCATGCCTTTCAAGCATCAAATATGACAAGGCTGGGAAAGAAAATCTTTTATGTGAAAACATCTACTCATTTTAATAAAATAACTAGTTATGTCATCTGCTCTACTGATACAGTTCTAGTGCCTAAGAATGTTAATTTTTTCAGAAACTATGTTTCTTATCTCTGTCAAATCCAACACTAACTTCTTTTGATCAGGAAAACTGTTCATAGCAAAAGTGTAGTTGAGTGCTACAGGAGAAAAATAAGCACTTTAAAAAAATCCATGTGAAGTATTATTTTCTTCTGAAAAATGTATTTTGTTGCATAGTCCATAATTAATTAGCTACTCATTAGAAAAACTTAATTGACATGGAAATGGTGAAGAATCTTTTATTTTTAGTAATATGCATATTTCATTCACAGTATCTATAAACATTCACTTCAACATACCCTGAAGATTATTAGTGGATTATTACTGCAGGACAGAGATCAAAAGACTGAAATGAGCACCAAAAAAGACTGCACCTTTAACCACAGCTTAATGCTAAACTTGCAGAAATGATCAAGAAAATCATGAGCATTAAGAATATAATCTTGAATTAAAAATGGAGTATTTTTACATTTCCACACAAGCTGAAAACATACAGTGTATTCTTACAGATCAGAAATTTAAGAACTGCTAGGTAAAAATGTATTCTAAATGATGAAATAAAGCTTATAATAAATGATTTTTGTTACCTCCATGCATCTCTGATTTTGTCTTCTGACTACAGTTTGGTGCAATTCATATGCATGTTAAATACCTGTGTGCAATTACAGCATGTAAAACACCCATGAGTACACGAGTTCAGTAATCTTCTTCTCTTTAAAAAGACAGCTGAGTAAATCATTATTCAGAAATGAGAAGCTAACAAGTGAATTAAATAAGTAATGTTATGAATAAGAAGGTTATTTTATCAAAAACCTCATTGAGCATCAGATTTTTATGAGAAGTCAAGAGGATAACATCATGTAATTTTTTTTACAGTAGAAAAAATTCTGAATATTCTAATGAATGCATTTTTCCAAAACCCATGATAGAAGCTGCCATAGATATAGCTGAATGCACTAATATGTCTTCCAATCTGTTATTTGGGATAATCTGTAATTAACAGCCTGTTTTACAAAGACCTTAATCCACTCTGATAAGTGGTGAGGAAAAGTAGTCATTGCTTTTGTTCTATCATGATGAGATAAACAAACAAACAAAACCCCTATTGAAGACAACAGTTAGATTCAATGCTTTTAGATGTTTTCTTAAACATGAAACAGAAAGTGAGAGTTGTTTTTTTGTCTTTATTTAATGGTATCAGGATTGAGGGGATGGGAGCTTTACATGTCTGTTAGAACAGCTAGGCACTGTGTAGTTGAAGACATAATTCATGAGGTAACTCCTGAATAACCCTTTAAAAAATACATAATTTGACATAAAGAGCAAAGCTAATATGGCAATCCCTTGCCAGTCATAATGTGCCATTTTTATGAAGAATAATAATTCAGGTCTAAGCCTGAAGCCTTTAGTTATTTCCCTGATCATGTTAGGTAGAAGTATAACAAAACCACTGAGACTTACCCATGTCATAGCCTTAGCCAGCAGAGAAATTCTAGGGAATTTATAACCAAGGATTTGGTTACCTTTATCTTTTACATGATTTTGGACTTGAGCCAAAGAGTCAACTATTACTGACTATTACTGAATGTTGAAATGGTATGAACCACACTAATGTAATCCTAGGCTGGTGAACTGTGCCACTATTATTCAAAGCATGTTATTCAAACAAAAATTTGATTACTTGTAATAAAATGTATGGTTACAGTTAAGAAAAGTAAATCTCACATTCCTATAAACTCACTTTGCTGTGAACACTGAAATAAAATGACCTTATTGTGCTATTACTATATTTAACCTATCAGAAAACTCTGTCCTTTTAAGAGAATTATTCTTACGATCCTCATATTTATTCTCTAATTATAGGAAATCTGTCTGCCATTCTTTTACTGTAAACCTGCAACAGCTTTCAGTGTTCATTATAGACTGCAAATGTTTTGTCACGTTTCTAATACACTGATGTGTTTTGTATAAATTCCTCTACCTAGTAGAAAGCTGAAAACGTAAAATGGTGTAAACATGAAATTTCTGTTAGTCAGAACCTGGCAAAACAATGGTCAGATTAGTATTCTTGTTTCTTATTCTGCTTTGGAGGGTCCTATTTGAATGTCAACACCAAAACTTTGATGATTATATCCTTTTTCAAACACCCAACAAGATAAGATCAATGCTACACCTTGCAAAAAAAGCAATAAGGCTTATTCTCATCTTGCTTTGTGGTTGGAACTGACTTTGCCTATGCAATGTCATCTTTACACTTGTGTCTAATGTAGGATAACTTGAGGTTCAGTATTCCTTGTGTGTTTAATCTCTGGGTAGAAAAAAAAATAGTAATTCACATCCTCAGCAGAGTTGTTGCACACGATGCCATTTTTGATGAAGTTTTCCATCAAAATCTTGATTAATTTGTGTTTCAGATGGCTTTCTTATGCATCATTCTCTTTCTCATTACTCCTGAAACTAATTTTTTTTCTCATTGTCATCATCATGTAATTCATTATCTTGCAAGAATAAAACCATTACCTTTGAGTTATGGCCCACGTACTTTATAGATAACTACACTCTGCCTACCAAAATTATTCCCTTGAATTTTTAACTGTGGCAGTAGTTCTCATTATTAGCCTAGGCACTGTGCTGATGCTTGCTAAACAGTTATTGTCTTTCATTCCAAGAGAGGTTTCCCATATTGTGTTAATTGACACTTTCCCTGTAAGGATATCCGTAAATATTTTTTCAGCAACAAGCAGTCAGACATACATTGTAACTAGAGATGTTAATCAAAAAGAACATCAGAACTGCAGCAGACTAGATGTACTGGCACATTCAAGATAGTGGAGAAAATAACAAGACACATACACTGGTCTCAGCACATAGGATTTGGAGAATTTTGTGCCACGTTGTACTCAAACCAGCTAATCGTGCGTCGAACCCTAAATTGAAGATAACTCTGTACCTTACAAAGCCCAGTACACTGAGATAAAAAGTGAATACAACAGCAAAGAATATTCCTAGGTTTGTCTCTGTCTTGGTCCTTAAGTTTCCTATTTCACCTCTCAGGAAGAGAGACAGAAGTACCGTGCTTGTTGCTGAGTATTTGACAACTTGACAAATGAAAAATAAAAGAACCCACTTACCAGCTTTGAGAGATGACTGTAGTATATTGCTCTGTCATTTCACAGATGACCTGACCATTGCCATGGGAACCAGCAGGAAGCAAAATGCCACAGGACACAAAGCTGCTACAGGGTGGTAAAGGCTAATAACATGAAATAAATGAAGGGGTTAAAAGGTTAGGAAAATTCTGGTAGTTCCCGTGTGTAGTTTGACTGTGAAAATATGTTTCAGTCTTCAACAAGCTGACGTAGAAAAGAGCATGGAGATTAAAGGATGAAAAGTAATATTTAGAACTCTCCACCCTTAAAACTTCCAGGTTTATCCTTTGTGCATTTACTTAACATTTAGTGGTAGAATGGAGACTTAAAAATCGACATGAAATGTTTTAAAAATGCAATAGAAAAAGTAGAGTAAAATCAATAGTGGTGTGAGGAATGACTTGAGCAGCTTGTGTTTTCACAGTGGTAATCAAAAAGTAATTTTATACCCAATAATTTGTATTGATTGTTTGTGAAACTGTAATGCATTATACTATACAACTTGTTGTTTGGTTATAAATATGTGTACCATTTTGATGGGCTTTTTCTTTTCTCATCGAGTTTCATTTTCTCCAAGACAATTTTTATTTTGTGTTTTTAATACATAGGAGCAAAGTAGCAGGCTATGAATATTACTTAAGCAAACAGTTGCAGATTGCTATCTGCTCTCAACTCTGCCTGGAAGAGAACAAAAGGGTGCATGGCATAACAGCGCCCTTGAACTAGCACCGTTTACAGGTGATTCACCCAGCAGCTGTCAAGTGTTTTATTCTTTCAGATGCCCATTCATTGCTCAAAGAGTTGGTTCACAGAATGTTGTATTTCCTTTTGAACACAGAAACGTCCTATCATGATCCGATACCAGAAACATGCTGGGCATAAATAAATTCTGTTAAATACGTTAAAGAGCATTGTAAAGACCGCAAAAAAAATGACCTCTTTTTATCAATCCCTTCACTTTAAGTCAGTTCCTGACTCATAAACCTGAAAGACATGGCAGACACTAAGAGGGTAAGTAAGTAGCTGTTGACTGGTTAAGTACATCATACAAGAACACGAAAGTTTCAGGCAGAACTCCCATTTTACTTTTTAAAAAAATTATTGTAAGTAAATTTCAATACTATAAATCACTGCTATATTTACTGTTTTTCTTTCAAAATATATTTTGACTGAAAATTCACAGAATTTAAATGTATTTCATTAGCACATTTATTAACATATTATCCTAGATAACTTTTAGTATTAAACCATCAGGGATTATGCTATTAAAAATATTTTTTATTTTTCATACAATCATAGAATGGTTTTCGTTGGAAGTGACCTTGAAGATCATCTAGGTCCAACCCCCCGCCATGGGCAGGGACACCTCCCACTGGACCAGGTTGCTCAAAGCCCCATCCAGCCTGGCTTTGAATACTTCCAGGGTCGGGGATCCACAACTTGCCTGGGAAACTTGTTTCAGTGACTCAGCACCTTCACAGTGAAAATTTTTTTCCTTATATCTATTCTAAATCTACCCTCTTCCAGTTTAAAGCCACTACCCCTCATTCTATCACTATATGTCCTTGTAAAAAAATCCCTATTTTTTGCTGTTTCTGATATTTCTGGAGGCCTCAGAGAATGTAATTCACACACACACACACATCGCCCTCCCAAAACTTTATGTGAAAAAAATGCATGTTATGTGGAAAAATATTTTTTTCTTCAGTGACTGCTGAAACACATATACTGCATTAAAGAAATTTCTTACTTCATCTGCTATATACTTTTTGACTCAGGTGGTGGAGGACCCAACAAGGAGAGGTGTACTACTGGACCTAGTACTGACAAACAAAGAGGGACTGGTGGAGGACATTAGGGTTGTGGACAGCTTTGCCTGTACTGATCATGAGAAGACAGAGGTCAGGATTAAGTGTAGTATGCATAAAATGACAAGTAGGATTGCAGCCTTGGACTTCAGGAGGGCTGATTTTGATCTCTTCAAGAAACTGTTTGGAGAAATCCCATGGGCTAGGGCTCTAGAGGGTAGGTGGGGCACAAGAGAGCTGGGTGATATTCAAGTATCACTTCCTCCAAGCTCAGGATCGCTGCATCCCTAAGAGCAAGAAATCAGTCAAGGGAAGCAGGAGACCTGCATGACTGAGTAGGCAGCTTCTGAAAAAGCTCAAGTGGAAGAAGGAAGTTTACAGTATGTGGAAGAAGGGACTGACCACTTGGGAAGAGTACAAGAATGCCATTGGAATATGAAGTGATGAAACAAGGAAAGTCAAGGCCTCCTTGGAATTAAATGGATGTCAAGGTCAACAGGAAGGGTTTCTTCAAGTACATCAGAGGCAAAAGGAAAACTAGGGAAAATGTGGGCCCACTGCTGAATGAAACAGGTGCCATGGGGACAGATGATGCAGAGAAGATGGAGTTACTGAATGCCTTCTTTGCTTCAGTCTTTTACTGCTCAGGCCAGCCCTCGGGAGTTCCAGACTTTGCAAATAACAGGGAAAGTCTGAAGGAAGGAATACTTTCCCTTGGTTGATAAGGATCAAGTTAGAGGTCCATGAGTCTTGATGGGATGCACCCACAAGTGCTGAGGGAGCTGGCGGAAGTCATTGCTGGGCCAACTCTCCATCATCTTTGATAGGTCCTGGAGAACAGGTAAGCTTAGGAAGTGTGGGTTAGACGAATGGACAGTGGAGTGGATTGAGAACTGGCTAACAGATAGAGCTTAGAGTGTTGTGATTAGTGGCACAGAGTCTAGCTGGAGGTCTGTAATAAGCGGTGTTCGCCAGGCATCAGTACTGCATTCACTCCTGTTTAAGGCATTCATCAATGACCTGGATGAAAGGACAGAGTGTACCATCGGCAAGTTTGCTGATGACACAAAACTGGGAGGGGTGGCTGACACGCTGGAAAGCTGTGCTACCATACAGCGTGACCTGGACAGGCTGGAGAGTTAGGCAGAGAGAAACCTTATGAAATTCAACAAGGGCAAGTGTANGTAAGGTACTGCATGTGGGAAGGAATAACCCCATGCACCAGTACAGTTAGGGGCTGACCTGCTGGAAAGCAGCTCTGTGGAAAGGGACCTGGGCGTCCTGGTGGACAACAGGATGACCATGAGCCAGCAATGTGCCCTGGCGGCCACGAGGGCCAATGGCATCCTGGGGTGCATCAAAAGGAGTGTGGCCAGCAGGTCGAGGGAGGTCATCCTTCCCCTCTACCCTGCCCTGTTGAGGCTGCGTCTGGAGTACTGTGTCTAACTCTGGGCTCCCCAGTTCAAGAAGGACAAGGAACTGCTGGAGAGGGTCCAGCAAAGAGCTACAAAGATGATTAGGGGATTAGAACATCTTTCATATGAGGAAAGGCTGAGGGACTTGGGACTTTTTAGTCTAGACAAAAGAAGACTGAGGGGGGATCTTATCAATACTTATAAATACTTAAAGGGAGGGTGCCAGGTGGATGGGAACAGTCTTTTTTCAGTGGTGCCCAGTGACAGGACAACTGGTAATGGGCACAAACTTCAACATAGGAAGTTCCATCTCCACATGAGGAAGAACTTCTTTACTTTGAGGGTGGCAGAGCACTGGCACAGGCTGCCCAGAGAGGTTGTGGAGTCTCCCACAATGGAGACATTCAAAGCCCACCTGGGCATCGTCCTGTGCAACCTGTTGTAGGTGACCCTGCTCTGGCAGGGGTGTTGGACTAGATGATCTCCAGAAGTCCCTTCCAACCCCTGTCATTCTGTGATTCCCTGAGCAGTTTATACTGAAAGCAATAACCAGTTACAGAATGTCTTTTAGCCATGTTGCCAGACTGCTTTTCTAAGGTAGTAATTTTAAACTCAATCTAGTGAAATCCATAGCCCGCTGACTGTCTAAACTCTGCATGCTAAAGGTGTAACAGAGCTTATAGATAGGGCTTGAGTGGTATCTTGCATGGAGAGAACAAAAAAGCATTGCAGTGCTCTGCCCATAGCTAGCAGAAACTTGGAATGTCTCTGGTGAAAAATCTGATTTTTCTGCATTTGTTTTTGTCCCTTGTCAATGCAAGTAGAAATAATGATTTTTTTAACAGGTAAAAAAAATTCAAAGTGTCTTACTTGGTAATGTCTAAACAAATTTATTTTTGGCTCAGTGAGGTGTTTATCTTTTACACTTCTGCGCATTATTGGAACTGTAGTTTATATACAGAATCTGTAATTTCTGTTAGGCCACATTCACTTCCCCTTCTAACTGAAATACATCTGTCAGGAGACAACATAATTACGAGAAACTTATGCTATGCCCCAGGCTCATTTTGCCCACAGAGATGTCTTTCTAGAGAGCCTTAATCGCAACGGAGATCATGACTCTGAAGTTTTCACACCACAAACCTCATTGGGCTCATTTAGCAGTTCAGCAGATAGTTTTAGGTCAAAACAATACATAATTGAAGATTTCAGATTTACTCAGAAAACTAAAACACTTTGTTTCAATTTTTTGCCCAGGAAAAGTGAAATATACTGGTATGGTTTTCCTGGCAGGAAGGGGGAAAGAAATTTTTTTGTATGCATGAACATTTCATTACCCTATCTTCATACTTTAGGACTCAAAATTGGTATTTTCTGATTTGTGTCTCCTACTCAGAAACAAAGGTTGTGGACTGGTACTGTAAGCTACAGGTCAAACACACAATTCAATTTGAAGTGTACATATTCACCCTATATATTCATTGTTACTTAACAGTTCTGAGTATGGTGTGTGAAGTTGAAGATAATTCTTTCCATCCATTTATTTTATATTAGATTTATTGTTTTAAGAAAAGAAAAAAAAAAACTAATCTGAACAAGTTCTTTTCATTAACTATGTCACTGCCATCCTCAGCACTTCTATAGTACTCAACTAGTTATTACAGTGCCATTTTGCTTTAATTTTTAATTAAAGTAACCACAGATTTTGTCTTTGGTTTACATCTCATGTATAGTTATGTCGTACTCATAAACTATTTACAAATAACTCTTATAGGTGATTATTTATAAATAATATAAAATATACATACAGTTGTTGGCCTGACAATAAAAAAGAAGGAAGGAATCTGATGTATCTTGCTTCTGGTCAGATGGAAAACTACAGTAAGATAGCAGTCTTGCTGCTGTTATTTCCTTCCAGCGAGTTTCAGAATTATCTTTGTTCCTCTTGGAATCAGAAGATTCAGATGCAGGCTGAAAATAGAAATTATTCCATATGTCTACTAACAGTCTGTGTAAATTGAGTTTGAGTTAATCCCAGCTTTGTTTTCTGTCAATGGTTGTTTCATGTTTCATCTGTGCTGTTTCATCTCTATGGTGAAAAAAGCAGCAACTTTTCCATTCAAAGTATAGTCCTGGAAAGAAGATAAGTTCCTCAACTTTACCACTCAGACACTTGCATTTATCAGTGAGACCTTGTCTTTTTTTCCAGGTATGCTTAACATGTTCAAGATTTAAACACTTTTCTGATTATGCTTGTATGTATTTTAGAAGATTCATGTTAATATGGGTATGGTATATGCTGATGAAAGTGACTTCTACAAAATCTTGTTCCTTGTTGGAGGAATATGCAATAATTTTTCAGTTTTCATTGTTTTTTTTGTACTGAAAGAAACTCCTATTAAAAAAAAACAGTACGGATCAGAATAGTAGCACAATTTTGTGCGGTATTAATAAAGCAGTTTCAGGAACATAATGGAATTGCTTTGGGAATAACTTTTTTAAACATTAAAATTGGGTGAACCAATGCATTCATTCAATCCTGCAGAATGAGTTTCATCTGTATCACATTTACATACATAAATGTATGATATACATTTTTGTAACATTTGAAGGTTTTAAGGTCAGAAGAGACTATTATAAGTGATTTGTTTGAATTTATGCTTAATATAGGTCATACAACTGCCTCTTATGCTTTGTTTATAGTGGTAACCTTGTATAATTGGGCTGCAGAATAATTTTTAGAAAGTTACCACAGTTCGAGACACTTCAGTGAGTTAAAACTCCATCCACATGTTGTCTGAATGCGTAATTGCCATCTCTCTCTTTCTTAGGCTCCTCATCACATTCTATTATACAAGCTATCTTTGAAGCTACCTTTTATATACACAGAAAAATGAAAATGCTGCTTTCAATTACATTTCAAAATCACAAAATAATTCACAAGTATGTGTCAAAATGATCTTTTTCATACCCAAAGCCATTTCAGAACAAAACACCTCCATTGACATAAATGACAACGGAAAGCTCCCCAATAAAACTTTATAAATTCCAATATAAATGCTTGACAAATGCTAAGTCTGTTACTTTTTGCTGCTTAGATGGCCTTATCTACTGCTATCCCAACTGGTCATGAGCAGCACCTGGCTTAACATGGTGTCCTCCACACTGCTGCAGGGTGATTTGCAGAGTAAGGTTCCAAAGGTAGAATTGCACGTGCAAGAATATCAGTATCTATGCCCAAATTTTGATTCTGCTCAGCAGATAAAGCTGCCATAAATGCACCTAAACTTCAGTTTAGTCTGCACAGTGTTTTAAGGCCAGATAACAATATTTTCTCTGTTAAAAAGTTATATAGCCACATGGTAATCTACTGCTATAAAACATAAACTGGTTTGACACAATTTAAGTACCTTGATTTTTTTTTTCTTAGAATAGAAATGTCTGGTCAGTGTGGGTTTTTCACTTGTTTTATTTTTTTGGTTTTGGGGTTTTTTTTGAGTTACTTTGGGACTTAAATGCTGAATGTTATTTGAGGACTCAAAAGCATATGTAAAATATATCTAGGTATAATAAAGAATAATTGGAATTCAAGTGACAAGCAAACTTATTTTTCACTGAAATTAATGATGTTTGGCCTCAGTGATTTCTCCTTGCAAACATATCCTTCCTTGACAAGTCAACCTCTGCCATAAGCAGTGGAATGTCTAGGAGACTCCTCCAGAGCATAATTCAGAATACCTAAAGCTTCTTTTCTTATTGTTCCTGCAAGTCATCTCTGTTGACCACAGAATAAGCCCAGCCTCCTGAGGCCCCAGTTGTTTCAGTTGCTCTGTGCCAAATAACTTCAGAAACTAGAATATATGTTCTTATGGAAATTAAGAACTTACCTTAATAAATTAGCCTGTGGATCCCATTCCAAAAATATGTACGATATAAACTCTTCCTTGGAAATTATTCCAAAGCTATGAAACAAAAGTATCTTAAACTTCCTTTGTTTGATTTGGCAAACGTTGCTCTTATAATACTTAGCTTCAAATACAAGAAAACTATGTTACTACAGTGATAATTCTGTTGTTTTTCTGGGAAATGGAGACAGCCCTTTGCTGACTCCCTCATTCTCCTGCTGAAATGCAACAGCACACATAAAGACAAAATAAAAATAAAACCAAACAAGATACACAGACAGTATTTTTTTTCTGCTTGGGTCTCTTAAGTCTTAACACTTCTTGTTGCTATGTTAAACTTGTGCATGCCAGAGCTCCTTACGATAATGAGAGAGCTTTATTATTCTCATTCTGCTGGTGGGGAGATTGGATCATGGAGAAAGATTTGACTTGGCTGGGGTCTCCTAACCTTGGAATAACAGTTTCCCTACAAGGGGGCTGTCTGGCATCTTATCATACTGAATCTTATCATGTTAGCAACAATATTTTTAGTGTTCCATTTTGCGTGAATTGGGTTTTACCCTTTGCTAGGTCTTAATCAGACTGCAGGATGATATTCCAAAAGATACAATACTATATTGTTCACTCAAGAAGTTCAGGCATGCTCAAATACACCATTTCAGAAAGATCAACATTTTCACTGCTCAAGTAGAACGTATGTAAAGAATGTCTGTTGCCTGATGAGGACATATGCAGGCTTCCGATTATGTTCATGGCATTTTGAGCTGCCTGTTCCAATAAAAATTGACACAGGTATCTCAAGGAACAGGTTTAGGAGAGACTAAAACACTAAGACTTAAAAGTCTAATCTTTATTTTCAGCACCCTGTATTAAATTGAACAAGAATGTTGCTGAAGACTAAAATGATGGGAACCAACAGAGATTTAACTTTTTGTTACCTCTGATGATTCATTAAAACATACACATGTTGTGAATTCAGATAGACTATGTGTAATTGTTGACTCAAATACCTCTTTGGAATGGTCTTGTTTATGTTTAAGTCTGTGGTCCTATTGCAAAAGGGGTCTCTATTGATAAGCCTCCAAATAGCAGCTGAGGTTGTTAAGTTAGTTAAGGAGAAAGGTAATTATGAAATGTGCGCCTAATCCATGACTAACAGAAGTCTTCAGATCTGAAATTGTTCCTTGATGTTTCACTTACCTCTTTAGAAACAATTGTTACTGGCAACTTCCAATGATTTGTAAGTAACCAGTTACAATTCATTACTCTTGTTTCCCCTTGTGGCTGTGTACAACGTCTTCCCAGAAATGAAACAAACATATTGATTCCTTCTCTTTTACGTTTAGGGAATAAGGTTAGAATAAACTGTTTAGTGCATATACTACATTGATAATTAGATTTATACCTGAGTCTGTTTAGTGCATAAACTACATTGATAATTGTATTTATACCTGAGTTACAGCTAATAAAAGATGTGAAGCCTAGCAAACATGACACAACATAAACAAGGCCAATGAGCTTTAAGATAAATGGTTCCATCACCCTTTTAGATATTTGGTTTTTTTTTTTTTCAAGAGGCTTTGATTTCTTCTCTTTTCTGAATATTTCTGGAGAAAAAAATAATTTTCTTTTTTGAAACCAAGATCCAGCTCAAAGCCAGACAGGCAATAATCAGCCTTTACTTTCTCTATCACTAAAATTCTTTGCTATTTTTGTATATTTATATCAGGTGTATTATTAATATTAGTTTTCACATATTGACAAATAATTTCTTACATGGAATTTTTAATTTTATATGCATTAATTTTTTTTTTTTAATGTCGTCATAATGTTGTGTTGTGGTTTAACCTCATTTGGCAGATAGGACCACGCAGCTGCTCACTCACTCTCCCTGGCTGGGGTTGGGGAGAGAATAAGAAAAGTGAAAGTGAGAAAACATGGGGTGAGATAAAGACAGTAAAGCAAAAGCTGCAAGCAAAGCAAAACAAGGAATTCATTCACTGCTTCCCATCAGCAGGCAGGTGTTCATCCATCTCCAGGAAAGCAGGGCTCCATCACACATAATGGTTACATGGGAATACAAAATGACGTAACTCTGAATGTCACCCGCTTCCTTCTTCTTCCCCCAGCTTTATATACTCAGCATGACATCATATGGCATGAAATATTCCTCTGGTCAGTTGGGGTCAACTGTCTTGGCTGTGTGTCCCTCTCAACTTTTTGTGCACCTCCAGCCTACTCACTGGTGGTTGGGGTGGTGTGAGGAGCAGAAAGGGTCTTGGGAGCTTAGCAACAACATGCAAAAAGACCATTCCAAATCCAAAACATATCATTACACCTGGTGTTATCAAAAAAGTTAACTCCATCCCAGCTGAATCCATGACATGTTTTGATTTTGCCATAACTTTGAAAACAGTAAGAAAGTTGCTGTAAGAAACAGGGATAAAACCAAGATCGTAAAAAATAATGTGTCCTTGAAAACAGAAGATACACAACAAATTGTTATTAAGCCATTTTAGTTTCATGTATTTGGTAATAAGCAACACATTGAATATGGAAACAATTACTTGTTTACAGTACTGAAATATCCTCCTTTTTTTTTTTTATGTGAAGGTCAAAAGTACTATATTTTGAAAAATTCCTGCTCTTTGAAGTTTACTCATTGAAAATAATGCAGCTATAAATCACCAATTACAGCTCATATAGCTTTGAAAAACCTAAATGTTGCTTTTTATTCCCATTAATTTGGCTTATGTTGTTGTCTGAACAGAACAGACAACGTCTGTATTTAATAGATCAGGAGAGCAAAGAAAAGCAAAAGGCCAGCACTAGGATTAAATGATAAACCATAGAAACATAGAATGGCTTGGGTTGAAAGACATCTTTAAAGATCACCTCATCCAACCCTGTTGCCATGGGCAGGGACATCTTGCACTGGATCAGCTTGCTAAAACCCAGTCCAACCTGACTTCAAACACTTCCAGGAATGGTGCATCCACAGCTGCTCTGGGCAACCTGTTATGGTGTCTCTGCACACTCCTAGTAAACAATTTCTTCCTGATATCTAACCTAAATCTACCCTCTTTTAGTTTAAAAACATTCCTTCTTCTATCACTACAGGCCCCCATAGAATGTCTCCCTCCATCTTTCTTATAAGCCTCCTTTATAAGATGTCCTTGGAGCCTTCTCTTCTCCAGGATAAACACCCCCAACTCTCGGCCTTTCATCACAGGACCGATGTTCTATTCCTCGGAGCATTTTTGTGGCCCTCTTCTGGACTTGCTCCAACAGGTTCATGTTTTTCCCATGCTGAGGGCTCCAAAGCTGGATGCAGTACTCCAGGTGGTGTCTCTTGATAGTGGAGTAGAGGGGGAGAATCACCTCCATTGCCCTGCTGACCACACTTCTTTTTATGCAAGCCAAAATAAGATTGGCTTTCTGGGCTACAAGCACACTTTGCCAGCTCGTATCCAAATTTTATCCACCAGTATCCCCATGTCTTCCTCTGCAGGGCTGCCCTCAATTCATTCATTGCCTAGTTTGTACTGGTACTGGGGATTGCCAAAACCCAGTTGCAGGACCTTGAACTTGGCCTTGTTGAACTTCATGAGGTTCACATGTGCCTACTCCTCAAGCCTATCAAGGTCCTTCTGGATGGCATACCTTCCCTCAAGTGTGGGAATTGCACCACTCAGCTTGGGGCACTCAATCCCACTTTCTATGTCACTAATAAAGATATTGAATAGTATCAGTCCCCATAAGCATCCCTGAGGGACACTACTTGTTACTGGCTTCCACTTGGACATTGAGCCATTGACTGCAACTCTTTGGGTGTGGCCACACAGCCAAGTCCTTACCTATTGAATATTCCATCCATCCAATTCATACCTCTCCAATTTAGTGACGAGCATGTTATGTGGGACCGTGCCAAAGGCCTTAGAGAAGGTAAGGGAGATGACAACAGTTATTCTTCACTTATCCACCAATGCAATCCATTATAGAAGGCCATCAGATTAGCCAGGCATGATTTGCCCTTTGTGGAGTCATGCTGGCTATCTCTAATCACTTCTCTCTCATCCATATATTCCTTGACATAGCTTCCAGGAGGATCTGTTCCTGGTCAGAGAGGTGGGTCTGCATGGCCAGCAGTTCCCAGGGTTCTCTGTTTTACCTTTTTGAACAAAAATGGGTGCGATGTTTTCCTTATTCCAGTCAGTGGGGTCTTTGCCTGACTGCCATAATATTTGAAATGTGTGACTTAGCAACTACATCTGCCAGTTCCCTCAGGACTCCGGGATGCATCACATTGAGTCCAACAGACAATGTGTGGACATGTTCCAGCATTGCATGAACCAAGACAGACAAGAATGAAAAACTTCTTTTTTTGTTGTTTTTGGTATAGCCTCCCCTCATTGCTGCTGCAGTCAATGGAATGAAAACAGGGACAGCATATTCATATTTCACTCCTATTTGTACAGTAATTATTAGAGAATGAATGTGCACAGCCACCAAGTCAATGGCTTGGCATAGCTGAGCAGCGTTATGGTAACAATGAGGCAAGCATCAGACTAGAATCATGTAAGAAAATAAGGCATTGGGATGCCCTTGTGCACCTCTTCTTCAAAGGTCCAGAGCACGCAGAGATATATTCCAGACTCTTCACAAGAAGATGTTCAAATTGGACACTTACTGGAGTTCCTGCACAAAGTCCACAGAGCTTTACTATACATAATATTTGATACATTGAGTAAGTTTTCAGCATATACATTTAATTTATTTTGTGGATTTTCCTTGTTTTGTTATGTTTCCACATGTATTACAATATTTGGGCTTTCATTCATATTGAAAAGCCACACTCTAAATTACAAGGTTTGGACTCATTTCTTCAGTTTTCTTTCATTTTCAAATATTTCTTTCTTCTTTCTTCCTCTCTTTTTTTTTTAATGTAAATTTTCTTTTAGACAGAAATCTCAGAAAGACTACCTCTTTTATCCAATTCCCTGTGTAATACAGATCTATTAATAAGAACTTATATCCTGGCTGTAATGAAGGAAGTGAGAATTTTGTTATTAGTGTCAATAGAATCAAGACTGGGCCAAGATATTCAAATCTGTACCTGGCTAATCACAGTATTTTATTTATGTTTTTAATTAAAGTGGAAGGTTCTTTATAATTCTTTTTTTTTTTTCCAATGTATGATCAAACTTCAGCTATAAGGAATTCTTATGTTTACTTTTCCTGTTCAAAGACTTTTCCTACTCATCTTTCTTGGAATGTAACCTTGCATATTAATAGCAATCAGCTGTCAAATACTTGGGAATTGAAATAAAGCTCAAGAAGTTCAAGGCATGGAGACAAGAATTTCAGAACAGTGGCGCTTCCTGCACTTTTTATTATATTGCTACTGGCAGGTTTTCTGTTATGCCTTCCCTCTTTTGGTTTCCAGATCTTTTCTTACTGTGTTTATCTTGCACGGTTTTCAGGATATAGTTAAACTACAGTGATGGATATTATAAAAATTTTCTGAGATAGATCAGTAAATGCTTCTCATCCCATATTTTCTTGAGATACCTACATGATTTCCAGAGTTCTTCAGAGTTGTTTGACAAAGACTGAAATATGCATGATCCTGTATCCTATTTTCCTTCTATTCTAAAACAGAGAATTATGTCATTATGAAAGGAAGAGTGTTAAAACACTACATTTGAAAGGTTTCTAAAATACACATCAGATTTTTTTCCTTTCCTTTTGAAACCAATACCATTCATTCTGTGGTACATTAAACATTTAAGAAGGTCTGTAGGATATGTCTTATTGAGGCACTGTCCCAGAATAGCTTGATAGGGCTAGAAAAGACTCAGGAGATCATATTTTCTGTTCTTCTGCCCCAGAGCAGAAACAACTACAGTTTTATTACTCCTGACAGGTGTGGTCAAGGCTGCTTTTAAAGACCTCCAGTGCTGGAGGCCCCAATAAGTCTATTCCAATTCACTCACCATGGGATAGTTTTCTCATTTCTAACCTGAATCTACAGCTTTCAATGGCTGAACCACTTTTTGAAAGTGCAGGAAAAAAACAAAATATTACAGTGTTCTATAGAAGTTACAGTATAGTTCTAAATTAATTTCACTGTTTTTATATCACAGTAAAGGCTATTAAATACCTTCCTCATAAATATACCTTACCACTATTAAATGAAAGAAACAAAACTTTTTCAGAACTCTTATTTTTATGCACTGTGACCTAGGGATATAGAGTGTAACTGGACATACTGACATTCTTTCAGATCTTTTTGACAAATGGCATCATGGTGTTGAAAATTACTTGAAAATGAATCTTACATTGGAAATTTGTAGGTTCACATTTATAATTTAATGTTCATGCTCATATAGTGTTGCTATCAAAAATCAGTAAACACTTTTTTTTTACAGTATCTATGAAATCCTAAATTTCTTAATATCTGCCTAAATAGGATAATTCCTTCTCCCTGTTTTACTATTCATTTATTTATCAATAACTTACTAGTTTAACTCAGTTTCTCTGCTTCCTTTAGTTAATGAAGATTTGAATGCAGTTTCTAGGTTGTGCAGAGAAGAGCTGGAAGAGCATCTCTGACTTTGCAAAATCCAAAGCTGCAGTTAGACAGACATCTCCATACTCCTTTAACAATTGAACAAAAAGGCTATTCTTCATGAAAATTAGAACCACACATCATGCTTTATAAAAAGAAGACAAAACACCAACCTTGACAAAACAAACTCTGAGAGTTTCTGATTATGTGGGAAGATAAAGAAGACACAATAATGCATTTCCTAGAATGGCAGCTAGTGATATCTTCAAATGGCCTTCGTTAAAAGAAAGAAAGCACACTGCTTTAATCAATACACTGATAGTCTGCAATGTAAAGATTAAGATCAGAATATTTAAAAATTTAATACCTTGCCTCTCCATATAGCACTTTGGAAGTCAATATCTTTAGAAAGCTGGTCTATTTCCCTGCTTTGAAAGCATTATATATTTAAGGTTTCTAAATAATTCATCCAGTCCATGTGATTAAAAATGTAAAAAGTAAGTCTATCCATTATCTTCTGCAGCTGCTACCTGGATATTACTGGTAGTCTTTTTTTCTTTTTCTTTTTCTTTTTCTTTTTCTTTTTCTTTTTCTTTTTCTTTTTCTTTTTCTTTTTCTTCTTCTTTTTCTTTTTCTTTTTCTTTTTCTTTTTCTTTTTCTTTTTCTTTTTCTTTTTCTTTTTCTTTTTCTTTTTCTTTTTCTTTTTCTTTTTCTTTTTCTTTTTCTTTTTCTTTTTCTTTTTCTTTTTCTTTTTCTTTTTCTTTTTCTTTTTCTTTTTCTTTTTCTTTTTCTTTTTCTTTTTCTTTTTCTTTTTCTTTTTCTTTTTCTTTTTCTTTTTCTTTTTCTTTTTCTTTTTCTTTTTCTTTTTCTTTTTCTTTTTCTTTTTCTTTTTCTTTTTCTTTTTCTTTTTCTTTTTCTTTTTCTTTTTCTTTTTCTTTTTCTTTTTCTTTTTCTTTTTCTTTTTCTTTTTCTTTTTCTTTTTCTTTTTCTTTTTCTTTTTCTTTTTCTTTTTCTTTTTCTTTTTCTTTTTCTTTTTCTTTTTCTTTTTCTTTTTCTTTTTCTTTTTCTTTTTCTTTTTCTTTTTCTTTTTCTTTTTCTTTTTCTTTTTCTTTTTCTTTTTCTTTTTCTTTTTCTTTTTCTTTTTCTTTTTCTTTTTCTTTTTCTTTTTCTTTTTCTTTTTCTTTTTCTTTTTCTTTTTCTTTTTCTTTTTCTTTTTCTTTTTCTTTTTCTTTTTCTTTTTCTTTTTCTTTTTCTTTTTCTTTTTCTTTTTCTTTTTCTTTTTCTTTTTCTTTTTCTTTTTCTTTTTCTTTTTCTTTTTCTTTTTCTTTTTCTTTTTCTTTTTCTTTTTCTTTTTCTTTTTCTTTTTCTTTTTCTTTTTCTTTTTCTTTTTCTTTTTCTTTTTCTTTTTCTTTTTCTTTTTCTTTTTCTTTTTCTTTTTCTTTTTCTTTTTCTTTTTCTTTTTCTTTTTCTTTTTCTTTTTCTTTTTCTTTTTCTTTTTCTTTTTCTTTTTCTTTTTCTTTTTCTTTTTCTTTTTCTTTTTCTTTTTCTTTTTCTTTTTCTTTTTCTTTTTCTTTTTCTTTTTCTTTTTCTTTTTCTTTTTCTTTTTCTTTTTCTTTTTCTTTTTCTTTTTCTTTTTCTTTTTCTTTTTCTTTTTCTTTTTCTTTTTCTTTTTCTTTTTCTTTTTCTTTTTCTTTTTCTTTTTCTTTTTCTTTTTCTTTTTCTTTTTCTTTTTCTTTTTCTTTTTCTTTTTCTTTTTCTTTTTCTTTTTCTTTTTCTTTTTCTTTTTCTTTTTCTTTTTCTTTTTCTTTTTCTTTTTCTTTTTCTTTTTCTTTTTCTTTTTCTTTTTCTTTTTCTTTTTCTTTTTCTTTTTCTTTTTCTTTTTCTTTTTCTTTTTCTTTTTCTTTTTCTTTTTCTTTTTCTTTTTCTTTTTCTTTTTCTTTTTCTTTTTCTTTTTCTTTTTCTTTTTCTTTTNGTATTATAATGATGTTTATTAAAAACAAATTTCTACGCTTGTCTGCTATTTGCTATACTTTTAATGAGCACTTTACAATGTAGTTGCAAAACTGTTAAAGAAATTTAAATATTTTATACGTTTATGGATTGCAAATGTATACTTGAACTTAACCACTTTTATGTTAAAAAAAAGATTCATTTTCCCCTTCTTAATTTCCCCACCAAATCCACAGCTCCACAGCTGCCTTTTCTAAATGAAGAAATTTCTCCTGTTATTAAAAACGATAGTGAAGAAAAAATGGGAAAATTTCCTAGCTCTGCACATGATAGCTGTTTTTTATGTAGCTTAGATGAGGCACAAAGAATTAGGTGACATTCAGTGTAGGCTACTGGTGTTGAAGTACAAAGCTTAAAACTGGATGGAGAAAATAACTTCTAAAGTTACTTTTTTTAAATTAAAGCCTTACTTTTTGTTTGGGGAAGCATATAAAACATTTCTTCTTTTCAACAAGTATGGCAGTAATTATGTAGTAATTTTAATCTATGATATGGATGCATTAATTTTATACTTCATAGCCCTCATATCAGTCTAGTACTCCTTGCAGCAAAAATCTCAGATTAACACTGAAGTCCACTAACAAAGCATGTCTTCTAATTAAAAAACATTTCTTTCAAGGAACATGCTGGTCCATACATTCTTTGGAATGCTTTTCATTAATTCCAGAAGTTGCTTAAAATTTTATTTAAGGCTTTGTAACTGTCCAATGAAAAAAGGAAGGTCCATAAACTTAAAATTGTGTAGGATCCTGAGATTCCTTTTCCACTGGTTTCTGGAGTTTGAATGTTTTGTAACTAGCTACCCAAGAAAACTTCTTTTTTCTCTACAGCCCTCCAGCATTCTAACTCACTTCACAGAAACTGAGCTCAGAGTTTGTTTGAATGGAAGAGGGCTGGCAGGAGGTGTTATTGGTGAAAGCTTCTTGACTTTGTAATTCTTTTATCTCCATCCTCAAGCCTGTACAGGCCATTGGTTTCAGAAAAAGTAAAATGGAGTATTTAAGCATTACATCACAAATGTAAATGTTAAAAAACGTTTAGTAGGTACTTTATCACCAAATATCCAGAAACAGGTAAGCATCCTATGGCCATTTTTTACTGTCTCAGGTAAAATTAAAAACGTTTATTTAAGTTATTTCTCATTTAACTTTTAAGAATTATTTCAATTTTACCTGGAACATCTTTTGTTGTGTTTTTCTCATGTACTGTGCTGGGTGCTGGAGAGATGTATGAACTAGCTTTAAACAAACTAGTTATGGAAACTGAAATGCTTCAGATCAGTTCACCACAAAATTAAAAATCACATACTTTAAATCAACAAATGTTGTCAAGGAAATATTTGGTTCAGTGATTTCAAAGGCATAAAATCTATTGAGCAGAGAGTATTTTCTGTGAATTACTTGCTCCATTCTAATAAATAACATAGTAAATACCCTTTGCCCTAGCCATAATTCATTTGTTGGTTTTGTTGTCTTCTCTACATAATCTTAATCATGTGCTCTAAGAAGTCTGATTTGCTGCCCTTTGGGAGGTGAGTCAAGGCTACAAAGCCATGAATGCTTTGCTAAACAGCTTAAAAATTTAATTCTTCCCATCATTGTAATTGTCACAAATGCCTCTCCCTCTTTGTACTGGCTAAATACTTTTTACTTTAAAATTAACTTGTACAGTAATGAGATGAAAATGTTAGTTCTACTGGTAGAGAACATTGTAAGGAGACTTCTGATTTGTCCTTCAAAATCATGATGAAATAAAATCTGACTCATTCTGCAGCTATGACATATATTTTAAATCAATTAGTCTCTGTAAAATAAGATCAAAGCTCTGAACTGTCTCAAGGATCTTTTACCCTTAACTTGCCTGCACTTGATGTATGCAGTCACTGAATTAAGTCAAACAGTATATATACTTTTAACATTTTCAGCTTTGTCCTCTGGAGAAATGTGCTTATTTTTGGTATTGCCTGGTTCTCGTTTGACAGGGGAAAAGAATCAGAATTTTCTTTCAATCTATCCAAGCCCCTGATGCTAAACTATCAACAGCAGGGAACTGCCTTAAAAAAAATCTGCCTTAGCACTTTGTGTTTTTCAACTAAAACATAATCAGTCAACCTCCTGCTCCACTAAGGCAGCTTTTCTTTTCCGTACATGCCTGAATGCATAAATAGTTTTGAAGATTTTGACTTATACCCATGCTTCAGTTTCCCTGTTTATACATTCATACATCTTAAAGCCAAACAGAACTATTAAATAATGCAGTCTGTTCCCCTGCTTAGCTCAGGCCAGCTACTTTCATCCAGTTATTTCATCCTACAGGGAGCCCAGTAACTAGTCTGTCTGCGTAAAGGTGATAATAATGTATGTTTTTTTCACTGAAATTTAGAACATTAATTACGTGACATTGAAATTTCATCCAAGAAGTGTATGCCATGCCAAAAATCAGTATTTGGTCACTCTGGGTAGTAGATAATGTTAGAATCACATTGAATAAGTATTACCTGTCTGTTTTCAAAATTAGTAATGTAAAATGTTGATTTCTTTTGATTAGAGGCAGAAAAGGCACTTGAAAAAAGAATATTATCACACCAATTAAAAACATAGTAATAATTTTACCATATTCTCTCTGAACTGAACTTAATTCACACTCATTCTCGGTTTGTTAGATCTGCATGTCTCAATAAACCCACATACAGATTATTTCTGGGTGAATCCTCTTTTGATAAAGAAAGGTTTATAGAGCCCCAAAATAGATGAGGTTTGTTAGGCACTGCTGCCATGAGCCAACCACTATTTGCTCTAATGGCACAGGGATAAGGCTGGAATCAGAAAATTAGATGATTTGTTGAAAGAAAGATGAAAATGTTGAACTAAAACCAGAATATTTCAACAGAATTGAAGTATTTTCTTCTCACACACTGTTTGCTACTAATTGGTTTTGTTTCTTTTTGACTTTATCTCATATAGCAGTGGACAGTGTCATGTCCATGTACTTGTCCTAATCCACTCTGAAGCATGATTAGGTCTAATATAGTATAATAGTTTTTTGTAAATACCATAATGATTTGGCAAAATATATGTCAGTATTAATTTAAAATATTTGTCCTTTCAGAGGATGTACACTTTCTCTTAACAACTAACTATTCAAAGAACCCAGTTTACTTTCACTGTAGGTAGGTATGATATGCTGCCCTCTGTAAGAATGCTTTTATGGTGCCCACAAAACATCCAGAAATACTCCTTCTATTAAGTTCTTCCATACTTTGAAATGACAGTCATGTTTTATGGCTATTAATGAAAACTTCTTATTTTTCTAAAGTTATAAAACAATATTTTATTCTTTGAAAATGGAAGGTGTTCAAAATATGTACCTTCTTTTAAAAAATGCTCATCAAAGATGAATTGTGTAGGTTAAGCTAGTATTTAGACATTATTCAACTTGCTGAACATGTTTTTTTTTAATTTTTTCTCATTCAATGGTCCCTGAAGTAGTGATGGTTACTTCCCAATGACATGACTATACTTCCTTTCAGGGGAAAAGTATCAACATTGCTAAGGTGATTTCCAAACAAGTAGCAATTTTTTTCTGAGATTTGGTGCACTTTGACAGAAACTTGTGATACCTTGGATGTCTGTAAACACAGCTGACCAGTTAGAGCACACCTTCTACTTCACATTTAACAAAAATTTGAATTTGTGCCTTTGAATGAAATTGTGCTGAGAACTAAAGTACAGGACAGGGTAACAAGTGGGAGTTTCATCTCAAAAGCACCTGCCAGAACGGAACTAAAGTAGTAGCACAGATAAGCTCATAGGCTCATCTCTTTCCATGATCGTATGTTCTGAATGGACCCAGTTACAACAAACAGTAAACTGTCTCTGCTTTGTGGAAGGAAAAAGAGAAACATTTAGAGAGAGTTTTAAAAGTACAGATGAGAAAGGTGAGTGAGCAAGGAAAGACCAGAATAAGGTAAAGGAGGAATCCCCTTCAAATAATTGTGGGGTGTTTTCAAACAATAAAAATAAATAAAAATTAGTGACAAAACAATAGTGACTAAAGTGAAAGTCTTTTGGAAAATAAAAGGCAAGTCTTCACTATTTCAACTGGTATGCTGGAAGAAATTTCTCTGACTGGTCCTTTTCTGTACAGGAACATGCTTTTCTTGTGATCCTGCTAAGCCTCTCATATAAAAATTCTAGGCTGTCAAATAGTGAAGAGAAATTCTTAAACATTATTGGCTTCATTTTACAGGAATCTAAGAGGGCACAGTAATACATGATTCGTGAGTGAAGAGAAAATGATGTAATAAAACCTTGTTTCTGAACTGGGTTCCATGTCTCTCCGATGCCTATCTAGGGAATAAAAGGCAAAACTACTTTCTCCAGGGTAATGATAATCAGCAAGACAGTTTACCTTAGCCTTCTCCTAAGTTAAAATGCTCCCCTTTAGCATCTTTTAAAAAAGTCTTGTGTCTCACTTTCTGTCATTCGTTTCAAAAGCACAGTCCAGAGAGAATACAGATTTTTGCATCCATTTCAGGTTTGTTTCCAATCTAGTTCAGGGTCAACATTCAGTGTAATGAAAAGTGAAAGTTTGCGAGATGTTAATCTGTTAAATACCTCGCTTCCTTGTTCTTCAGTGAACCCTGCCCTGCTCAGTACTCCTAAGGTCAAGGCATTTAAAAGGAGTTCTGTTTTCAACAGCTTGATTATCAGGACACGTAGGACTTATTCATAGAAGCTTAAGGGTGTTTTGCTGTTGTACTTAAGGCTGTTTATGCTGGGAGATCCTTTGTCATTTTTTTTAACATAGCATAGTCATACTACCTCTTCCTCTTTCTTCTAAGGGAAAAACAGGTAATATAATTTCTACTGTTAGGATCTTTCGATGCCATCATTTCCACACATATCTGAAAGTTTACATCAATTTTCACTGCTGTCTAGAATATTATTGAATAGTTGCTGTAAAAAATTGTCGTTTTCTGAAATGTTTGATACAGGTTTTTCAAACACCTATGTTTTTCACCAATGATTGCAAGGAAAAAAAAAAAAGAATTAGCTCTGCAAAATATTGAAAAAAGCTTGCTCAAATTCACCTCATAGTGTTACTGAATAGGGTGTGAGTTCTTGGGAGTCTGATGCTAGCGCAGTTAGTGGAAACCAAATTACAGAATGACCAGGAAGGTGCATCTCAGAATTTTTAACATTTCTATCCTGGCCTTTCTCCCCAAGGCAGGGGGAGAGGAAGGATAGAAAAAAACCTAAATTAACAAATACCAATTTTCAGAAGAATGTATTAAAATAATTATCCTTTATAGTTGCAGAATCCTGTAGGCAAGGTCCGTAACTTAGGCTGAAGACCACAGAAGAGTAAGAGGAGAGCAGCGAGGAGATGCAATCTGCTATTTGTATGACTAACACATGAAATATTTGGTCATCTGCATCTTATTCATGCCCTTTGAAGCAAAGGAATTTGTTGGCTAGCTACATGCAGTGCTTCCTAGTTGATGAAGAGCAATGCTAGCAACTTCTCACTTTACCTGCCGTCCTTAGCTGTAGTACAGTAACAAGAAAGAGACATGCAGTGGCAACAATCAGCCTCCCAAAATGCAAAGACAATAAATTTTTGTCAAATAGAAGCGGAAAAATAGTGAACAAACAGAAAGAAGTGCTGTAAATATTATAGATAAGATGTAACTCAGATTTTTTTGAAGTAAAATGTGAAAAAAAAATAATGTCTAGTGTTTTTCCAGCAAGTTATAACTACTTTATTTTCCTTTTCTTTTTTTTTTTTTAATGAATAATTTTTGGTGAAAAACACTATCTCAAGAATGCAAAAAATCCCAGGGTTTTCCTAAGTCTGAAAGAGAAAGAGAAACTCCTTGAGGTATTTCAGTCCCTTAAGAAATCCACTACCCTATGCTAGAAATTTTAATTAAAGGACATTTATTATCACAGCACTAGTCCTAGCCACCTAAACCTTTATTTCTACAGTCTCAATTTTATTATTGGGAGAATGTGAAATGAGAAGCATTGAAATTACTTGTCCAAGCTTATATAAAAGTTCAATAGCAGAGCTTAAATAAAAATAAGGCATCCTTAGTCCTAGATTAATGGTTCTGTTATTAATAGCTATCTGCCATGCAGCAAGATATGAAATATTTGCAAGACATTTCTAAGACAAGATCTGAAATAGGTGGTTACCCCCTTGTAGTTCTACTGTTAGGTTATATCTCCACAATAATATAAAATCCATAGCATGAATTACCAATACAGAAGGAATTTGGCAGTTATTTTGTTGAAATTTTAGCTATACTGGTGGACTTAACAAAAACTGACTTCAGTGTAGCTTATTTAGTCACTGGTCACCATTCCCTTGATGAAAGGGACTTTCTGAAAGCACCCATTTTCCAGCTGAACTATTCTGTTTCCTGATTACTCCAGCACAAAATTATTGGAAAATCTGTGGATAGCCAAATATTTACATCTGTTCTGGAGCTGAACCAAGTGCTTATTGGTTACAGCCCAAAATTTGGCCCAAAGCTTAAAGAACACAAATGAGAGTCTATAGCTGTCTTGTCATGCCTACCTGTGCTGATCAACCCTGTCAAGAAAGGCAAAGCTTAAGTTTATAAGTAGAAAAATAATTTTCAATAGACCACAAACCCCGAGCCGTCACATTGTCTATATATGTCTCCTACCTTGCAGGCGGTATTTCCCATTCTGGTAGGTCATTATTTATAAGAGTGGAATGAAAGGTTTTGTGCTATAAATATATGTGAACATTTATTACTTGTATCTGCAGTTCTGCCCTGCTCCTGGGATAATCTTCAAATTTTCTCAGTCTCCTTTATATTTCCCAAAAGATGTTCTCTTTTACTCTATATTTCCTTATGCTGTCTTCCTATTTGTATCACCTCAGGTTACTCTTGCTCCATGTTGATTGAATTTGTCTATTATGTAGGTTCAGGGAGAAGCATTTATTATACACAACTTTTTTAAATGTTTGGGTTGGGCTGCAGGGAAGATTCATATCAGCAAAGTACAAACATGCCAGAACCAACTTTTCTTATGTAGAATACATTTTTCTCTGAGGGAAATGATGGTATGGTGTCTGAGATATGCTGCTATATCGAAATATAAGAGAGGGGAAGGGATGAATGAAAGAACCCTTTGAAAAATCAGGAAAATATTTACTGAACTTGCTGAAGTTCTGCATACTGTGAATATGAGCACTTTTGTGACACAATGCTATAACATTAACTTAAACACCTTGAGGAGACAAATTACTCTCTAACTAGGTCTTAGGTGTGGAATTTCACAAATTCTGCCCCAGGTACATTACATTTGCTTTCCCAACGGTAAAGATAAAAGCTCTTTTTATTATACCCACTGTTCCTTGTAGAATAGCAAAAAATTACAAAGGCACGGTTCGTTGACACTTTTTTCCCCCTATCATCCTGAAACTGAACCCAGTAAAAGCTCTTGGGGAAAGCTGGAAAAGAACGTAATGTTCCTGGTAGGAGCAGCTGTGATATCAATAACAGTAAAGGTGTACCATTTTTATTTGAAATAGAAGCAGTATTTTTCATATATTGAAGAAATTCTGGAAGAAATAAATGTCTAATTCTAAGTAGTGAAAATTAAAGGGAAAGATATCTGTGGTTTAATAAGTGGATGTTTCCAGGTTAAATACTGCCCAGACATTAATATACCTCTCTTTATGAGGTATATCTCTTTTACTCAGCAGATGCAGGCCTCAGGAAGAAGTGAAATATTTACTTTAAATGTGATTTTATGAAACTCAGGTCTGAGTATCATAGAAAATAGCAACCGATTGAATTCCCTATTTAAAGTCAAGATACTTTCAGGGTTTTTTAAGGTGAAAAAAAATAACCTGAGAAGCCAATTATTCAGGAAACAAGATTATTCAGTAATGTGACATCTCTGTAGATAGTTTATTGTGTAATGGTACACAGTCATAAAAACAATGCCCATTAATTTCTGAGAACCAAAATGTAAATATCCTCACTATAAATAGTTTAATAAATGACTCTTTATGTTACATGGAACCTTTATTTACTGAAAGGTTTATATTGGTATGAAAAGATCATTCTTGATTTGAACTTTATAATGTTTAAGTAGAAGATGACACTAACAAAAAACACTGAGCAAGTAAAGTAAATACCTTTGCTGGTATAAATATAATTTATTGAGTGTAAATTTTAGTGTTATCAACAAGAACTTCGTGGTTTTTTATGGTCAGTAATTGGCTAAAACTGCTTTCACTGTTACTTTGGACACTATGATACTCTAAGGGAAACAAGTGTAGATTTAGATATACTTTTATAAATGAAAAATTTCGGTATACATGCAGATAAGCTAGTTCTCAGAAAGATTTTGGTAGTCTTCACAGAAAAAGTTTTCATATCACATATGTCATGATACTATAACAGATACGTTTCCTTCTTTAATAAATAAAATAGCGTGTTTTCTTCACCCCATTTTGAAAAATAGTTTTGCTTCTTCTGCCTGTCATGTTTCTTTTTTCATTAGAGATATTTATGAATACTGAACCTGTGTTGAGCTAAATTGTATACATGTCTCAATTCTGCAAAATTCTTAAGCTTGTGCCTAGTTTTCAGTATTTTGGCTGAAAGACCTTAGTTCTGAAACTGGATATGGTCAATTTTTCCCTTGTAAGGTCAACAGTTGTAGTCTCTGCAGCTGGTATTGCATTATCCCTTAACACAGAACTGCAGAAGTGAAGGGGAGAGGTCAGAGACTGAAGCCCTGGAGACTTCTAGAGAGCAGGGCTGTGAGAAGCATAGAAATCAATGGAATACGGTAACATCACAAAACATTCTGTGTTACTCAGTGGATAACTTACTGTGTTTTCTATCTGTTTCAGACTTTAGAAGCAGGGATAAACAGACCTGATATGATAGAGGGATCTTTTCTGGATTTGAAGGTTGTGTAAGTATGTGGGTTTGTATTAAGAAAGAAACTTACCTTAAGTGTTAATCTTGCAGTAGTTGGTCTTCTCTCCCCTGAAGCAGGGGAAAGAAGCAGTAGAGTGAGAGTGAGATAATGCACTTTAAAATCCTGTGATGATATCACTCCCTGGTGATACTTTCCTGACCTTTAAAGCAAGTTCTGTGAGGACTGTATTTATCTGAAAGGATGCAAACATTCTTTTTTTTTTTTTTCTTTTCTTTTCTTCTAGGTAGTGCTTTTTTATTCCATCAGTTATTACTTATCTGACCTCTTTACATGTAAGTGTGTGGAAATTTTTTTTGTTGTTATGAATTAAACCACTTCACTCTCTGGTTACTCTTGCTAGCTCCTAAAGATAGTAGAATTGTTGATAAACTGTTGCATTTTTTTTCATGTTTTCACTGGAACTTATCACAAAAATGCATAAAATGATATGCAACAACGGGAAATAGTGAGCATGCAAGTAAACCAGCATTTTTTTTTTCTTTCTTGGATAGGAGAAATCTTAATCACACTCACTTTCTGTTGTCTAATAATCACTAAGTTCATGTTTTCTCAGAAATCATAGAAGGCAAACAAAACCAGCTGTGTACATAGAATATAAGAATGATTAGAGTTGGAAGGAACCTTAAAGATCATCTGGTTCCAACACACCTGCCATGAGTAGGGTTTATTCTTTCTGTAGGGTTTATTCTTTCTGAACATCAGAATAGCTGTAATTTTCACCTGAGCGCTTTATTTTTACAGAGCAATAACGAACATTTATGTTCATTCAATGTCCTGCAAATAAGGTACAGCTAATGGCATCATCTGATGATGTTCAATGGAATTAATTTGGGCAAGATTAAATATTCAATATTATGACAAAGAAAATATTTAAATGCTGTTCCAACAACAGAGTTGTTCTGAGAGCTCTTATAGGATTTGAGTTAATAAAGTCTTTTTACTTAAAATTTAAAATGCTTTGGCTTTGAGGAAAGCAGCAATCATTATGTTATTATGTAACATTTCTTGCTGAGATTTGTAGTTTGTGGGTTATATTAATGGATTCATAGATTTTAATTGCAGAATTAATTGCTGTTACTAGGAAGTTTAATCAGCTTAACAGAAGACATAAAATTTTGACATGTATTCCACAATCAGAACTATATATTTTTGTGACATAGAGCTTATATTTCTGAATAATACTCAAAATTTTTCCAATATTTCAAATTATTTATAATTCTTAATGCACTTCAGTAAGTTGTTTCTGCAGGCAAACATTCTGACAATAAAACCTTGGAACACTCTATCAATTTATCAAGCAACAATTTTTAACAATTTTACAAATAAATTTTCTCTCCTAAATAAATTGTCTAAATAAAGTATCCTCTACTAACATTGATTATATGGAGATGATTTTTGTTTGAGTTTTTTTGCCAGTAGACCAAGAAGACAGGTCTAGCATTTCTCATGGATGGGAACTTTTCCAGTTTTTGAAACATTCTTACAATCCTTTGCATCCTTCATAGTTTTCTATATATTTTTGTATGTAGACACATTTTGTACAAAAACAGTTGTCTTGTCAATCATGTATTTAAAGAACACAGATTTCCCTTAATCTCTGTTTATATATTCAAGAATGTTATAAATTCCTGTCACCTGTAGTGACATTTTAAGCCCTTTTGAATGTTGTTTAGAACTAACTGAAAATTACATTAGGCTAGTTTGCCACAGTAAAAAACAAGGGCAATTTTTTCATGCTGTTTCTTTGATGTAAACATTCCTTTTAAATTGCCTTCAAAATGCTAGAATTCAGACAAAAAAATATTTATGCACACTGTCATAATTTGTACAAATAATCATGAAAGGCATGCTTATTTCAGCAGGTAAGATTTCTGATGTGGATGATAAACCTTAGATATCTGCACTGAATGTTAGTTCATTGATCATAAAAAGCAGTCTCATGACAGAAACATTAAATATTCTAGTTACTTCTGTCCACGAAGCTGCCAGTAACACTCATCTACAAAAAATTCCTCGTGAATATGTTGTATGTTTTGTACTCCTGGAAGGACCAATAGGACAGGGGAATCTTGGCTCACTCTGTTTCATCAGATAATCTTGGTAACACTCATGAGGACTGGACAGTTACGTAGTATGTGCATTGCTCTTACCAGACACCAAGAAACAAGAAATAACTAGGTTATTTCCCAAAACACCTGTTTACAAAATGGTCCTCCTAAAACTACTTTTCATTTTGCCAGTGTTTGCTGGTTCATTTTTAACAGTAGAATGCCCTGGAAATGAAAATAAACTAACTGGATTTGGCACAAGCTGAAGAAAGACAAAAAATGAAGACCATAATTAGCACACATTATGAATTTAATATTTTAATTAGTTTAAAAGGTTGGCGTACAAAGTCATATTTACACACAGTTTACATATGCCTTCCCAAAAAGATATGAATTTAGTGAACAACCAATAATTTCTCTACTAATAGCAAGTTTCTTGAGCAGAAATAATATTTTTTAAAAAAAAGCATAAGAATCTAGAATTAAGGAAAGAATACAGCAAAAAATTTCTGCATTCAAATCACCAGAGCAACAAAATTCCAGAGCATTACCTCTGAACAGCTGACTTCACAGAATTCAGACAAAATAATACTATGAAATTAATTGTAATAAATATCTTTTACCAGATAGAAAACAAAACATGAATGAAAGATGAAAATTTTATTAATGCAGCCAAAATGCTTTTATAGAAGAAGTAAAATCCCAAACCGCTGATGTGCATCCTATAAAATTCAGTGAAACTGGACATAAATGCAGAAAGACTTAAGAAAAAAGGGAAACAAGAGATTAAAGCTGTTTAAACATATGCAAATATTTAACCAATTCAAAATGAACAACAAACTTGACCACAAGTCTGAGCTAGACTATACAGTTTCTATAAGAATATATAGTTATTCACAGATTTTAATTTTATTATTTTCTATAAAGCCTTTTATGCTTCCATCTGTTTTATAAAGTACTCAACCATCTACAGTTTCAGGCTCATTCAGTGCTCTTCATGGTTACATATTGCCTAATTACCAAAAGCTCGGTGCCAGATTATTTCCGAAGGCAGAAAATGGGTGGCCGGACCAGCACTCATTTGAATCTCTTTTTCTTGCATGTGTTTCTTTACCAAGCACATTTGAATGAGCAAGTTGTCTCTGTCAGTGCCTAATGCTGGTCACCAAACTCATGCTGATCCAATTTCAAAATTTTTTCATACAAATTTCACTCTGAAATCTGCAGAGTACAAACTGAAATATTTTAGACATTCACTTTTAAAAACTTAATTAAGAAAAACCACTCTTACAAAATTACAGAACTGACAACATTGTAAAGTTTTTATTTAGCAGTATTCAGAAATACTTTTTTTCTCATTGTGATTCAACAGTATTTGCATTATATGATAATGCCATAACATGTATCCATGGTTATAGATGTGAAGTACTACTTTTATACTGAAGCATACAGTCTTTGCATAGGTTGGTAGAAGATGGTTTTCTATCCCCTTGTTTTCATTTCCTATAATTTCACTGTTACCAGTCCTATTAATTGCTTAGTCTTTACTTCACAGATATAATGAAGTTCAGAAAATTATAGAGTTCAAGTAAGAATACACAACAAATTATTGATTTTCATTACTGAACAAATTAGCTGTAAGCATCTCTCAAAATTCTCAAGCATGTTAATTATTCTAAATTATTTCTGATTTTCAACAGTTCTTCAAGTCATTCAAGCTATAAGTATACATTCTACAATTAGAATTTTGGCTTATACAGCTAACCGGTTTAATTAGTCATGCTTGCAAATTCCTCATGTTACTGACTGACAACAAATTTATGCTTGCATATTTATCTGTAATATAAGATACCAATGCAGCTAACTACATTGATACTCTTGATCTAATTAAGAGGAAAGAGCAGAAGAATTGCACACATTAGTTTCATATCTAAAGAACACTAATTATCACATTCTCAAGGAAAAAAATATGTAAGAAGAAATAGGTATTTCCCTGAATTTGCATGATTTTTCATGGTTTCATGTTAAGTTAAAAACTGCAGTAAAGTAAACTGACATCAAAGGATTCCAAAATAGGGCAGATTTTCTTTGTAAATTCAAATATTTTTCACATTTTCTTCCTACATTTGCTGAGGTCTAATTGCAAACCTGTTTTGAAGATGTAAGTTTTTATGCCTTAATCTTTCTGTCTAGCAAAGAGTAGATGATACACATCCAGCTGTAGTGGGTTGGATGCTTCACAGACATGTGAATATGGGGTGGAAAAGTTAAGTTAAAAAATCTTTATTTTACTGTAGACAAATACCTTTTGCACGAGAAACCTAAAATGTCTGAAACATGCTTTCTGTTTTTTGATATTGTGAACACATCCATAGTTCAATAGGCACAGAAATAAATTCCACCCCTTTGTGGAGGAAAATGTTTTGGAAAGTACTTAATTCTCTGGAAAGCATGATGGAGGAAGAAAGGTGTTTCATTATGTAGGACAAATTTTTCTTATGATTTGTTAGCAAAACAGTAGCAATGTCAGCAGACGGGAAGTTTGTTCCATCAGTTATGTGAAGAATCCATAAGCTTGTCATTAAATACTGAGTATGTCTTTTGACACTTTGACTATTTGAAATGTATAAGTTAATCATGGAAAATAATTCCTGCCTCAAATATTCATGTTTTAGTTTCACAAGACTTGTAACACAATTTTCAATAGTGCCCAAGTCTGAGTTCTGTTGACTTTTAAGAATAAGTAGCTTGTAAAGCCTACAGGTTTAGAAGAGCTTTGGTCAAATAAATAGTTTTCAAAGGCTGGGCTTTGTACCTTAGTTACTTTGAAAATCAACTCAAAATCCCAAATTCCTCAGAAAAATTCAAGTGTTCTTCAACTGACACTTCAACTTTCCTTTTGGAAACCTTGCACTTACTCCTGACCATGCTGAAGTTGACGGTCCTATTCTTACAGCACAGGATAAGGGATCTGAGAAAGGTTATTTATGTTTGTAGAATAATTATGTTAGATCTGTGGCCAATAAGCTGTATAAATTCCATTATTTTTGTCTGTTCTTGTGATGAGAGTGCACCGTACTAATGTCTTTGAAATTTAGAAAAGGGAGAAAATATTGAAAACTGAAATCTAATCTAATTTTTTAATTTAAAATATCTCTCGTAAAAAAAAAAAGAAGAAAAGGTGGTACCCCTTGACTTGCCTACTTCAGGACAAATTTACCTCCACCCAGTGTGAAAACTCTATAATTATTTAGTCATGAGATGAATAATAATTACTAATCTTGAGTCAGCTTTCAAGCAACAATGATGACTACCACAGCCTTCTGATATAACTGAAACTTTTTGGGGACCACATAGCAAAGTCTTCCTGTGGTAGAGTGGTTTGCCTGAAGGTAGTCAGGATAATAACCTTTCCTCTCATTTCAAGGTTTTTATGAGTTCTAAGTTTCTGGTCTTTCTTATGAGTTCTAAGTTCTTGATCTTTCTTGTGTGGAAAAACTCATCTTTCTCATTATTTTTCTTGAACATGTGCCTTTCACAAAAACCTTTGCTGATGATGTATTACTAAAATCTTTTCATGGTTTTGGTGATTGGGTTTAAAGGGACAGAAACAAAGTTAGGTTATGTATAGCTAAGCATAGCAAAGGAATTGGAAAACAATATTTAAAACATTTTTCATTGTGTAAACTATATAATTAGCTTTTCATTTTTTCTTGAAGTCTTTTATTCTCTTTCTTGAGATTACATTCATATTTCTTGTTAGAATTTAAAATATTGCATGTGTAAATGACGTGTTTGTGTATAGAGCAGTAAAGTTGTGTCTCACTTCTTTTTTCAGATAGCAAATATTGTGTACATCCATTTGTATTACATTTTTAGTTATGCACTTCATTAAAGAAATTTCAGATTCATTCATATGTTATGGATTCTTGAAAGCTGAACAATGTCACACACATGCACACACTCCCTTTCAGATTCCCTAAATAATTTTAAATCCTCTTAAACAATTTTTTTCTTGTAGAGAAACCATGCTGCGGAAGATGGGATTTCCTTCTGAGGTGCCAACAACACATAATAAAATGGGATAAATGGAATGCTCTGCTCCAAAGCGGATTACAAGAAAGGTGCATTCACTGAGTTACAGAGTTTACTCATCTTGGGAAATTCCCTCATTTCATCCAAGGATCACCTCTTCATTCACAGAAATTAGAGAAACACAGCTGACCAAATGCCATTTCAATAGCATATTTTAAGTCTGAACAGATATTTTGTGAAATATTCCCCACAACATTCCTTCAATGACCCTTATAGAGTTCAGCGTTTTGAATATTTTTTTTATTTTAACTTTTTATTTGATTTCTGCAGTCTGTTTCTTCAAGCCAGACTTCCTTTATATGTAATTAAAGCAAGAAACTGAAGAAGGAAAATACCTGTTGCAAAGGTGTTTTTTTTTTTTCTTTTTCCATTTCATTTTTCTTTCCTAGTGTCAAACAAATGGTTCCCAATGTATTTCTGCTTTTTTTTTTTCTGCTGGAAACAACAGACCAACATAATCTGTAAATTGAGATGTTCTGCAGAAGTTCTTACTTATGCATATTGGACACATGTGAACCTTTGATCTAGCTTGATTTGGAATATAAATATCCTGATCTGTTAAGAACATTTTGTTTGCATAAGATAAGTCTTTGTATAATATGATAGATGCAACTGTGTATGTTTACAAATTTGAAATTTTGGGGTGTTTCATTGTGGATATTTCCCTAAAATACGCTGTTACAGCTAGGTTGGTTTGTTCATGAAAGAATGTAAGAGCAGAATGCAACTTACACAGTAAAATTAAAATTTATTTTTTTAAAAAATATATGTCTCTTTAACAAGAGACAGATCCAGAAGTGAAAATGATGAGTAATACTAAAGCAACCCTAGTACCAGGCCTGGGAACTGATAATTACACTTGTTTTGTACATTTTCTTTCATTTTCCTAGAGAAAATTTCAGTAACAAAGAGAACCTTACAGCAAGTTCTGTCCTTTGAAGTTGACTAGCAATTCTTCATGCTTAAAATATATACATATATATAGAGAGATGCAGAGTTGTATATTGAATATATCCATATAATTTTATTGTTATGTAATATGTTTTACTTAATATTATGTATGTTGCACATATATTTGGATTTTTTCCCCCAGATAAGAAATAGATTGTATTCATCTAGTAGCAAAGGGCTGCGAGCTTTCCCAGACATTTTAAACCACCCACTGCTGAGACCATGCAAGTCATTTACAGAAAAGACAACTCTCCTCAGGAAGCCAGTTTAGTGACCTCTCTTTCCAATGGCACTGTGCTGGGTACTTTCTTATCATCAGAGGAAGGAGGCTATTCAGGCTATGAGTATATGATGTCTTAAACGGGTCTCTAGGTTCACCTGGCCACGTGCCCTTATATATATATGTTTATGCTTTTGGAAACATCTTTCTCCTTTCTCCATTTGGGAGGTATTTCTGTTGGCTGTCATAGGGTGGGGAAAGAGTATCTTTAAGTGTGTCTACTGAAGTGTAGTTCACTTTAGAGAATATTTTAAAGTTCTGATATCCCTGACTTTAGAAAGGCCTGCAGTCCATCTGCTTTTTAGCCTAGTCCTACAAGTTGGCTCAAGAGAGCAGAACCACCCCCACTGGCAGAGTGGCTTAAGACAGTGACTACATGGGTTATTATGTCCAGTCGTCTGCAATTCACCGTGATGAAATAATAGACCTGCCCAGAGATGCAGAGAGCCCATCCCACCGCCTCTAAATATCACATCCCAACCTTCAAAAAGGTATTGTAAAAAAACCAACCAACCAACCAACCAACCAAAAAAAAAAAAAAAGAAAAAAAGAAAATGAGAAAGACTGATCTGGGAATTTTACCACTTGGTTTTCGGCTTTAGATGTAGAGTTCTTATAATTTTCTGAAGTGTAACCATACAAGATCTCTCCTCTTTCAGGGCTTTTAGGTTTCTCAAAACACAGTGGCCTTGTTCGGATACAGGAGCAGTCAGACACATGGATGGTTGTTGCATTATGCATTTCCACGGTTGATCCTATGTTTGCACCAGCTCATGGACATGTCATTTAGAGAGAGACGCTCAGTCTCTCAGTGGATATCATTCTGACTCTGGGTAACATGGCAATCCAGCAGTGTTAGGTTACACCAGGTACCAGAATCTGGTCACTGTCTTCAAAATACACCTGTCTCTGTTTCCAGTTTCATAGTTCATCTATCAGAAAACAGAGGACAGAAGATTTTGTACTCAGAGTCCCTGTGTCCCCAGATGTCTATTTCACCCAAATACACATGAGAAAGGTCTTTTCTCATATCTCCTTTTACATTTTATTTAATTTTAATTGAGTTTAAATTAATTTAATAAAAAATAATTTTATTTTTTATTTATT
>VZSZ01003295.1:380752-397486 GCA_013398815.1 Ibidorhyncha struthersii | reverse complement strand
CCCTTCCAACCCTGACTATTCTGTGATTCTGTGATTCTAACAACAGTGCTTCAGCATGAAAACCTCTCAAAAGTGGGGTCTTTCATTCCTCAAACAAAAAAAGTACCTTCATGTTGGGAGAGGGAAAACATGGTCAATGATTTTACTTAGAAGTCAGTTTTCCTATCTCAAAAAATGCAATGGGAAGAAACAGGAGTTGTCTCACAGATAGTCAGCTAGGAGTGAATGTGTTCTTCACTGCAGGAGTCAGGGACCCCTAAATTGTTTCCAAGTAACTGATGGTATTCCAAATAGCCGTCTTGCATGATAATTGCTAGTGCCTAGTCATGAGTTACAATGCATGCTGAGGTCCAAGAATATTATATCTCAACAGTACCATCAAGTTCATTGCACAACACAATAAACTCATTGTACGAGGGAGGTTTCATTTACAGGGAACTGAAACTTCGTGAAAGGTCCTAGAGTACACTCATTTTGGCAAGGAAACATAAACTAGATCTTGTTTCTAACATTGTGCTGAGGGCCAGCTGTCAAGCTCGTTTGCAAGCACAAGTCAGTGCAGGTGCAGACACAGTCCAAGATCTACAATGTTGTTAAATGCATCATTACACCACAATGCTATGTTTGTGATGTCAGAATTACATCACCCATGCAAGATATAGATGCTTGGTCTAGGCATCAGCAGTGAGGCTTCAGATGTCAAGTGAGTCAAAGCCACTCAGAGATTAAATATTGAATGATTCAAAATCACACTTGCCAAAAGGCAACTGAAATCCAGTCTGTTGTTCTAAAAAAAAAAAAAAAAAAAAAGAAATCTAATGGAAAAGACTCAGGGACACAGGGCACAGTGTACAATGTCATAGCAAAGGTGGATGACTTTGCTACATGGAAAAATCTAGATTGCTTTGATGAAAATGGGTATTCTGTCAGCTTATGAACATCTATAGATGTATTGTGTACAGCATGAAATTAGCGGGAATGCAAGTTTCTTGCCAAACAGGCAAACATAAGTAGAAGCAAAGCTTTCTCTCTTCAAAGAAAAAGGGTAAGCAAAAATACAGAACAGGAGCAGCAAACTGTGGATCAGGAAAAGTTCCAGTTCTTTTACAAAGGCTTAAAAACTGTTTGTAGTTCTAAAGGTAGGAATGTCAAGCCATTTCTCAGCAGTGAGAGTCAAATACAGTTGACTGATGAAAAGAAAATCTTGGCGTGAACATTGTAGCAATTTATTACATGGTCTGTCATCTTTGATGAAGTGTTATAAGAAGCCCCAGAGCAGAAACTAGCAACCCTAGCAAATTCACACTCTCAAGCCTACCAAACAGGTGTCACTGGGTGAGACAAAAGGCGTCATGAGGACTCCTATAAAGTGATACATGGATGGTGGTCAGCAGATGGTCATGTTACTGGTGCAGGTAAGGATCAGTTCTCAGCAAGTTCAATGATGCAAACAATATCCTCCCTTCACAAACTGGAGAAGTGACCATTCATGTCTTGATAAACCATCATATTTCACTGTGCTCAACCTCTGAAAAGATACTTGTGAGACCAGTAGGCCCAGTTAGGGAGCTTGCTGGAAAACTGTTTCTGAAGGGCAATTGAGCTTTTAGTATGATTGAGACCTGACTGTTGCAATCCCTTTTTGCAGCTGGGTAACATCAAGTGAAGTGTGCAGCAACATAAAGACTTGCATACAGCCTGTGTCAGATGAAAGCCTTTGAGGCTGTAAGTTATGAAAGTCTTTGGAAGTTATTGCAAAAATGCTGACATCCAGACAGTTTTATGAATGCTGCTCACTAGCTTCATGGCTTAATGATGAGGGGTCCTGATCACAGCAGATTACCAGTACATTTCACTGTCAGTGGTACCAGGTAAGGCTGTATTTCCCTCCTGCTTCCTTTTTATCATAACTTCTGCAGCAATATTTTTATGCAGCCACAATGGAAGATCCACATTCAATTACCAGATGGTGTTTTCACCATGCAGAGACCTGATGCGAAATCAACGGCTGTAGAGCAACCGTCTTTACTAATCACTGTGCATTGTTCACCCACGTGTGTTGTACTGTATGACACATCATAGGCTTATAAGATACAAATGCCAGTCAGGTCAAAGTAATTATCAAGAAAATAAATTCAATCCTAAACCTTTCTTTACTGAAAGCATGTTGAGCCAGTTGAGAGCGGTGACAACGCAGTAGCCAGGTCCTGCTACTCAGCAGCACGCTGTCCCACAACACTGCAACTGATGGTGGAGTCACATAGAAGACTGCAGAAGCCAGAAAAGCTTTGGGAGAGATTAAGGCAGTGTATCTGGAATGAAAAAATCATACAGCTTCAAATAAAGAAGTATACTATGCAAATGTCATCATTATTCTTCTCTGGGAAAAATTTACCATCACTGCATCAATCATATACATGCTTTATTGTGCCCTTACTGTTAGCAATTCCTGAACACTGAGTTCTTGGGGTATTGAGGACTCAAAGCTCTCACTGTTTTGGTCTGTACATCTGGTACATGTACTGGGAAAAGATTTTCCAAGGCTTTTTTGTACAAGCAAATAAAGTAGCTTGCAGGTCTGAAAACCAAGTTAGAAGGATATGCTCATCAGTTACATGGAACTTCCTCTTAGCACTACCTACGCCCTCTGCAGAAAACACAGGCTTCTGCTATTCCTACTGTCAAATTATTCAGTTAACAAATATTTGACAAGTTCCTTTGTTACTCACTAATATGTTTTTTGGCCCAAAAAGCAGTTTATAACAGCTTCTACAGTAAAGCGGAATCGATGTTCATCGTGTTTTCCTTGCTACCTGTGTTCATTTCACACTTTTTATTTCTTTTTGTCTAATGTGTGATGCAAACTCACATAACACCTACATGTACAGAATAGAAACATGCTTAGACACCACATTTGGATACTTTAAAAAACATGGGATTTTCTTTGTCCTCCCTTGCTTTCTATTGACAGTTCTCTCAACAAGACACAAAGAGCGTAGGCTGTATGAATTCTTGGACTTTACAACTTTTCCCTAAGTAGAAATGATGAGAGGAAACCTAGGAGGCATTCAAATTACAAGAACATGGGGTGTGAGACTGAAGGATTCTTCCATTCTTTCCCATGGGTCAAGACGCTGATGCACTTCCAGGCCACAGAATCACAGAATCACAGAATAGTCAGGGTTGGAAGGGACCTCTGGAGATCATCTAGTCCAATCCCCCCGCCAGAGCAGGGTCACCTACAACAGGTTGCACAGGACAGCGTCCAGGCGGGTTTTGAATGTCTCCAGAGTGGGAGACTCCACAACCTCTCTGGGGAGCCTGTTCCAGTGCTCCACCACCCTCAAAGTAAAGAAGTTCCTCCTCATGTTAAGATGGAACTTCCTATGTTCAAGCTTGTGCCCATTACCCCTCGTCCTATCAATGGGCACCACTGAAAAAAGACTGCTCACATCCCCCTGGCATCCTCCCTTCAGGTATTTGAAAGCATTAACAAGATCCCCCCTCAATCTTCTTTTCTCCAGACTAGAGAGACCCAAATCCCTCAGCCTCTCCTCATATGAAAGATGCTCCAAACCCCTAATCATCTTTGTAGCCCTTTGCTGGACCCTCTCCAGCAGATCCCTGTCCTTCTTGAACTGGGGAGCCCAGAACTGGACGCAGTATTCCAGATTATTTGGCTTGAATAAGAATAAAGAATGAGCCACTGCTCAGTGCCTGAAAAAAACTGTCACCATAAGAAGCAGTAAAAACACGCAGGGAATTCTTGAAGAAAACATTGCAGAATATACATTTGACTCGGACCACCAGTTATCTATTGTGGCAGCCATAGAAAGTTAAATGTGGAAGAAAAGGCTTAACAGCCCCAAAAAATGGTAAAAATATTGCTGAAATACTATGACAAAAGGGAGGAAGAAAGTAGCGGCACTATGAATACAGGAGAAAAGGAGCAAATGAAGATGAGAAGGTGGAGGAAAAGCAACAAGAGAGAATGTTTCCTCCTTTCAGAGCGCCTGCAGCACCATCCATCCCCAGCTTCAGTCACAGGATGAAAGGCACTTGTTCCAGCCGTCAATATGTCTCTCTTCACGTTCGTAAAACTGACCTAATGAAAGACAAATACCTAGAACTGTAAGGCTGGAAAAACCCAAGCACCCCACAATATCCAGGAAATTTGAAGGACAAACAAATGTCTTTTTCTGCAGTTTTTATCAGTAAGGTATTATTCACTATTAAATTTACATCCAAATTAGGCAGAACAGAGGCCACTCCTGGTGGCCAAGCATTTAGCTGATTTACTGAATTTCCAGTATATCTTACACAGGCTTACAAAGCAAACCTGAGACAAAAATATAAGGCCCTGATATAAACATGAAAATCACTGTACAAAGCAGAGAAGCAGAACTGACTCCTATAGCCCCGATGAATAACCAGAGTTTTGTACTCTGAATATCTGAGACTTTCAAGTATCTGTTATCTGATATTGCATTAATGTGCTATTCCAAAATCTTCACAGCAAAACACTGAATATGCCTGAAAAAGTGTTTGTATACAGTCTGCAATCAACAAATAAAGAATGTTAATTTTAAAACTTTTATCTATTAACTGCAAGCATCTACAGTATCTCAGAGCTACATTCCTGTAACTGCAAACACAGTTTACTATGGAATAAGTAAGTAAATAACCTAAAAAAATCTGTTTAATTGCCCAGTATAAATACCACTAATATATTCATTATGATAAAAAGAAGGCAGTTCCCCAAAAGACTAAGATATTGCAAAAGAGTAGATGTTTCTACAGAACTAAAATTGTTGAAGTAGATTCTGAGATGGGTAAAAAGCATCTAAAGTGAGGTTTATACAAGATTTTACATCATTTCTCCATGTGAGGTCAAAACCCACATTCACACTGAAAAGCCTATTTTAATGAAGGTGATTCTGCCAGAGGTTGTTCCACCTTTGAAATAATTTTATATTTGTGGTTAAGAAGTGCAATTCACAATGTCACTTGGCCCCCATTAAATGTATCCAGGACTGCAATGTCAATCTGTACGACTAAGTGCATTATAATTGTTGATATTAGGTTAGTTCTAACATCTTCTCAAAACCTCCGTAGTACGTTGATCAAATTTTCTCAAAGCAATTTACCATTAGAGTACTATTATATCAAAATTTTAAAAAGCAGGATATCAATTTAGACAAAAATGTGTTTTGAAAACAGTGGAGAAAGCTCTTTGACAGTGTTGAAATATCTTGTTTTGACATTTTCAACATGAGAAAGTAAGAACAGGAGTTTGCTAAGCAGGAACAGTGTTAAATGACTCTGTACAGTTCCAGAAACTCTATTTTGATCATTTCAAAGCTCTGTTTACAGTAGCTATTATTTTTATAATATTTTTGCAGTGGAGAAACTAGCCCACTAGGAAATTAAAGTGTTTTGATATGGACATTTAAAAAAGCATAAACTTAACCCATCCATGCTTTAAAAAGATTTTTCAAGAAAATAGAAATTCAATAATTATGGTCTGTCATTTTCTTACTCAGTTTTTAGACAGAGTAGAATTAACTCCAGTTTATATGCTTTATCATCTTTAAGTACAGTAATAATGGTTCGCCTTCTGATTGTCGCACTCCCATTCCTGGACTATAGGAACCGATTTCTTGTTGCATTGAGGATGCCTGTTTGAGTTCAGCAAGACATTTCTGGCCGGAATACCACCTAGTCAGTTGAAATTCTGCCAGCTCAGTAGTGCTGCTAATCTCCAGCTTCCCTGGGAAGGAAGAATAACTTTTTTAGCAAACAAACTACAAGCAGAAACAATAAGGTCCTGGAGTGAAATTTCAAGAAAGGTGGCACTTAAGTCAAGGAGTGGAGCAGCTCTGTGCCTCTGTTGCCAATAAACCCAAATGCCAACCTCTAACTCAGAGTGGACTTTAATCCAGGGTTTGTGAGGAGTGCTAAGGAACAGGGCAAAGACTCAGGCAATTGGTCGTGTGTAAGTAGATAGAGTGGGTAAAGAAACAAGGAGCAAGAGGAGGAAAAACAACTGTCAAAAGTGTGTAGGTTAGATGGGTCTTCTCTCCTTTAGTCCTTTAGTCTCTCTTAGTTTCTTTTCTTGCTGGATTCTTAATGCTATAGCTTATGGCTTTCCCAAATTATGAATGGGCTGTGCAATTTATGCCATGTGGGAAGTAAGACTTAAGGTCGGGCCTATATAGTACACACAAGTATGAACAAATAAATTACATTATCGAATTAACTGTTAATTAGCAAGAAGATTTTCTATAAAGGAGCCTTTTGCCGTTGTGGGTATAACACTGTTCAAATTATAGTTCACAATAAACGAAAGATATCAAGGCTATGCTAAAGTATGGTTGACAAGATATTGTTATGATTCGATAATGAGGAGAAACAACAATAAGCAAGTATATTTGTTTTCCACCAAAACGAAAAACTGAATTAACTATTCAGTTTCCAATATTAATAAGGTAACCTGCACAATTGAAAGATTTATTTATGACTGAATTTCCTGAGTCATCTTAAAGATGTCATAAGGGCTCCATACAAATAAATTTTAAGAGGTACAAAAAGAGCTGATACCATTAAGTGTGTAATACAGAGGTTTATTAACAACAACAACAACAAAGGATCTTGTCAAAGGTAATTTCAGTGAAAAACTGATTTCGGGCATCCAGTTTAGCTCAATTCATTAGGGCTGTTTAGGAAGTCTCCTTCCCACAGATCAGTCAAAGAGGGACACAACTCTCTCAGACTGAGCAATTAACTGGACTCAAGCAATTTAATTGCCAGGTCTCCGTTACCTGCTCACACTAACCTGTTTTCTACCAGCTGCCTTTGAAACACCAAATCCCTTTTAGACGGCCCTGTTTCTATATATTTGGGACTGATTTCATACAATGTGTTTCCTGTACTTGAAACAAGAAACCTTTTGCACAAGTAACCTAATGGATTAGAGAGGAGCTGTACCTATTACCTAAATGCCTTATTTTACAATTCTTTGTGGGTTATGCTCTGTGTTTGAAGCTAGTATCACTCTACCAGACATTCCGGTATCAGCTGAACAAAACTCTCACACTACCAATTGGTTGAAAGGAGATTCAAGGAAATTCTAGGCCAAATCATGAGATGTCTACAGGTTTAGACAACCACAGAAATGACATGACTTAAAGTGAGACTTAATAACTTAACTAGATTTCCTTGTTATTTACACTCCAGCTAATGCTGAATTCAGGTATGGGTTGGACTGTTAAAGGGCACTGAAAGAGGTAGATGATATCATTCCATAGGCTAATGACTGGCTCATTCAGTTATCCTAAATTATTCTAACAATTTGTCTGTCCACCGTTGCTTGAGATGCCAAAGAAGAGCTGAGATATACCTGTGGGGCTGGCAAAGGTAACACAGGAGCTAGAATACATACATGGCTTGAAGGTGAGATCTGTTCACAGATTCAGATGTCAAGACTTAGTCATCTACAGATAAATATTTCCAGATTAAGTGTCTGGAATTCAGAATTTATTCTGTGGCTTGGGAACTCTCTGTTCTCATTCTGTGCAGCAGAGAAGACTGAAGACTTTTATAAATCAAGTTCAGTAGAAGTTCTTTTTCACCAATAGGGACTTTTTTCTTTCGATGCCACCAAAAAGTAAGCTGACATAAACGCATAAGTACTACTTAAATTTAAGAAGAAACAAGGGAGGTTTTTTGCATTGACATGACAAAACGCCCGACAAAAACACTTTATGTCAAGTGCCTATCAATTCTTCTTCACATTTCAAAGGTAGGCAGATGCATCTGCATCTTTTCTGGAGTATATTCATCTTCACTGACATATAAATAATAGTGAATAGATAATTTCATCATATCATTGTGATTGAAAGTGACATGAAATCTATGAAGCAGTAAATGTAAGTTAAGAACATCAGGTATGTACACATTATTGAAATGTTTGGATATATAATGGGAGGAAAGCATAAAATAACTACCAATGTCAGCATTATAATATCAGCAGAGGGTGGTGAGGCACTGGAACAGGTCGCCCAGAGAAGCTGTGGATGTCCCATCCCCGGAAGTGTTCAAGGCCAGGCTGGACGGGGTTTTGAGTAACCTGGTCTACTGGAAGGTGATCCCTGCCCATGGCAGGGGGGGTTGGAACTAGATGGTGTTGAAGGTGCCTTCCAACCCAAACCATTCTATGATTCTGTGATTAATTTGAGAAGGAGCAGAACTGAGTTTGCAGACGCAAACCTCTGGAATATGCATACATTTTACACTAGACCATTCTGAATTAAAAAGAAAGCAAAAAAGACGGTCTTAGGAGAAAACTTAGTAAGTTTTGCTCCTCAACCACCTAAATAGCATAGTCTAGTCCAGGGTCAGGATTCCTCATAATCTACTTGATAGCCTGGTAGCCAGACCCTCTCTCAACATCTGTGGTCCAGTCTCCTTTGAAGATATTGTGCCTAGAAATCAGATGTCCTTTGTTGTGGGTAGATATTCAAACTTCCAAACTACTAATCACAAGATGGAGTATTTAGACACCTAAATATGGATGAATGTGAGCTTTATGTACCCACGTCCCCTGCACAGATGTGTTACAAAACTAATTCAATTAAGGAACCTCCAAACTAGTTGTCAACAGTCAAAAGATGGCGACAGGCCTAGGCAGTAATGCAAAGGAGATGGTCTTGATTGCTGCTTGGAATCAATTCAGGCAGGATCTCCTAGGACACCTGAACTGAACACCTATGCATGGACAGCTGAATCCTACTATCGCTGTGTCCTGTTAGTTTCAGGGGGGGTCTACTCAGAGTCTCAGTCTAGAGAGCTATTACACTGACCTAACATAGGTGACTATAGTATAGGTGTCTACCTTAGGACGAGCTGAATAGCTCTTCAGAAACCGTTGACAGCATTGAGTAGATCTCTATCAATTATGATGTAGGTTTAGACAGCTAGTTCATGTAGATACACTTACATGTAGACAGCTAAATGTAAGCATGTTAATCTGCAGCTCAGTCCTGCCTTCAATAATTTATGTAAATTGGTTAAATTTGTGACATGTTAATTTACTCTTTAGTGTTACAGCAAGAACAAAAACACTCAGATTATTCTCAGTAAAGTTAGGAAAATGTGTTTTTCTTCATATGGATACTATTTGAAATGGCATGTGGTATAAAGGAGATCACTAAATATAAAACTCAGAGGTGTTATGGAAAAAAGCCCTTGTGACTAATCTCATTGTTTCGGTGTCAGCCACCACCCACTAATACTTCTGAGGTGAAAAGAATAAACATCAGCCTAAATGTCTGTCCAGAACTCTGTTACCCAAATCTTTGTTTAGCTCTTTAAACGTTCAATTAACATTTACGTCTTTTCCAAATTAAGATGTAACAGAGATTGTGAGATTTGGAGATGGAAAATACTCACTCCCGTTGTGTTAAGGCTTTAAACAGTTGTGTTCTTGCTCCATTCTTAGATAATAACGAACTGATTGCTTTTTCTCTCCTCAGTTCAGAACTCATTCAACCCCAGCTGTAACCATCTCAAGCAGTGGCTAATGCTCAGATTCAGATACATGGAAACAGTATTGGTGCAAATCCCCACCTCCACCAGCCTCCATCTGCCTAGCAGATTAAAAAAAGAAGCGACACACAGTAGTAGCATTTCAGAGCTCTCCAACAACTAAAGCAATTGCCTGTAACAACTTATTGTGATTTCCCTGGAAGAAACATACAAGTGTGAATAAGATCAACTCAGTTTTTCCTTGATAAGATGATCAAAAGTATAAAAGGTAGAATTGTCATTAGAGGTGCATAATCTTTATTCACTACTACAATGAGCTCATCAGCCCTCAGTACAATGTAGTCTGTCAGTTACGATGATAAACTACACTCGTATCCAGGGAAAGATTAGAAATCACGTGTTTCCTTATTACAATTTTCTCAGTCTTTCCAAACCCAGAAAACTGATATGTAGTTATCAAGCATCCACTTCTGCTTGCAAAGAAAATAATCAAGATGTCCTACGCAATAGGTCTACCCATGCCCTCCACCTTAAAGTCACAACGGCAATGTTGCTGAAGAGAATCTTGAAAGGTGCTAGTCATATAACTACAAAAGGTGGGGAGAAAGAAAAATCATCTTGAGGAACAATGTTTCATCGATTAATGTTAATTCCAACAAGTAGAAGATTTGAAGCAGAGAAGGAGGAGATACACCAGGGGAGTGGTGCAGCACTGGGAGAGGTTACTCTAAGAGGCGGTAGAGCCTCCAGGCATGGAGGCTTCCAAGACTCACCTAGATAAAGCCACAACTGGCTTTTGATCTAGTGCTAGCAGCAGTCTCATTTGGAGTGGGTGGCTGGACTGGACACCTCCAGAGATCTTGTCCAGCTAAAAATTATATGCTTCTAAGAAGATATTATAGAATGAGGCATGTACTAGACAAATTCAAACAATTTGCAGCGGTTAACCCATGAAACACAAAACACATTCAGGTCAAATGAAAGGACTCCCTTGAGTCTTGAAAATTAGCCCCTCTACCATTGAACACAAATCCATGTAACATTTCAGAGGTGTAATCGAGAACATTAAGACATTTCCTTTCATCTTGTGTTGAGGACATTCTAAAACAAGGTTTCCCCCAAGCTCATTGTAGGGGAGGTTAGACTAGATGCCCTTTGAAGGTCCCTTCTAACCCAAACTATTCTGTGATTCTGTGATTCTATGATTCAGTTATTGAAAACAATCACACGGAGACTTTTAGCTTTAGCTTGCATTTCCTTCTGCTGCTGCTCACCTCTAAAGAAGTAAGTTGCAAATGGAAGTCAAAATTTTGCAAGGGGATGCCTGGCCATCTGTGTTGATGATAAAAGGCTATAAAAGACTTACGAGGTTTCATGCAATAACTCCATTGCAAGAGCAATGTCCTCCTTTTGGACTTCTTGAAGTCTTCCAGTTTCTTTATACATACTCATAGATAGACTGTTAGCATCTAAAAATCAAAGGAGACCAATTCAAGCAACAAACAGTTGGTTTATTACATGATGTCATAATGTTGTAATTATGTTGTAATTCCTTTTGCTTCCTTATTGCTTATGTTCTATTTCTTCCGCCCCCCGTTTGAAAATTTTATCCAAGCAGGCAGTGGAATGATAGGATGGGACTCAAGTGACTGCAAAGACAGCAGAAATAATTTGCACTGAAAACAGGCAGCTTCAGGAAACTGCATAGACTGAAAATTGTTCCTCCAGTCTTCACAGTGACTACTTTTCAGTCATCTCAGCATTCAAGGTCAGTTCCTAAAATGACTTTGCAGACACATAGACAGATCATATTTGCAATGTACGTTATTTGCAGCAGATACTGTGATTCACGCCACCTGTTAACAGTGAGTCAGACATGACCCCTCCACCAGTGGACATTTCAAAGAAGGTTGCTTTTGCAGATTTTAAGTCATGCATATGCCCTGTGCCTAATGTGGAATTTGAACTCATTAAAAAAAACTTGTCTCTTTTAATATTTACATTCTAAAATATATTCTTTTGCTCACTAAAGGCACATGGTTCTCTGGCTAATGAAGTGCTGCCAAATGATCTGCTATGTTGTAAATGGGGCATACAGAGGTGGACAAGATAATTACATTATTTATCAAGTGACTTTTCAATCAAAGTCAAGGAGTCTTACTAAACCATAAGGCAAAGTGAAAAAAAGATCTTGGTGTGCTTGTGAAAAACACTTTATGGAGTATTTGCTGCTAGAGAGAAAATAAGAGCACTCCATTAAAATGAGCTGAATATTTTTATATTTGTATAATTATATATAAACATATAAATCTATTTTTGATATATACACTTCTGTCCAGATAAATTTTAAAAAGGTCTGAATTTAAAAGCATACTCAACATCAATATGTTAAAAAAGTGTGGATCCTCCTTCATTGCATTCAAAGTGACTTTTGTATCTCAAAGATTCTCTCAGTTTCTTCTGACACATATCTGTGCAAATGTGGGACCAAACTAGTGGAGTCAGTTATATAGTCATGGATCTGGTGAAAGTAAGAACTGAATAAGCACATAAGCAGCATACAAAGAAAAAAGGAGATTACAGCAATATTCCCCTTAATGTTAAGTCAAAATATCATAGAAGCATAATTTTCATTTCCAGAGTGAATAGCAATCTGTCACAGCTAGCAATCTCATAAATAAAAATCTGCTTTCAGGGATTTTACATTCTCTTTCAGCTTTTGAGTGCACTACAAATATATATACACATATATATATATATATGAGTCCAAATAGGAAAAGAAAATAGTCATTTGGATAAACAAACAAACCAGGAATCTTTTCTTAAATATTGTTTCATCACACTCTCTTCTTATTTTCTTTTTTTTTGACTGTCATCACTGAATCACCATAACTTCCTCAATGGACTGCCAAAGACTCTGCTAACAAGCTACAATTGTTGTTGATAACATCACCAAAAGTCAGGCAAGGCAGGTCTTGCTGGGCTGGTACTGGCATGCCCCCAGAGAAGGTCAGGTCACCTGCTCTAGCCAAACCACAGCAATGGGCAACAGTTCTTGCATTAGACAAGGAACAATTTTAGGCAGGAACGGGCAGATAGGACTGGGGTTTGGGACATTCAGGTCTCTACTGTTTCTGCCATGCAGTACATAGTATAGTTGCAAAATATCTGGTACTCAAGGTGAGTTGTTTAGGGAGCAAGGTTGTCTTGTTCTACTATTCTTGGCATCTGTAGAGATTTACAAGGCTCCTAAGACTGCGAATATATTCAGTGCAACATGATACAGTTTTTATACTAGAGCAGAGCGTCCTGGTGTATCTATGGCACTGTATAAAGTAAAAACAATGACACAGGCCAAATACTATGGTGATATTAAAGTCCTGACTACTCCCTAAGTTTAGGGAAACATTAAGTAAGGAAGCCGTTTGGAATGGTAAATTTGCATCCAAAGAGCAACGGAGTTTGTGAAGGATTTAAAGCACAAGTTTTATGAGGAGTGGCTGAGGGCTGACCTTACCACTCTCTACAATTACCTGAAAGAATGCTGTGGTGAGATGAGGGTCGGTCTCTTTTCCCAAGTAACAGGCGATAAGACAAGAGGAAATGATGTCAAGTTGTACCAGGGGAGGTATAGGACGGATATTAGGAAAAATTTCTCCAATGAAAGGTTTGTCATGCACTGGAACTGGCTGTCCAGGGAAGTGGTTGAGTCACCATCCCTGGAGGTATTTAAAAGATGTGTAGACATGGCACTTAGGGACATGGTTTAGTGGTGGACTTGGTGGTAGTGTTAGGTTAACAGTTGGACTTGATGATCTTAAGGTCTTTTCCAATCTAAATGATTCCATGATTTTATACATAAAAGCAGATATCTGGGTCGCTCTAGTATCTAACAAGACATGAGAACTGAATCCATCATATCTGTATTACAGAATGAAAAGCTTCTGGAATCTCACTTTCTCTTGCATATGTCTGAGGGTGATTCACTTGCAATGCATTATCTTTTGGAATTTGTATTGGACAACCATGTTGCTATAGGATGACCACGAGTCATGCAAGCAATGAAAGAGTTAATGGAGACAAAAAGCAGATTAGTGATGAAAGCATATTTATCATTAAAGTTGCATCTTGAATAAAATGATTTGTGAGTTCTTAAGTATCGTACAGTAAGTAGCTGGATTTTTTAAAAAATCTATTCATAATTCAATGAGTTGTGACAGTCTGAAATCCTATTGTACTCTTATATGAATTTCTACATGGGCAATCATTAGGGAGCATGTGTCCAATAACGCAGATGCAATTGCAGTTCCTCATGATGCAAACATGTGCGGGTAGGCATTGCTTATAAACTATATACATATAAAAAAAAGGACTGGAAAAAGTCTAAAAAGTCATCTACTTGTTACCTGCATCTTGATAATCTATATCTGACCCTTGATCTGAGGAAGAATCAAAAGTCGTTCCTGGAATGTGTTTTTCAAACTCCCAGTAACAGAAACACCACTTCTCCCCTTCCAACACAACCTATTCCTCTCCTGCACAGGCATTACCATTAGAAACGTTTTCTTAATTCCTACTGTAAACAGGCCTAAGAAATTCCTAAGAAAAATTAAGCACTTCACTTTTTGCCCTGTCCGCTGTGCACAGTGGGAATAGACAGTTTTCCTCCTCTCGCAGGCAGCTATCAGAAACTATGACATTGCAAGTCTACCTTCTTCAGCTAAAAAATAAAAAATAGTTGCTTAGCAGAAACAGAGTTATTGATGAGGGAAACTTGTCACAAGGCCACAGCCTCCTGCCTTATTAGAGATTCCATTAATTCAGGATTTATGCAGCAGCTGTAAACTATCATTTGATGCTACTGATGTCATCCCTTTATTAATCGAGAAACAATAAACCTAGGGATGAAATAGTCAGTAATGACTCTTTTGGTAGCATGAAAAAAATTCTCACTGTACTTTCTAGATTGATGTCAAGCAACAGCAAACTTGCTAGTATCTCTTCTCAGCCTCTCTCCTAAAACATAAGTTCTCTCTTTGATTTTCTTATTGTACTATCTTAAAAAAATAGCCGAGGACTGGTATATTCCAACTATTTCACTTTTTAGCTTTGCATTCCAGTAATGCGAGCCAATCTGTTTTATCACAGACAGAAATGCCTACATTTGATTTTATAATTCTGTTGTTACAGTTTTGTGAGCATGGCAGAAAGAGGCATGAGAAAGAATTAAGGCCCAAGATGGCAACAAACAAAGCCAATTAAGCCTCTTAAATTTTTATACAAGCACTGGGCAATAGTTGTCCAACAGCTCAACAGTGTGTTTTCCAGACAGAACTTTTTGGATGATTTTTTTCTTTTTTTAATCTTAGCTATAACACTTGATTCAAACAGTATCGCCTTATGGCTTATGATCCTTTTTTTGGTGAAAGAATACTGAAATTGAGTCTTCAACAAATTCCTGCTAAAACTCTGCATAAAATATTTTTTAAAAAGATATCAAGAAAATGCAATGTTTGCCCAATATAATTTCAGAAGTTCACCTGTCCAACAATTTATATTTGTACTACGCATGGGAATGTTCAAACATTTTACTATACCAAGGATTTTCAGTAGGCACATGTTGTGATCTGGTGATGTTCAACTACGGCAGAAAGATGGTGGCACGTGAAAATTAATGTTGAATAGTGTGATGACGTGGTTATAAAATGAAGGCTGATATAGAAAAATTATTTACACGTGTGAAATAAACCCCATCTTTTACTGATGAACTCATGGCAGAACTCATGGTGCCAGCGAAAGAGAAAAAGCTGTGAGAAGGAGGGTGTTCAACACCTGAGGGACAAAGAAGAAGAGAGACAATGGTGAAGACTGTGGATGAATGACTTTTGGTAGGGCAACCACAGCAAAGGGTCAGCAGTCTTTGACACAGGAATTGCACTGACTCTTTACTTTGATATCATGAGGAAATTCGGGGGGGGAGGGGGGGGATACCTATCATCAGACTGTTTAGTAAAAGGGTCATATTGTCATATTGGTTCCACATTTGTAGAGTCAGCGGCCAATGTGGGGTGAGCATCAGGAAAGCCAAAAACAAGAGGAGAGATGAGATCAGACTAAACCCCTATAAAAACAGCGGTGCTCTATGTGCCAAAAGGAAAGGCTGACTTTAAAAACATCTCTTGGAAGAAAAATAAGTAGAAGATATGCGCGCATTTTTAAATGCTAGTTGGACTCTAGAAACCAATGTAAAACACCTGCAGGCTGGCTAGACCAGTATAATTAGCTGCTCTCTATATTTTTCTCATATTAGGAACTTCACACTTACGGCAAGAGAGAGCTGTATAAAAGCAATGGAGTAGGAAACTATCTCCATAATGAAAAGGACCTCACTGTTGTGACAACTGATGTACGTCAGAAACTTTCTGACGATATAACCACAGTGTCAGAGTAGAAAATATTATTTTCTGTGTCACCCTTAAAATCACCATTATAGCTGTTGTAATAGCCTAGTCATATTATTTTTGGAGATCACAGGCAAAACTGAGTGTTAACTCAGTTATCGCAACTTACTAAGTGCTGATTTCATGATTGGGTTGGCTACACTGAAGACAAAGATGATCTTTGAGTAAAGATAATCCTTTATCCAAGGAGCTTAAAAGCTAGACATGTTTGCAGGCACTTAGTAAAATAGCAGCATTTGGAGAATTAACATTATGAACTCATAACAACAATTTCTTCAGCTAGTGTTTGTGTTTAACTGCATACTAGGATAAGGATTTCCATGTTTTATTCTCAGATGCTGCAGGAATAGCTGCTACAGGAGGGCTCAGTTCCTAAGAGAAGTTACACTGCTCTATTCTCCTTCATCATTGCTGGGACTTTTTCCTAGCCAAATTAGGTGTCCTGTGCTACCCATGTTACTGGCCTACTGTTTCAACGTCACTTCATACCTAAAAGGATCCTTTATAAGTAACATTAAGGAATAGAGAGTGACATTAAGGAATAGAGAGAAGTGTACAGAGAGGTACTAATGCCTGATAGGAAGTAAATGTTAATTACTGATACTGAATCAAAGGTTTGAATGCAGTCTCATTCATCATGTGCAGCACTTCTAGAAAAGATCTGCACTGGCCTGATGTTGAGTGAGGGCTGGCAGGGCAGCCATGCACTGGATTCCCTCCCTCCCTC
>VZSZ01003295.1:138234-380212 GCA_013398815.1 Ibidorhyncha struthersii | reverse complement strand
CTTCCTTCCTTCCCTGTAGATACTTATTCCAGATTTATGCCCTTTGAAAGAGGAATATGGCAGGAGCTGGCAGTGTGATCCTTCATGTGCTGCTCCACCAAGTTTATGTCAGACTGTTCTTTACATTAGCTCACACCAATCCATGTTTTTGTTCTGGGAAGCCACGGTATTAATAACATTAGGGATGAGGCAATATTATCACCAAGCTGATCTAAACCTTTCCTAGGCTGCCCTCTTCACCTATGCTATGCTATACATGTCTGTATTGTAACCTGGGGAACTGTTCCCCTTATATCTGGTTCATGAATCATATTATTTTTGAGAATAAGTCTTATGAGGAGTGGCTGAGGGACTTGGGGTTGTTTAGTCTGAAGAAAATGAGGCTGAGGGGAGACCTTATTTCTTTCTACAACTACCTGAAAGGAGGTTGTAGAGAGGTGGGCCTTGGTCTCTTCTCACAAGTTACAACCGATAGGACAAGAGGAAATGGTGTCAAGTTGTGCCAGGGGAGGTTAAGGTTAGACATTAGGAAAAGCTTCTACACTGAAAGGGTTATCAAAGACTGGAACAGGCTGCCCAGAGAAGTGGTTGAATTGCCATCCTTGGATGTAATTCAAAAACTATCTATATGGTGCTTAGGATCATGGTTTAGAAGTGTGCCTGGTAGAGTTAGATAACGGTTGGACTTGATGATCTTAAAGGTCTTTTTCAGCCATAGCAATTCTATGATTCTATTGCTTTTCACATAGGTGAGATTTGAATGAAACAAGATTGATTGCTGCATTGTTTGAACCATTCGTTGACTATCCATCTGCCTGATGTTTCCTAATAATTCAGTTTAAAAACTGAAGAGCTCTGAGCCAGAACAGTACTTTGGGCAATCACCTCTGGGGTATTCATTCAACCATTACAGCAGAAAATCTAATTCCTAAGGCAGCTCCCAACATGTAGGTATCCCTTTACCCAACTAGGACCGTGATAAAGGGAGACAATATATGCATGAAAGTTATTTCATCTTCCTTGTGCTTCAAAATGGGTTTCAAAGCAAAAGATCTTTGCAAATCTCCCTTTTCCTCTCTGTTTCTTTAATCTAAAGAAATACAGTATATTAGTGTCAGAGTGAACGGATATAAAAAAGGAAAATGTGGCAAATACTCCCAAGCTTCTGCAGGGATTTTTCACTCTACTTTTTTCTCCACCTCTGTATTATCAAGTGAAAGAAAATGTTGTCATTACCTTTCTTCTGCAATGTAAATGAGGTAAGGCGTTTCTTCTCAGTTCTGCTCTGCCTCCCTGCTTAAAGGATAGAATGCTAATTGGACTTTTCCTTAAATGGTCTAGCAAACATTTTGAAAACTTTCCTATATTTTGAGTCTAATTATATCATATGAAGCCCCTGTTTGGTAACCCTGTGGCTTCTGTTAGATGGCCAGGTTGCTACGAACATGACAAGCCACATCATCCAAAGTGCACGGTGAGTTCAGAGGCTCATGATAGGTAAGAGTCAGCAACATAAGACATGCTAGTGAAATGTATGAACAGGACTGTAACTTTCATGGCAGAGGCAGTAGCCCTTCCACGTTGCTCAGTTAGAAACAACTGGTGGGTATGAACCTACCGGGGAGAGTCCAGAGGACAGTAATGGGAAACAAAAAGCATGGAAAAAAAAATCCCTTGAAGAAATCTGTATAGTGTTGGCATTGTTTAGATACGAGAAAGCTGGGGAGGGGGCACTGCAGTAGTGTTCTAGCAAAAATATTGTCTAAGTCCCTTATGGACTAGTTGTGAAGAAAATTACATAATTAAACACATTCGTGATAGCAAGGATAGTCAGGGTCTCAATTCATTGCCTTGCAGGACTGTGAAACAGCCATCATCAGTCCCACCTTTCAACAGGAAATGAATAGGATTATAAAGCAATTCTCAAAAAACAGTACTTCCCTTGGCTAGTTCTTTGCCCAGTTTATAATTCTTGACATATTCACTGTTTTCTCCAACTGAACTAATATTTTCTCTTGCAATCTAAATATACTAGCTTTCACACACTCATCTATTAAACCTGCTTTTTTAAAAAGATGGGATACCAGCTGGGTGAATATGTCCCAGCTTACCTTTGGTACAACCATGCAACTCAGCCCAGGGTACAGAAAAGAGAGGATCCGTAGCAGCAAACACCACAGGTCACTTCTCCCCTCAGTGGTATTACTGGAGGCATTTTTTGCAAGATGAAGAGTACCGTCAGCAGTTCCTAAGTAACAAAGGAGAAAGGATTTCTCCCCCTCACCAGGAGGTGTGATTATTAAGTGGTTCTGAGCAGACACCAATAAGTCCAACCCCAAAGCTGAAGCATATGCTATTCAACCATTAACCAGTTTTCTTCCCATCCAGCCAATTCTGCCTGCAGACCTCAGAAACCTGCCACCCAAAAGCCTGCTGTCTAATTTACCAAATTTATCTGATGGATGAGCAACTGAGGAGACACCTGTCAGCTTGAGGCAGTCTGGGTGGGAAGCAGTCTGTCCTTAGAGAGGCTATGAATGATGATGGGGCTATATTTGGAGAGGTAAATTCTTCTGATGTGACAAATAATCATGTGTGAGGTATGTATTGTTGGCTCTTAACTGCGAATGACAACAAAATGTAGTGGGAGTGTTGTGATAGAGATGCACTGAGCCAGGTGCCTGAAAACTCAACCATGTCAGCTGGATAAGAGTCAGTGCTCCAAAGGGAAAGCACAGGTTGTCACTCTTTGCATACAGGAGGATTGCTGTTAGCAGCTCTAGTTCTTTTTTGTCTCGTCATCAGCATCACCAAGGTTGTGACAGAGATAGTCAAAAGGCAGGAGACAGAGACCAGTTGCCTTTAGCCCTGAGGTGGGATAATCTTTCATCTAGGACTGTGTGTTGTTGCCATGATGAGTTGCAGTCCTCCTCTTGCTTTAGCATTCACAGGGTAGGGCTTATGTGCCCTGATGCTCATACAAGAGTGAATGGAGATCTTCATAGTTTGGCACAGTTTCTCACATTTATCAAAAGCCGCAGAGATGTTTAGCAAGTGAAAATTTAATGCATAAAACAGAGAATTTGTGCCATTACTTTGGATTCTTTCAAGACCTCAATCTAGGTGCAATACAGCTAAGCATCACTCTGATGTTTCACCCTGAAACACTGCACAAGGCACCATCACCTTGTGATAACACTCCTAAACAGTACTGCCATGCACTGCTGGCGTGTTGGCAGTGCACACTTGTGACAGATTCTAAAATCCCCTTCACAGAGTCATGATCCAACAATTCACTTCTGTCTTTGTTGACACCTATCAGAGTATCTTGCTGCCCAGGTGCATGCTCCATACACTGCAATCCCACGCTTCTCTAGGCAAGCACACGACTCTTTGAGGGATGATACGTTGCCAGTGTGTTATGCCTTAGCATCTTTTTTTTTTTTTTTCTGTGAGGCTTAGGGATTTAAAACACCTTCTGTTTTGCTTTTACAGTGCGCAGTTCTTCCGGTTTGGCTCTCCACATCATGCACATGCATCTGGCTACCCCGAACAAAGTCTGAGGGTTACTTGTGCTTGAATGTAAGGTGGTTTAGTACATTCTGCTCAGCTCTTTTCATCCTTAGAGATTCCAATTTTATTACTCTAATTGTCTCTCAGCACCTCGATCTCTTCCTTTGCTTTTATTTAATCTAACATGCAGTTGGCACAGTTCAGGCTGGGTACTAGCATCAGTGCTCAGGCAGTCTTTGAAAAATCCCTAATAAGGGATAAAGGCCCTAAGCTCTCTCATTTCATGATACAGCTGCCTTGTATATGATGCTGTTGTTTTTTTAGGATTTCTGGGTAAAATGTGCTGCCCTTGTGAATTACAGCTAGTTCCTTTAAAAAGCAAAGCAATTTCCCAAATTTTCCTTTATAATATTTTGCACTCTTCTCCTGTTCAAGTAAAAAGTATTTGGCCTTTTTCTTCTGCCTCTTTATGAGAAGAAATGCAAGCATACAAATACAAATTATCTAATAAAGGGTGAGTTTACTCTCTTCAGCTAGGATAATAGGAAGGTCTCTCTTCAGATATTAAATTTCATTAAAATTGCAGAAAATTAGATTATACCCTTTTATTATATTCAGCTAATATTCACCATCCGTTCTGAAAATTAATAGGTGAACAGTTGTATCCACACACAGAGATCTCATTTCCTTAGGAAACCAGGCTAAGTACACAGTTCCTGCCCCATGAGCACAGCTGATGAAAAAAAAAGATGAGCATGAAGCTAAGCAATGGGGAGAACACAGCCAGAATATAAAACTGTGTGAGGGTGGGGTTTTTCTCTGCATTTCCCATGGTCGATTGAGCTGTTCTTCTCCTTATTACAGGCATGTTATAAATGAGAGGTGGTCCCACATATTCTGTGTTATGAGCAGCAATGCCAGCACACAAACCCAGTGACTAGTAGATCTTACAAGGAGCTAGACTGCCACAGAAAATTCAGACGTTTTGATAACAATTTTCTTCCCCCAAGTTAGATCCTTAAAAGAAAGACCTTGGCACTTTTGACCTACAACGACACAAGTTCTCAGCAGGGAGACTAAACAAGCTCCAGTATCCTTCAGGAGAGCAGGAACTACATCCCACTATGGAAAGCCCAAGAGTCCCACATCAAACTTGCCTTTCTCTCCTTCCCAGGTACTAAGGAAACCATCTCTGCCTTAACGTTTCCCATATGTCCCATCTCCACTCCTTCTTTCCCATGGATACCCACAGAGCCTGCTTGAGCCCCACCGCTCGGCAAGACCAGTCACATCCTAGCCAGCACAACCTCCTTGGCACAGCACTAGCACCTGCCACAGCAGTTAACTTTCTACGTGCTAACTGCCTTTGCTCCCCTCCACTCCTCTCCTTCCTTCTTCTAATTCTTCATCAAAATACCTTCAGGCCCCTCAGCCCCTTAACAATCATCCAAAAAAGAGAGAAGTTACAGGTTTTGTAGTGAAAACAGGCAAAATGTAATTAAGCATCTGCCAGTGATGTCTGCTTTCTATACTCCCAGCAGCTGCATTACACAACCTTGCTCTTCTCCCTCTGTCCCTCCTTTGCTGCCCTATAATCTGCCGTGATCTGTTAGGCTGAAAATTGTAGTCAATGTTCCTCATCAAGGCAGAGCCTGTTGGCTGCACACTTAAATATTGCTGAAATCACTCAAATTGTCCCCGTGAATATGGAGCGCGTGGCTCTCTTAGGGGTCCCACACACAGGCAGAGATTGAGTCTGCTGCCCTATTACACAGCAGTAGACCTGTAGGTGGTTGCGTAAGTAAGACTGTATAATGGTTTGGCTTTATTTTTTTTTTAAACATCACAGATTTTAGCTCCTTTCTTCATGTGCTAACAGGTATTCTTTTGCCTCTAAGGTTATCATTAATTTGTAATTTCAATATTATATTGTGTTCCTTGTTCATCTAATTGGGTTCATCTTGTTTAGCCGTCTTCTCTCTGCTTCTAATAGTGACTTTCTATTTTTGACATTGGAGCGGCCTTTCATACAGCAAAATTGCCCACTTCACATAATCTCTAGTCGACTTTCCACTGTTATACGTTGCACCTTAATTATGATGGTTCAAGAGAACATATCATATAATTACATCGAATATCAGTTATCTCCACAATGTGTTGTTCTAACTGTGGTCTTTGAACTATGCAGAGTCTATCAGATATTGTACTGGGTATTTGCCTAAGTCTTTCTCTGTGTTGACAAAGTAAAATTACAACATCGCAGTGCATAAAGCACTACTCTATACCACTGCTTCACACTATAAAGCACAGCAAATTGAAGAAAACTCTAAGAAGGCCATCACCATTCTCTTTTGCCATAGGACATGCTGATATATATTTACTTCTTAATTCTTTTTTTCAGCAAAGCATTATATAATCCAAGCAATACATAGAATTTGTGTGGTTTTCTTTCATTAGTTAGCTACAAAAAAAAAATGCTTGGTTTACATAAAACAGCATATATGACACTTCAGACTTCTAAAATTATGCCCACAGCTATTTTCAGTTTCAGTTGAGGTAAACAACTGATAAACTGAAAAATCAAGGGAGCTCCTCCACATTCTAATCTTCCCTTTGAGACAGTGGATGAATTTGCTCAGGATCCAGGGTTGGAGTACTAAGGCTGGGAAGAGAATGATTTATATTTGGGTCTTCCCTCTTGCAGATATTCTTCTCAAGGCATTGAACTTGGTGCCAAAGGATGGTTTCCTCTTTGTGTAAGAGGACTGTTTATTTCCACTATAGAAACAACGACAATATAAAATTTGTTCCTTTCTGAGCACAGTCAGAGGAGTATCAGAGGCTCACTGAGTTCTTTAAAAGAAGAGGCAAAAAGCATCTAAATTCAGATTAGCTTGGTCCTTGCAACCCTGAATACAGTGGGGATGGACATGGTACAAGACTCATTAGTTCACAGGCATTTCCTTTCATGAAGTTACAGGTCTTCCTCCCTCTACTTGGATCCTCTTTTACTCACTAACTCCTTTCTTCCACCTCAAATAGTTCTGGCTTCTCCACTCCATGAGTAACTGCCTTGTTGAGATGAGGTTAATGCGTTGCATTTTGGTTTTGAAAATTTGTTGAACCTATTTCTGCAGTCAACATTACTGACACTGCCTTAGGTGCCAACGACCACAGTTTCTGCTCATTTCATCTCTCCTGAAAGGTTACTTTCTAGGGGACAGATTTCACATGACCAGAAGATGAATAGGGAACTGGTAGTGACAACCAATCCTAACCCAAATCTTACATCTTCTCCCTCCCCTCCTAACATTATAGCTGACTTTCACCTGATCTGCATGAACTTCCTGAAGCCCAATGCCTCAACGTACTACAAACACTGGACATCAGAGACACGCCGAGCCTTTCGTTTAGAAATCACGGACTTGGTTAGATGTTCTATAGAGTTACTTCTGTCAAACCCCAAAGCACCCTAAGGCACAGAAGTCTCTATACAGCAACTGTCTGGTTGACTGCTTGCATTAAAGTATGCTATGACTGCACGAAGGTAAATCCAGCAACACACCATCCACACTGAATCATAGAATCATAGAATTTTCTAGGTTGGAAGAGACCCTTGGGATCATCGAGTCCAACCATCTACCCTACTCTACAAAGTTCTCCCCTACACCATATCCCCCAACACCACATCTAAACATCTCTTAAACACATCCAGGGATAGTGACTCAACCACCTCCCTGGGCAGTCCATTCCAATGCCCAACCACCCTTTCTGTGAAAAATTCTTTCCTAATGTTCAGTCTAAACCTACCCTGTTGGAGCTTGAAGCCATTCCCTCTTGTTCTGTCATTAATTACCTGTGAGAAGAGACCAGCACCAACCTCTCTACAGTGTCCTTTCAAATAGTTGTAGAGAGTGATGAGGTCTCCCCTCAGCCTTCTCTTCCTCAAACTAAACAGTCCCAGCTCCTTCAACCGCTCTTCATATGATTTGTCTGCTAGGCCCTTCACCAGTTTCGTTGCCCTCCTCTGCACTCGCTCCAGCACCTCGATATCTCTCTTGTATTGCGGTGCCCAAAACTGGACACAATACTCGAGGTGTGGCCTCACCAGTGCTGAGTACAGGGGCACAATCACCTCCCTACTTCTGCTGGCCACGCTATTTCTAATACAAGCCAGGATGCCGTTGGCTTTCTTGGCCACCTGGGCACACTGCCGGCTCATATTCAGCCGCTTGTCAATTAGAACCCCCAGGTCTCTTTCTGCCAGGCAGCTTTCCAGCCACACCTCCCCAAGCCTGTAGCGCTGCATGGGGTTATTGTGGCCCAAGTGCAGAACCTGGCACTTGCCCTTGTTGAAACTCATACCATTGATGTTGGACCAGTGATCCAATCTATCTAAGTCTCTCTGTAGAGCTTCCCTGTCCTCCTGGGAATCAACACTCCTGCTTAACTTGGTGTCATCTGCAAACTTGCTGATGATACACCGTATGTCCTTATCAAGATCATCAATAAAGACATTGAACAGAAATGGTCCCAACACTGAGCCCTGAGGCACACCACTTGTGACCAGCCACCAGATGGATTTAAATCCATTAAGCACCACTCTTTGGGACCTTCCAGTCAGCCAGTGCTTGATCCAGCGGATTGTATGCTCATTCAGGCTGTGCGAAGCCAGTTTTTCCACAAGAATTGTATGGGGGACAGTATCGAATGCTTTTTGAAAGTCCAGGTATACAATATCAACAGCAAGTGAAGAGTGCTTTAGAGTGGATTGACTAGGTTTATGGTACCTGCCAGGTGGCCACCTGCATGTTTAGTCACACCAGTATCGTACAGGCAGGTTGGCATCATGCTACCTTTAGTAAAACAATCCTAGATTTCCCATTCACTTGATAACTCTGAGACTGAGTAAAAGGAAGGCATTGCCCAGGGTTACAACCACAGAGAAGCACTCAAATTAAAAAAGGGGACTTAGCAGGGTGCCATGCTGTCCGCTGTCCTTATCCCTTAGTAACCAATACATTTTAATGCATTTTCATTCCTACAGCTGAAGGAAATCTGTCTAGGTTGGACACACCCCCTATGAAATCCATGAGAGACAAGGTAGAAGCAGGCCTACGGGTACTACAAAGGCAAGGAAGTCCCCTGCACTTGAAAGCCTGCAGTATATATATATTTGGGATATGAACATGCAAGCGAATGGCAAAGCATCAAAGAACTCCAGTTGCTGATAACTGACCTTCTCTTCTCCAAAGTCATGGGTATGACTGTAGCTTTAGAGTATAAGCCTAAAAGAAAAATTGCTTTACTTTTTATCTTTTTAAACCCAGAAATTAAACATGTAATATCTAACCATTAGAACTGATTTCACACTAGGGCTGTAATATACATAAACACTAACATTACAATCCCAGCCGACTCATTGTCCTCTGTTTTTTGCTACGAAGAATAAAAGCCAGATAATGGCTTCCCATATTTCTTTCTACAGCAAGAGACTGTCTCTGAATAAGCAGGCTGCTGGAAAATATAAAATCAAGCAGCTGTATACTAAATACCAACAGCTGCAGAAGCGCCTTGCCGAGCCATTGGTAGCACGTGTGACTCACTTTATGTAGAGTTGCTTGGGAAAGAGATTTGTTAGACAGTCAGGCTAGGAACAGAAAGGGAAATATTTTCCTTCCTGTGGCTGTTTTAAAATCCCCTCCCCCCCATCCTTTCACTGCTCAGTTTGCTTTTTCATGTTAAACGATGGCAGAAATACCACTGACATAAATGCTATAGAGATAGTTTCTCAAGTCCTCCCTTCTCTGGGAAATCCCCCCCTCTCCTCAAAAGCAGAAATATATAGCAGTTTCATCTTTTGAAACTTGTATGCATTGAGTCTCTCCATGATGGTGATGGCTGTCCTGCATACAAGGATTTGTAAAGGCCAGCAGAAACAATTCACCCACAATTGGTGGGGAGGACATTCAGGGGCCACCTGCAAAGGACAGCATGATCCATGCAAAGTCCATTTGCAGCTCAGGATTTCAGTTAACGGCAGCTCAAGACGACAGTGAACAGGACCTACCATTGCTGAAAGGGAACATGAGAAACAGCAGTTGTTTCAGGCCCCATGGCTTTATTGTCCATCAAAGAGGTACCTCACTAATAACAACCACTGGGGGACTCTCAGAGACCTGCTACTTACACAGAATCACATATTTCGGGTATTTGCAATGATCTGGGGATCTCAGCCCTTGCTAATATTTCCCAGGCCCAAGATTTTAAGGAATGTCAAACCTGTTGTAGGTGAGTTACCTCGAATCATCTTTAACTCAAGGTAGATTATGAAACAAGCAACTTCCCAAATTCAAAACAAGACAATGCAAGACAAAAATGATTATAAAGACACAGGTATACCGAATCAAAAGGAAATAAGTTTCCGAAGATTTAGATCTGGTTTAAGGGAATCTCTTGCTTTGTCTGGTTCAGCTAACAAGCTGACAGGCTCCTCAGTCTTCCCAGCTGAGGATTTTTCACATGACTCGCATTCTCTTTATGGAAGGGATTCAGCGCCTGGTGTTCAAACCTCTGAGGACATCTTCTCCATAGATCAGTCCTTACTTTTTATAAAACCCTCTTAAGTGGCTACCAGGCTTTAGACACCGGCATGCTCTCCAGCACCAAAGGAGAAACTCTGCTACACAAATTTCATATGACAATGCATTAATCAAAATCAGGAAGGTGGGAGTGATGAACTTGCTGAATTCTCCAGGCCCCAAATTAAGTTAATGTCAGATTTGCACCCCTTCATTCCCTAAGTTTTCAGTGGGGGAAGCTCTTGCTAGGTCTATCAGAAGGCTATGTCCTCTCTGTGCCCTAGAAGTGCTCCTTACTGGTTTATGGTGGAAGGCCTGGGAAGCTGGTATGGTGTCCAGAGCCCCACAGTGGAGAGCACCACTGCAGCTGCATGTGAGCGCAGACTGAGCTGAGCACACCCAGACTTTGATGAACTGTGCTGAACTCAGATTATTAACAGATAAAAGCTCTCTGATTCCAACACTATCCAAATCAAATTCATATGAATACAATGTGAGTCCAAAGCACGGTGCGTACCTACTGGTCCAGACCTGGTGAATGTTTTTCCCAGTGTCACACTCTTATCTGGCTAAAGTGGAAGAGAGATGCATAAGTAAGAGAGAGAGACACAATACCAATAAGGAAGTAACAGGAACGACTTGCTATCCTGTTGAAGGTATCAATTTGCCTCCCCAGTTTACCAGCCATTACACTTGGCCCTAGAACAAGAAGGTGCAATCAAGAAAGCTTTGCCTGATATATTTGTCCAAACCTCTTCTGAAGTGATGATACTGAACTCTTCTACCCAACCAGCCTTAAAAAATAGGCCTTTAAAATGAATGAACCATTTTATCCTTGACCTCCTGAGAGGGACTAAGCATGATAGTCATATTTAATGGGAAGAAGCCTAATAGGTTTATTCCTGTAATGCAGAAATCTCTGCTAATTTTTATGTAGTTTCCCAAGGAGAGTAAACAGACACGTATTGAACAACCCCAGTGATATAATCAGAGATACAGAACTAGAGAATTTGGCTTAAGATTTCCCATGTGAAGATTGACTCTTCAGAACCTTTGACAGCCTCACTACGCTCACCTGATCTCTCGGTGTGGATTGGCCCATGGCCCTTGGTTCTGGCATACAGTGAAAGCCCAATTAGAAAACTTTATTTAAGCGAGATGAGCACTGATTAATAAATGTAAAGAGGAAATTGAGATGGTATGAGTGTTTTAAAAGATATCTGTAGAAGAACAAAAACTGGATGTTTTTTCCTCAAAATGTTTTCTCTTACAATGTACACCAACATCTCTTTTATACACTGGTATATAAAAGAAATTAATTTTGGTACACCACAACATAATGAAATCATGTAACAAGAATGTACATCCTGAGAAGTCAAGGTTATTTATGATTGTCATTTCTAACACAGGCAACCTGGTTATCCTTTAAGGAAAACCCAGAATGCCATTTCTTCTTCAGAAGTTTTCTGCCTGTCTTCAGTGATATTGCTACTAGCAGGAAATGTGGTCTTCTACCAATTTTTCCAATTCTTCCAAATACTTCTTGTCCATCAATCCACCTTATATCACCTAAAAATGTCATACTCTTTAGGAACCTTGCCAAGGCTCATCTTCATTAGTACCTTATTTGCAATGTTCTTCATCTTGATAGTCAGGAAGTCTGACCACTGTTTCTGCCCACAAAGTCTCCAGTTACCTGATGGTTATACCAGATTAAAGAACACCGTGCCAGGCAGATTTTAGTCTTCTGCCAGCCAAGTGAGGGGAAATATTCTGGATTTATAGAAGCACAAATCTGCTCAAAACCAGGCCCTATCTTCTACTCATACTTCCGTTATTCTCCACAGTTTCACCACATCTGAGCCAAGCTCTACCTACCACTATTTCAAGACTGTTAATTAACAAGCAGCAAGCAGTTTGTGCTGTTATGCTTTTCCTGTATCCTAAAGCTAAGATTCTGTGAAATGCTAGTTCCAGAGTTTTTTTGCAACTTAAGAAGCAAAAACTACTACGCTAAGGAGAACAGCAGGGAAGAAACGACCATAGACAGAGACAGACAGAATCCAAGCTTCAGAATCACATCAGGCTGAATTACAGCATTTATCCAACAGTGATGTCTGCTGAGTAGTAACAGACAATAGAGCAAGTCTACTGAAAAGGAGACCATTAAAATGGGCTCCTTCTCAAGTCCTGTTCTCCACAATCTCTTTTTCTGACCGCCAAGTTTCTTAAATGTCACATTTGTTAACTTAAGAAGTTATAGAAATCATACAACCTCCAGTTATGGAAACAATAATGAAAATAGTGGCTTTACTTGATAATGCCCAGATCATTTTGTGGAAGGAAAGGATCAGGTAAAATGCAATGATTTGGGGAAGAGTTTGATCTGGAGTCTGAAATTTACTATAATCGAAGGTTCAATGAATAAACAGATTGTATTTCTACCACAGACATCACCTGGGGTGTGCAACACAGGGACTGTTCAAGAGACTTGCCATGCCCAGATGTTACCATCCGCTTTTGAGGATCTTTTGTCTTCCATCTATGAATAAAAAGAAGCATTTTATTGTGCTGCTGTAATCTTCTACTGGAAGTTTTCATCACCAGGGGAACTGAATAAGCACGTGTAACCTAAAGGTGACTTTAAACCATCATATACATCAGAGGACATAGCAGCTGATGTTTTGACAAGGCATCATCAAACTGATATCATGGAGTATCCTTCCCCCAATGCCATCCCCTTACTCACCAGTCTGACAAAGATTTTCTTCCTGAATCTGGAGACGAAGCTCTAAATCTCTGCTCCCAAGCTATAAAAAAGAAAAGATAAAATATACCTGGAATAGGTACATTAGACTTGTCTGCTTCCAGAAAACATGTAAACTATCCCTAGCCAATCCTTCATCCTCTGATCAGAGGCACACGTGCACTTCCTGCTTTGGTCTGGCTCATTAAGGCCATCTCTATATTCTCTTTCTCCTTTTTCCCAAATGTGAAATCTAGTCTTTGTAAACTTCTGTCCAATTAGAGTATAAAAATACAGAGAGACATATGAATTCTGCTTTTAGAGAAAGTAACACCTTGAAATGCCAGCCACTTTTCTCTGCACAGTTGCTATAAGAATATCAAAACATCTTCCCCAAGTCCATTCTCCAGGCCAAGGCATCACATTTGATAAAGTGCGCTGTTTGTTTGTTAAAACTCAGCAGTGCTAAACACTTTCTTATTCTTCTAATAAAGCCCTGACAAGTGGTTGAATGATACAGTCAAAGGTGAGAGAACCCGGGCAGAAGAGAGGAGCAAATAAAGGCAAGCTGTCTCTTCTGCTATCATTTTGCCTCCTTAGTACAGGGCACTACTCATTAATATGATTCCCTCTAAATTCCAGCTGTCACGTAGCCATCAGTGTCTTCATGCTGAATATGAATTTCCTGCTAAACCACTCACTCATCTCAACTCCATGCACTGTTCATGTCACTAAATGGCTGCATAAAACAGCTTCTTTAGTACTTATGAATTAAGCACTACGTGTGGAGCAGTATTCCCACAGAGAAGATCTGAAATTTGTTACCTTAGTAACAAAAGCATGTTAATTTAATATGTATGTGTGTTTAAATTCACTTATTTCTTCAGATGTTTTACGGGAATGAAAATATACTGAGAGATATTCCCAGTTTCTGAACTGGGATTTTAGATAACATGAGTAAGAGTCAGGGTAGTTAATAATATCATGAGTGGGTCACGTTGCTGTTCACCTCCAACACACCTAAGAGGAATCCTCTCAAACCAAGGCAACAAGAGGTTGCTATAATTCCCAGCCAGCACAAATGGGGTTTGTCCTTCATTGTGATTTCTAGATTATCTGTTTTAGGTAAGGGTAGTTCTGTGCTAGACCACAAGCTGTACTGATTAGTTGTCCACAAAAATGCATTATAATGCCACTTCCAGCTATGCTGTATTCCAGAAACTATAATGAATTTAATTAAAAAACTATGCAAATTAAAACTTTTATTTTGGACTTGGATTAAGAATAAATGAAATACTGTTAAGGGCTTTATATCTTTCACAGCTTCCACAGGGTGTCTGGGAGTTCATTCAACCCAACAACACAGCTCAGCTCAGCCTACAGATTATCTAAGGATTCCTTCTAGAGGAGAAATCCTCATATGTATCAATAGTTTAAATCATATCCTAAATCCAAGCTCAACCAGTATTTTAAGACGTGGAATAATACAACATATTTTAGCACAAATGTATCTGTTTCAAAAAAATCAAATGAATGCCGATCTTCCGTTTGCAATCCTGGTCAAAGCAAACTATTCTTTCTGGACACCATATTTTTCATAAATAATTTAATATATTACTTTTAAATGTAAAGATGTACTAGCACTGCTGTGGATATCTCAATAAGCAACTGTTATCACTCAGAGAGAAGAAGATGTGACACTGAAAGCAGCAGAAGCATGTTGTCCCCCACAGCCCAGACAAAGTCAAATACAGCTGAGCCCCAAGGCCCATTTCTGCAAAGCAGAACTGCGTGGCCTTTGCTTAGCTCTGCTGGAAAAATGTCACTGGGCTATGAGAGTACATAAGCAAAGCAGAGCAAAGAGTGGAGAGGAGAGGAGAGGAGAGGAGAGGACCAAAACAAGACAGACAGAAAATTTTTGAGATAATAATAGTAACTCAAGTGAGAAATAATCATGTGAAATGTCATAAAACCCTAAGAAAACATTGACATTTCAGAAAATGGTATTCATCAGATGAGCATGTTGAACAGGCAACAGAGATCCACACTCCTCACCTCACTGCCCACTGCCTGGCCAGCACAGACTCCTTGAGTGCCCATACAGGAGTGAGCATTTTAATGCTCAGCTTAGTAATACGCTAGTCCTAGCTCCTACAGTGCATATCACCCAATACATAGCTGTTGGGTGGTAAGGGAGACCCCTGCTCGCAGGTCTCTGCACGTGGTGAAGATGCCCAAATAAAAATGACCCAGCTATGGGAAAGTCAGGCTGCAGGATCCTGTGATAAACACTGCATACCAACTGTTGGGAGCGTAGAAGTCCCCAGCATTACTGAACTCTTCCTGTTCTGCTTGTTACACCTTTGATGTCTTGGTCCAAGTGTTTTATGCAAGTATATGGTATTATGAACTGTCCAGTGATCATTCAAAAAAAAAAAAAAATTCTCTGATGAGACACCACTCCACAAACTTGAGAAATGGGACAACTAGGACCATGATGTTTGCTGTGCTGGCTTTGTTGCAACTGGCATTTGAAGTCTTGGCCTCATCTGAGCCCATGGTGCTATTGTCCCTGAGTTATCAGAGTGTGATTCCACCTAGCATGCTTTCATATAGTGTATATCAGCAAATCCACCGGGAATTAGCATCATACAAAATTGATATTGGGTGATCTCTAGTTTTTTTTTCTTCTTTATCTCTCTAGTGGAGCTTCATTATCTTCACGGAAAGATTGTTCTTTTATTGTTTTCAGGCAGCAATGAAAAGAAAGAAATGCAGTACTTTGATGTGTGCACAGGAACAAAGGATGACAAAACCAGAACAGAGGCAAAAGGCAACAATGCTCCAGTGAGTGTCTCACAGCCATTTAATTGAATTTTACACTGGCTTGCAATCACATAATCCTGGTGGTGACTTGAAGCATTTGAAACAATGGAGCAGAATTTGGTGCTCTGTTAATTTTTTTCACACTTTGAAGAGAGGACCAAAATGGTCTTACCATGGGCAACAAAGAGAGATGTAAACTTTTGGCTTGAGCTAACTGGCAGAGAAGGAAGTGGGGCTCAGGCAGGACACTTTATCAGTCTGTAAACCATCAGCTGAAAACAGCAAGGCTGCATCATGCTTCCTAACTCACTTAAATAGGGTAGACAGGGAAAAAGGAAGTATCACTGCTTGGCAGCAGCATTTCAGTCCGTGACAATTTTCAGATTGTGCCACTCAGCATGACCATGATCCTTTCCAGCCCACTGCAGTCAAGAAGACAAGCACACATAAGCAAATGCATGAACTGTGGTCCAGCTTTCATGAGGCTGCATACTACAGCAATGCCTCAGAAGAGGGTCCTTTTCTCATCTTTCCCCAAAATAGTAGATGGTGATTGGATTTTTGTCTGCTGTTTTGTTGAGGCCTGTTGGGGGTGGGGGGGAAGTTTGTTTGTGTTATTAAAGATTATGAGATGTGAAGGGGAAAAAAGAGCAAAATCCTGCTCTGTAGAGCAGCTGGATGCACAGCACAGACGTATGTCGCTAGAGTTCCTTGCTCCATCTTGCAGGAGGGAAGGCATAGGGGTCAGAAGGAGAGAGCAGATTTACAGCTATTGCTCAGTTCTTGAGCGTGGGATCCCTCCCTTCCATGGGGGTACACGCCAAACACACAGTTACCCCCTGTACACCTACCGGCCTCAGAAACTGTCCCAGAAAGCCATATTGTCACTTTGATTAAGGGTGACAAAGCCAGCAAAATGCAGAGCAAACAGCTCTTTTTCAGCTCCAACAAGAAACAGTAGCATCAGCAAGTTCTTAATGCCCCATTGACTTTGCTTCTGCATGATAGCAATACAGATGGTACAGTGAAAAACTAGCAGTGAGAAGAGCTACATAAAATGTAGAATTTCAGGAGAATTCTGCAGAGTGCCATCCTGTTGAAACACATCTGTTCAGCTACAGAGACAAGCTGTGCTAGTTGCAGATTAATCTAAAATAACAGTCTTAAGAAGGTACATTACAGTCTGCACTAGCACAAGTGGGGGGTTAAAACAAACAGAACAAACTAGCAGTAAGTTTTTGACTTTGGACTAACTTTGACCCACAGTAGAAAGAGTAAAGCAGAACGAGAAGCCTAAACTGCCTAATGCAGTGCATCTGAAAACAAGTTCAGCCATAAAGCATTAGTTTAGTCATGGATTATGGAGGGGTCTATTACGTTGATTTAATACCTGTTTGTATTCTGCAACGCTTTCTCTATAACACTTAAAAGAGTTGCTTAGCCTCACAAGCATTTACTAATGACCCATATCCTGCCATATTTTTGTACGTTGAATTTTTTTAAAAAGTTCACAGATTTTTGCACCTGAAACTGTGGCATGTTTATGGCTCTGAATGTTGGATTAGGAAAGGAACATAATGGTGAATACATCTCCTTCCAGAAGGAAGAATGTAAGGGACTACAGATGGGTCTAGCAAAGAGCAGCACCTACATACTGCTGCTACTGGTGATTGCAAACAAATATTGCTATTCTCTGCCTTCTGTATACCGGGAACAGTACGTTTCTATCTCCATTCAGCAGAGCACTTTGCAGCCCTGCCCTGTAACTCCTGTGCTGCCTGCAGAGCTGCGCAGGTCTATGGGTAGTTCATAGGAATATCCAGGTAATGAGGCCAGTCACAGCTCAGAGTTCAAGTGTTGTAAAAGGCCAAAGACGAGGGAAAGCTTAAGCGCTTTGCCTGGGGCAGACCCCATTGCTTTGCTGGGTTCTGTCTTAAATTTTTGGAGCAAAGAAATGCCAGAGAAGAAAATAAAAGTTTTAGATCAAACACTACACAAAAATAAATATCCTACTAGGCAAATCAAAAAGTGAAATCTCTCATCTCCTACCATAGATTAAAAACCAGTTAGAAGCTATAAAAAACAGTAAGAACAAGGCATTGCTTCCCATCACAGGAGGAAGGTTTTAGTAGTGTGCATTAATGTAACACTAATGCTAATAACAATGGTAATGTAAGGGTGTTTAATTAATAGTAAATTAATGTTATATAATGTATTTATTAATAATCAAGGGAAAGGGGAAAATAATGAAATGTGAAATCTGTACTCGGCTGAAAATCATTTAGAACAGTGGGGGCCAAAGGAGGGAGCAGAAGGGCTCTTGCTTCAGCTCCAAACAACAAAATATAACGCACAGAAAATGCACAGTAATCTCTACAGAGAGGAATTATATTAAGTCCAAGGATGAGTTCAAACAGACTAAAATGATATGGAGAAGACCAAAGCATCCTTGTGAAGAGCCAGTGAACCACATCTTCTCCGATGACAGTGGTAGTTAAAAAGGTTAACAGGGTACTAGGTGGTGTGGGTAACATATACCTATGTATACACCTACGGATAACATAGTACTATATTATGCCATTATTTAAGCCCTTCATATAGCTCTATTCATAATCATGTATTCAATTCTAATCTCTTATTACTTCAAAAAAGTTTCAATGGAAGTGGTGAAAAATACATAAAAGACATTAAAAAGAAACACGTCTGAGAGAAGCAATGAATACTACAGACAGTGAAGAGGTATATCAGATACTTCCAATATTTAAAGCAGACGCACATGTCTCCTACTAACTTTCTCAAAAGTAACTGAAAATGTAGTTGATCTGGAAATTTGAAAGAAATTAATTTTAAAATCAGACTAAGCCTATGCAGTTCATTACTGCAATTCAAAAAAGGCAGTTGAATTTGTAGGACAAAGGCAACATTTGTCTACTTAAGATTAAAAACAACAACAAAACAAACAAGCAAAACAAAGCTTCAGACATGGTTATCATTTAGGACTGGAAAAAAAAAAACTTTAAAACACATATTTAATTACAAATTGCCCAGACAGTATTGCTTATTCTTTCCTCTAAAGAATCTGATTGCCTACAGAATACAAGAGCAGAGTGACAGGTTTCCCCTGGAGTGATGTCTGCTCTTTTTGCCTGTGCTCCTGTACTGGGTAATTGGGAATTGACATAAAATTCTCAGACATTAATGACGAAGAAAGACAGCATATATGCTACTGGGTTTTCTTAGAGATTAATATAATCAGTTAAGGTCATAGACAAACTTTTTTGTACTTGATTTTTTCCCCCTGATATTTCCAGAACAAGAATAAACATACTGGTCCTGTACTGGATAATGCCCTGCCCCTAAAACTTGTTCCTCACCACAGTGCAGTACAAAAGGAGGACAGCTCAACTCCCCCCCAGCCCCATATACTGCGTAAGAAAGATATGTGTTCACTAAGGAATTTTTTGCAGTCGTTTCAAAGATATCAGGAGAATACAGATGCTAATTTATAGACTGTAATAACTTGCATGATATTTCTTAGCCTTCTGATTTAACAGCCAGCTGACTCTTACAGTTTTAAAAAACTTTTTTAGAACACGTTCTCATTTTCTCACAAAAAATGCAAGTGAAAATTAAGGGAAAAAATCATCTAGGTAATTCCAGAAGAAAAAAATGTCATATATAGAGAAAAAAAAAAAAGCTATTAGTTGCTAGGTGACAACATTTTTACCTGTTCTGTCAGAGTATTTGCAAAATACTTACAGACAAGAACATGAATGTTTCAGGATCTCATCAATTCTATATCAGGTGAATATATGCAAAAAGAAAGAAAATCATGCTTGAGAAGCAAGCCAATGCTGCAAACACCAGCAAGAAGAAACTAAATAATTTAGGAGGACCTATTAAAGTTAGAAATGCAGATGGAAGATTATGAAATGAGATTAAATTGATTAGCATGTCATGCATATTGTGGGAGAATAATCAAAAGGAAAGATAAAACTGCTAGATAGCCATCATGCCCACAGATAAAGTGCTCTGATTGAGTTTGCAGTGTGAGATGAGAGCAGAAGAACACAATTTCAGGTTTCACACACAAGTTAAAGCTCATGAAGTTGGATGCTGGCAGTTTTCCGGTGCAGCAGCAAGTAAAATACAGGGCAGTCTTGCAGGAACGACAGCACTTGAAACAAAAAAGCAGCTGGAGGAATTCTGGAAAAGAGCAGATTTCTTGGTACCATGGATACCGAGACAGATTTATGCAAACAATTAAAATCATTATATATACCTTGATTAAGGGATTACTGAAGCAAGACATAGTGAAATGTCAACATATTAAAGCAGAAATGTACAGAAATCAAGATTTCATGAAATTTTATTCTTCCAGAGGATTCTCTTAACTCTGAAAGCAAAAGCAAACAGTTTTGACATGTAAAAATCAAATAAAATGCTCACATATTTCTATTAATGTACACCAAAATTAAATATGAGATTAATATTAAAACAATTTTTTGCTTTGATGAATTATGTACAAAGCAAATCACCTCAAAGTTATATTCAGTCTAGTCATACAGACCAAAAAAGGAGGAATTGAAAAACAAGAAGTGTAATTTTCATACGAAATGCGAAATGTGGTGTGAGAATTACTCTCCAGACCTTAAGCCCAATCTGTGACACCGCTCCCAAGTTATTAAAAACTAATAGTACAGAAACCAAAGGCAGCGCTATCCTTCATCATGGTAGGGACCAAATGACATGACTTCCCTGACACACAGTGAGGTTCCGTGCGAGCCAGAGCCTTGAGAGTGCGCTGGCAGCTCTCCTGGCTGTTGTACCTGCTTGCAGAGGAGAAATCACCAGAGGGGGTGGCAGTTCCCTGTAGCTTTAAAAATATAGATACTAGAAAGCATATATTGAATAATTAGCCCTTTCAAATAATTTAGGACGATTATGGTAGCATACTTCACCTATCAGTGTGAGTTGTATACTTGGCGGCTACAGGAAAATAATTGAATTCTCTCAGCTCTCCAAAGAGAGCACAAATCAGACAAATCATAAAGCAGGTATTAAGTCTCATTTAAAATAGTACAGTACATTTGTGCCTGATTGCTTTCTTAATCACCTTTGTTCTGTACAGAGCATCTTTCTTAGTCATTCTTTCCCCCTATACGTAAGAACCCCCATATAATTATGCTGGTTTAACATTATACTACTTGGGGTTAAGTAAGCTCCTCCTCTGCTCTTAGCGACAATTGTTCTGCTCAGTACAAGAAATCGGTTACTTTTTTCCCACAACAGAGCTGACGTCCATTGTGATATCAAAACCATTGTTTCATTAGTTAAATGGCGAACAATTTCAGAAATCACTATGTGATGATTATCTATCTTTTTGGATACCGTGTTTTTTAATGAATTTGCCCCCATATATGGAGTCTGAGAATTCCTTGCTAGGCTTTAAGCCTAAATCTCAGTAAAATAATAGAAACTACACCAACTTGCTTTGCTTGACACGAAACTCAGATGTATTTATCTTCACTGTCACTTGCTGTCTATGAAAATGGCTCCCATTGAAACACCTGTCCTTTTCTGTCTCCATACTTACATAATTTTTTAACTCTGTAGCTCTCTTGATGCTCACAAAACCTTATCTGTTTATGGCTACATAGTGGCCAAGGCAAAATGGATTTGATGGTCTTACTGTGGCTCCAAGTGGACATACCTGCATGCTGAAAATTATTAGCATAGTGCCAATAATAAGAAATCCCTCTGATAGCATCAGCAATGAAACAAATGAATAAATAGGTGATGCCCAGGCTTTTCCTGTCTTTGGAGTTTATTCGTGTTGAAAAATAAGGGATGCTGTAAAGTCTGTGTGCATTAAAAGCGGTGGAGGCTATATTGCTACAGACCGTGGTACTCTGCAGTTGGAGGTCCTGCTCTCTCTGAAGTGGTTTTATAGAAAAGAAAAAGACAGAAACATACTTGCAAAAAATAAAATTTACCACTTACAGCAGAAATTACCTAAATTGCAAGATGGATTGAATGGAAAACCATGCGTTCAATTTTCTTATGACTTACAAAAGTTTGATCTCTATAAAATATACTTCCATCATGTATTTCATTCAGAAATAGGTTGACTTCATTTTTTTATTTAAATATCATTGAACCAGTATATGCTGGTTTCGGTCTTCAAGTTGTGACTCCAGGGGATTTAAAACTAGCGATAATTCATGACTGAATAGTATTGGTCCAGATGAAAACAAGCAGAGCGAGTGCCACACAAACCTGTAAGTCTTGCTTTATGGTTCCTCTAGGTAGAAATATTTCTTCTTTGATGAAGAATGTTAACATAACAGCCATGGGACATTTAATGCCTATCTCTTCAGATTATGAAATCTTAATATTCAAAAAACTGAGAAGTTATTTCAACAAAATTTAACTGCTGAGCTAATCTATTCAATGAGTTCAAACTCAGTCTGGGAAGAGATGGAGCTGCAATAGGAACTGTTTGTTCCAACATCTGTGTTGCTGTTCCAAGACTTCATAGTAAACAAATACGCACAGTAAAATATCTTCATGTCTGAGTAATTATTTCAGCTTTTTTTTTTATGAATTGAGCACTAAGTGTCTGACTGGGTCTGCCAAACTAATCTTCAATTATAAAAATTCATAAATGAAACAAAATATTTTCATTAATTGCAAAGTAAACGTACTGAATATCAGCAAAGCTCAATGTGACAGGAGTGCTTTTGGTTTTAAGTTCTTGAGATAAAACAAGTCAATTTTATTGTTCTTAGGTGCTACTTATCTTTATCTTTAAGTACCTCCCTAGTATTTTTCCAAGTACAGAAATTATGATGTCACCCGTACCACTTTTTTTTTAATGAACCTGAGCATTTTACCTCTCAGGAGTTTCAGGTTTATTATTCCCCCATTTGGAACGTCCATGGTATTCTACTTCATCTCTCAGGAAATCCTTACACTTCCTTTATCTTTTTCATGTCTTAACAATTTTTTTTTTCATATTGGCCTTGAAGAGTGCAATCTTGTCATCCCCTGGGCAGAGCAGTGTTGCATACAAACCGTCCTCATGTCTCATCTCACTCCATTAGCCAGAAAACTGAATTCCCTGTTGCTCTCCTGCAGCTGAGAACATTCCTAGCTAGAAACTCAGCTTTTCCAAAGCAAAGTATGAAAAGTAACTGCAGCAATCACAGAGCAATAATCATTCCTGTCATGAAGCTGATTTCCTCTCTCTGAGACAACTAGCTCCCAGCTGACCACTCATCCCCACTCTGCAGCAGATTTTAGGTTTCACTGTCATTGCCTCTGGTTATGCACTTCTAACCCATCACCTGATCTGGAGCAGCAGAGCATGTGAAAGCTTTGATATGAAGAAGGAGGCATCTGGACTCCAGGAACACCACCTGTTTCTATTTTACCGGGGTACTAAGCTGCTTAGCCTTCGCTCAGAAGAGAGGCCGTTGATCAGAAATCAAAGAGAGCAGCTGACCTCGTCACCAATAATTTGAGTCCCCTTCCCAAGGAAACTGAGGTCAGAGTCCTGCATGTCCCTGAGCAAGCAGGAACCAATGCTGAGGACCTCCTCTTTGTTCCTTGGTGAGTACCAAGCCAAATCACTCAAAAGTGTTGATTGAAATTGGCTTGTAGTTTTCTTTCAGCTCTTTCAAAATCCCCAGATGAGCAAAACAAATCTCTCACCCAGTTACATGTTTCTGACAGGAACCAACAGCAGAGGCTTAGAGAAAACAAGAAATGAACAGGGAATAGCACTGTGGAGTTTTTCCCACTGTATACTCCCACCTTCTGGCAAAATGCAATTCAGAGACTTCCTAAACCAGAGCTTGTATCTGTATCCTCATTTTTAATGATTTGTTTTTTTTCATGAATATATCTTTGAGCCTTTTTAAGCTTTCAAGGTCCACATCACACTGTAGCAGTGCAAGAATGGCAATGTTTCTGCCTGGCAATGGTTTTCTTTCTTGTATGTTTTATAAAACCCTCTGTGATCATTTTAGTTGCTGCCCTATAAGCCTCATCCTGTGAAAAAAAACAGTTGTTCCTTACTCACTTTCTGTATGATATCTGTGGTTTTCTATGTTTCTGTTTGTTCAGCCTCCCTTTATCTAGACACTGTTCTGTGCTTTTTATCATTTTCAACAACCTATACCTGAGTAAGACCAAAGATACACAGTATTCGAACCATGAATACACAGTGGATTTGAGAGTGACATAGTGGTATTTTCCGATTTGTTCACTGGTAATTGTTTAACACACCATCTGCCTTTTTGACCGCTGCTGAACACTGAGTTGACATTTGTTTGAACTATCCACAAAAATGCCAAGATATATTTCCTGAATGGTAATAGCTAATTTACAGCCCATTTTTCTGTAGTTTAGTTAGGGTTGATTCCCTCCCTTCTCCCCCTTCCTCCCATTACTTGACACAAATCAACACTAAATTTCATCTGCAAATGTATTACAGATCTTTCAGCCTCATTAGATCCTCTTGCAACTCTTCATGGCCAACTTCTGTATTTATAAACCAAAACAATTTCATACTGTCTGTAGATGCTTTCTTTTCTCTCATCATTGTTTTTCTGGATTCTTTGTGATCTTTCATCCTAGCAAAAATGTTTTAGATAAGCTTCAGAATCATATCCCTGTCGTTCTGAGCTTTCCTCCACCTATATCAAGATCTCTAAGTAGCAGCATGGGGGATGTTGGAAATATACAAAATAAAAAGGAAGATTTGGAAGGAAGAGAAGTAAACAGAACTGTTGTGTCTGAGACTGCTTATACCTGAGATTTTACCTGAGACTATTTTCAAATCAAATGTACCTGATTTCTCTTCCCACTTTGCAATTGGTGATCCCAAGTATATCTATCAAAATATTGATAAAAGTGGGAACTGAGAGCAAAATTATCTATTCTTAGCAAATTCACTGCTATCACACTGCCAGCTCCATCCCAACCAACAAAATTTGAGATTAAAGAAAAGGGGAGAGAATCAATGTGAATTGCTGCAGACAGCAGTAAGTGTAGTCATCAGAGGCATTGCTGGTCAGGAGCCCAACAACTCCTTTTGTTACCTATAAACATGTTGTCGTGTAAATTTTTAATTAAGGTTAGTAAACTATTTTCCTCATTTATTTATAGCTCCAGGTACATTGCTCAGCGTGTGGCAACATTCCTGTGAAAGTAAAGAAGTATTTCTTTGGTTTCTCTGGGCTTTTTCCCTTTAAGTGGCACATCACTTACTCTTGTGCCTTAACTCCATTCCTTCTGTGCATCCTTTTTATAAAAAAACACTTTATTTAAATGATGATATAATATTCCCTTCCTCCTCTGGATACCTGCTTCATTTAATACAGGATGATTTAATGGTTCTGCAAAGAAGCAATATTCACTGGGTGGTGTTTTTTCTTATCCCTCCAAAATAATATTTCATTTTTTCTTTGTTTTCCCCTTGTAGATATTTCTGTAGCATTGAATACCATAATCTGTGAGCATTTCATGAGCCATAATGAGTTCTGGCATCATCCTGGGAGATGGTGTAGACTTCAGACTGCCTCACCAACCAATCCCTTTCAGGCTCCTTACAAAGTGAACAAGACTGTGAAAAATAAGGTAATTAGATAACAGCAGTTCAGTATTGTGTAGCACATTGTGAAAAAAGGAACAAAAATCTATAACATTCGGCTCTGGTGTTCTGCAGCGAAGTGCATAATATTCACAGCGCATAAGACAGGTACTGTCATGTTCTCAATACACATCTCAAAATCCTCCAGTCTTCACTAGTCAGAGCAGATACATTAAAATCCATTAATTTAATCCATTAAAGCCTATTAAAAACTCAGAGGATGCTGGACCATTCATAACCTCAGCACTTACAGAAATCTCATAATTGAGAAATCCTCACATTTCACTGAAAAGCTCAGTCATACCAGAGAAGCTTTCAACTGCTGACACACCAGAGTTACTTGGAAATATTCATTTTATGGTTCATTTTTATGTTTTTAAAAGTGGACTCGACTTAGAGCAAAAATGTTCGGCTCTAGTGTGAGTTTACAGGTGAACTATATAAACCTGAGGGCAAGTCGCTACAAATATCATCTTACTCACTTGGTTCATTTCTGAGTAACTCTTTCCCTGACCTATTTTGATCAATTTATCAGTAAAGATATCAGTTGTTACTGTCTCTATTTGTGCATGCAAGTCTGACAGTATAGCTCATACAGATTTTCCAGGGTTTCAGTGCCTATTTCCTGCTTAAAAATGAACAGACAAAACCCCCTCCATCTTATTTTTTATTGTTCTCTACCTTTTAAATCATATTCTCTGCCTGGGTTTTTTTGGCACTTCCCCCCCTCATATCCTCATCTGTGAAAAAAGCGCTCAAATTATACAGTTAGAGCCTGTAGGTCTCATTCAAGACTCAAACAAATATTTATGTATATGACACATACAAACAGGTAATCTTAAACAAAGCTTTTACTTGTGTTACCTGTGAAAGCACTAGTCTGTGCAGCAGTTTTGCTAAAGGAAATAACAGTGCAGTGTCAGTGCAAGTAACACAGTACAAATAACAGTAGTCAGTTCATAAAAGATGTAGAAAAGGTCTTTTCCAAACCCTGAATCCGCCTGAGCAGTCATCTGGGTCAGATGAACTAATAATCAGATCTGTGCTTCTCTTTCTTGGTTACCTCTTCTCCTAGTCCCTGTGTTAGCTGTTTCTAACCATGTAAAAGTCACTTAACTCTCCCACTCATCACTGGTTACAGGAGTGTTTGCTGCTTCTCTGAGAACTTTCCTACTGAGTTTGTCAAGTAACGGATCTCCCCGCTTCAGTTACATACAAATCTTCCAGTTAAGTATGGGAAGTGAAAAATCTGCTGCTTACAGATGGCAGGAGAGAAAAGATACACATCCCCTTCTGCCCTACCTCTGCAGTGATTCAGAAAGTCCCGGTACCCCTCAGCTAGAGATTTCCTTAGCAACAATGTGTTATTGGAGAGAAACCCAAAATAATCTGTGTGGTCTTCCTACAAATATAACTGAGATCTTGTGAAGTCTGTCAGTTGGAGCAAAATGGGACTTCTTTCCCCATGCTTATTTTCTAAGAAGAATTTCTGTTTTGCCTGGCAGCAGAGGACTCCACATAGAGCTTAGACAATCATTAGTTTGTTATCAGCCTGTGAAAGACAGGCTAGAAGGGTGTCACCTTGTAGGCGTCACCCCAAAAGAGACTCCTCCTGCCAAAGCAGAGCAGACTGTTTCCTTGCTGAATTAACGACAGGAAAGGAAGATGGCATTTGGTATGAGCAAGGGAAGAGACAGGTCAGCCAGCCAGGTGCACATCTGTGATTCAATACAACTTCACAGTGAACACAGAAGGGTGGGGTTTGGCACACCCGTAGAAAGGGTCCATTCCTTTTCTCCAATTCCTTTCTTTGACCAAAGTCAAATACTTCTATCTTGTGAGGTCTGCCTATCTTTGCTATGGACAACACTGAGATAAGCTGTCAGTATGCTCCAGGATTTCTGGTACAGTTTTAAAAGTATGATACTGCTTTTCTTGAGCAGTCAGAAGAAGTTGAAGAGATAGAGCTGAATGCAGAAAGGCAAGAGCTGATGGCTTACTGGCTGCTCAGCATCTGCTATCATCAACTCAAAAATATCCACATCTGGTACGTGTGCAGGCACACCCTACTAACATTCATTTGAATTCAGGACTCTCACCTCACTTTTCCTCTCCTTTCCCACCTCTGTGTAGCTCCACACTAAAAGGTACGAAGCACTTTTATCTAATTATTTGCTATGTTATAAAAATTGTCCTAACAAGCATTTTAAAAAATTGAGAGCTCATAGAGTACCTCCCAAATTAAACCTTTAAGCATTTGAAAAGGATACCTCTAGGTTCATTTTTTTGTTTTGGTTTTGTTTTTTCTCTAATTGCCTAGATAACAAGACAAAAAAAACCTAAAGGATACTATTCATACATACTAACGAACTGCATTTTTCCTCTATCTCTGTAAAGCCAACAGTGTAAAATCCCTGAAATTGCACTAAAGTTAAATTCAGAGAACAGAGGGATGCTGATCTTTATGAACATTAGCATACACAGTAATAACTCTCTTTAATAGCATATTATAATTTTTATTTTAAAAATGGATCCCTGTCTAGACACGTACTAAATCTCTGAAGCAGTAGTTAGTAATGTGTGAAGAGTAAATTGTATAGCTTAGCTTTGAGACTGGCCATTTTCCTGCTTTAATGAAATACTGTGAAGTAGAGAGATACACAGTAAATGTAAAACACTGTAGTAGAAGGAAAAAGCTCTGACAGCCTTATTGATTTGCTGTTTTTTCTGATCCTTTTATTATCCACTGTTGAGCAGTGTAGTCAAAGGCGCTTAAAAATGCGGCAGGCTCCATAATACTATAGATTTCTAAAGTTTACACTATAACTGCAAAACCAATTTACTTCTCGCTCCCTGGACTATCTGCTTCCCCCCCGCCCCTTTCTTCCTTAGAACACGATTGCTAGCATCGTATCTTCAACATTCTGCACTGCAGAAATGAAGCCTATTCCAGATGGTATATTTGGGGGCATTAATGAACAATACAGTAGTTTCGCCTCATGGGTTGAGTTGAGGTCTACCAAGTCCAGCAAACAAACTCTGACAGCTCTAATAAACACCGCATCCAGTTTGGGGTGTCTCAGGAAGAAGAGGTAGGGAAAAAGTTAGTTGCAGCAGGAGGGACAACCAGGCAGTCCTGTTAGAGCAAGCCCAGTACTCTCAGGCACTGCATCATGTCAGCGTTGCAGGACTATCTTGGTAGGAGACAAAATGGATCAAAACTGGCTTCCCACAGATCTTGTTTTTGGAGGCTCAAATTAATCTACCTGCCCTTCAGTGCAGTCCTTGCCCTCATAACCCTGTAATATGTGTACAAAAAAGTGTCACTTTTTCCATGATCTTGGAGTTGTATTACTACTTAAGGGTCAACGCGCTCTCTGCCAGATTTAATGTAATATTTAGAGGTATCTCAACGCTCTCCCACACCTGGGCACAGGCAATCTGTGAGGCTGAGTTTGCTTAGACCTGGGCTATAGAGTGAAAATGAGGACAAACCTTCCTACACCTTTTTATTTCTCTGGAAATCTGAGAGAAAATAAAGATTACAAAGAGAAGCTGATTTTGTTTCTTCTTGTACTTCATCAACAGAATTGCCTCACTATTTCTGTGACAGCCAAGCATTTTGATGAGGAAACCACAAACATTTCATGAGTTTAGGACTGTCATACATTTCTGTACAGTATATTTGTTCAAACTAGAAATCTCTTAGACCTTAGGTTGATTTGATGGAGGGATTTTCTACTTTCAGAAAACATGCTTAACGCGATAGTGTATCCTCACAGTGTTGTGGGGCTATTGTTGTGGGCCCTATTTATGGACTTTCTGTGTACAATTCAAACATTCTTGTTTGTATGAAAACTTATTAGGAAAACAGCTTATCTTTGAATAGCCTGTGTGTATATAACCTCCAAACCAGAGATACTGGACAACAGACTCCCATCCAGCTGTCGAATTCTCTCAGCTGCTTATGCCATTATTAACCTGGAGGTAATCACCACAAAAGGCAACTTTCCTAGAAAAGCAGAGATGAGCTTCACTCACTTCAGGGAAAATTTGAAAGATCACTGAACAAGTCGAGGTGGTTGAAGCTAATGCTATTAGGAATGCTTAGGAGGAGGTTAGAAAATTAAATATACCCAAGAAGAGGTGACAGGAGAGGATGTGTGTCTGTAAAATTACATCTCTCTGACTATCTCTTATGTCGAGCTGATGTTAATAGTCAAGAAGCTCATGCACCTAACTTTGCACAAAGCAGGTTTCAAATAAACCACTGTCCTCTGCAGCTGAGCTGTGGGGCAATAACCACCTGCTCAGAGGCAGCAGGAAAGACAGAGGGAACACTTTTATCTTAGGTCATTACAGCTATTTCTCTGCAGTGACTGTGCCTTTTAATGACTGTTCCTTGACAAACAGCAATTAGTATGCTGAAGAGCTTGACAGACACCTAAAGTACTTTTTCTTATCTGTCTGAAGGAAAGGATGGAGTGATGAGTGAGTTGAAATCTCCCAGACAAGATGGAGAGGCAAAGGTGAAAAAGAAGAAATCTGAAAAGACACTAGGGAATTTAAAAAAGCAGCACGGATGTGAACCTTTGAAAGGCAGGAAGGAAATGTTGGTCAAAAAGAGAAAAAAACTTCAGATGGGCTTTACTAAAGAACAAAAAAAGACAAGCAGAGATCAGGGAAGGCGATTGTGCACACAGTCCAGTAGCTGACTCCAAAAGGCTCATAAATCCTACCCAAAGGATGCTTCTAATCAGTATGACAGCAGTGAAAGGAAAATAAATGTATGCAGGCTATTCTTTGTATGGACCTCTTTCTTAGACCAAGCAAGGGGCAGCGATATTTTCAAAACCCCGTAAAAATGCATCTGTTCCTCTGTTTGCTCACATCTATTGGAAACTCCATATCTGTTATTTTGGCTTCCCAACCTGTCTGGATTTCTGGGCAAAGAGAAATTTAGATTAAAGAAGTCCAGGAGCGCTCTGTTAATGCAGCAATGAGGCAGTTGTGCTGCGGTCTCCTCTCCCAGGAGCTTGTGTTGGGGGTGTCACTGCACTGCCAGCCGCCGCCTCCTTCCTCGCCCTTATTTTTTGTTTTTTGTTTTGTTTTTTTTTTTCTTTTTACTTTTGCAATAGTCCATTGTGCACATACTTAGTGCCGGTTTAGTGCTTTCAGCTGTACCCCAGCAAAGTACAGAAATACTTTCCCCAGGAAACTCAGAAGACACTACATAGGAACCTACATATGATGCTTTCTTGGTAATTCAGAGAGCCATCTGGGCCTTAAAAGCCTTCCTGGAAAAAAATTATTTCCTGTGATTTTATTTTTTTTAATTTTTTTTTATCTTTAAAGAAGATCTTTCTACTGTCTCTCGAGACCTCTGTTTTCTCCAGACTTTCCAGTATAAAGAGACAATCCATCTCATGCTACCTGCCTTGCAGTGAGGCACCTGGGACATGTTAACAGGCATGAGTTCTATACTTTAGAAATCCCACAGGCTGATATTTTGAAAACTTTTGATGCAGCTAGAACTGCATATGGACATATGAACTATGGCCATAACCATTTATAGTAAAAATTGTTATTCTAAATGCGACATCCTGCATTTGCAGCATAGGAACTTATGTCCTGCAGGCAGACAAGTATATGCCCAGCTTTACCTGGGTGGATTGTCCTTTTGGGTGCAGCTGCACTAGTGTTTTAGTTCAGACCAAGGGGATGAAGTAAATCTCCCAGGTGTCCCCATTTCCCATGCTTTGGTTCATGTAGTGGAGAGTTTTTAAGAAAGTGGACCTCATGGAGGTCCAGCTGCAGAGCTGGTCCCAGCCACGCAAGGACACTTTGATATCCCTCACATCAGCAAAGCCTCCAGGCTGCAATACAAGGATTCTGTAATTCCAGTTGGAGTTTTGCTGGAATGAGGCTTGGATGGAGATGGACACCAGGAATGAGCTATGCTGTGTTTGTCATGGTGAAGAGCAGCTTTCAAGTCCTGACCTGGTTTTCTTGGTTCTCAGGATATCAGTATTACTGCGCACAAATTCCCAGGTCAGGGAAAAGAAACCCAGCACTTAAGCACTTGCACTTTGTGGTCTGTTCCCTGTCACTTTCCATTCTGCGTCCTATTTGTCAGACCTGCCCACAGCTCTGTATTTTTCTTTAGGTCTGATTTTACAGCAAGCCTTATGATACTGTAAAAATACTGTTACAGAAATATTACTGGGAGGAAAATAATTATGCAGCTAAAAAGCAGCACATATACACAAGAGTAAGGTAATGCTGTAACTGACAGCATGAATTATGCAGGATTTTTTTATTTTATTTTGTTTTCTGTAGTGGTAGATTTCATTTTCATCCTTTACTGTTTGAGCAGTAACACTTTCAATTCTGAATTCTCATAAGGGAGACACCTTAATGTCATTTAATGTAGTTTTTAATGCCATTAACAATACCATTAAACCTATTTGGGCTACTCATTGAATAAGATAAAACTAAGACCAATGTTATGTATCCCTTTTTCAATTGGGCGAGACCACAGTTGTTCTTTCTTTTCATTTCTGCCTGGGTCATACAGGAAGAGGTAAAAATGAAAGTGGCAGCCTATATCTTCTTCCACATATGCTGTTACAGGAAGAAAATTTGGGTTTCCTGCCTTTTCCTTGAGGGCCATGACAAATTTCCACAACAGGGATGGCTTCTCAGTCTTTGCAATTTGATGGGCCTGTAGTGCATGGCATGCAGGTGTAAAACTCACATTTGCCTCATGGAGTTGCACTTAGGTCAGTCTCTTAAAAATCCAAGTCCTATAAATGCTAAAGTGGCATTCACAATGCAGGATTTAACACACAACTAATTACTGTAAAGGAACAAAAATAAAATCTAGCCCTGAGTACTACCTTTTATTTTAGAGAAAAAATAACTAGGATGAACAAACCGATACAGGCTTATTATTGATTTAGTTTCCCTCAAACAGTGGCAGCCTTAAACAACCCATCTATAAGGTCTGTAGCATTGCAACTCCCTTTCCTCCTAGCTTGAGGGAGGATATCAACTTCAACTCTCTACGCTGCTTAAATCCCAAGCAATTCTTTGGACTTATGTGGGTTTCACACTAGTATTGCACAATTCAGTTAATAACCCAAGAGACCTCCAGTCTTCTTTTTTTCCCTCTCCAGTTTAGCTGCACTGAGTAAGTCTGGACATTATAATCAAAATCCTGTATCGCAGTTTGCCTTTGAGCTATTTGAAATGGTGAATGACTGAAAAGTACCAGGACATGGAGTGCCGCCATAGAAGAACCAACCTGTGAGCAATTCAGGCATAATTTCTTTACAAGAAGGGCATTATGGAATAAATTGCTTGGGGCGGTAAGGCAACCAGGCAGGCAAGTATCATAAATCAGCTCTGAAATATAAACTGGGCAATTGAAAGTGGAAGTAACGATGGGGTTTGATCTCGCTGGTTAGGCTATGTCATTTAAATCTGTGACAAATAAATGTGCTGATCTGAAAGTGCACAACAGCAACTGGGGTAGCAGAGGGGAAACTTGGGCTTGGCGAGAGGAGGAGGAAATAACAGTCCTCCTCTCCATGTATTGCACCCAGCTGTGAAACAATCCTGTTTAAATACCGCCAGCAGCCAGCACTGCAGTCTCCAGATAAAGATAACCTGATTTTACATGCTTCTTTTGCAGGGGACAGTTTTATGTTTCCTTGCTCAGTTCTCATCTTACTGGAATGTCAAGCTGGAAGGGGAGGCTGGGGAACTTTTTTTGTTGTTGTTTTTTGTGGTTTTGTTTGTTTGGGTTTGGTTGGGTTTTTTTGTTCTTGTTTTTTTTTTTTAAATAAGTTTGAAGGACATCAGCTCTTGTCCTTTCAGCTCAGTAATCGAATCTAAGAGCATGGTACATTACCTTTCTGGCTGCACAGATAGACCGTTTGGTCGTGGTCAGATACAGTTGTGACCTCAACAATTCAGCACTTCCTCAGATGAGTAATGAGTTAGGGAGAAATCAGGCTTTTTAGTACATGTGGAGCTTGGTCCAAAGCTTCAGTAAGGAATCATTCAGGGAAAGACATGGGCACAGAAAGCAAATAAGATATAACTGAGAAAATATTTGAGGGGTGTTCAAATATTTGAGTGAGTTCAAAATTATAAGAATGTATGAACATAGAAAGGACATGACAATATTTTTATGACAATATCAAAAAATAAACTGTTACATGAAATAACATATCGATATACAGCATCTTCCTTAATTTCTCCAAATCCTAACAAAGCTCTTGCATCATTAGAAGAACGTTTTTTTTCCAAATATATGTCAGACCAACTCAAGTATTTTCCTTATATCTGGAAACAATGACAGTTTATTCTCTAGCTGATTCCCTTTTGCCTGTCACTTATAAAGGGCCACAGAGTAAAAATTATTTCAAGTTCTTTCCGCTTATGTAGTGATTTACCATACTAGCACCAAAGAATCACTTGCAACATAGCAAGAGCATTTTTCAGTCTTTCTGGCTCTGGACAAGAAAGTCTGTTTGCATCATTTGTTTGGATTTGTTCCTTTCGAAATACAGCATGCTTTGGATATTTCTGTTTCAGACTTAAACTCTAGGCCAGCTTAAAATCCAAACAATCCATATTCAAGCTCTACTAAGGGTTTAGTTCTTGATTGCAATCACTGAAAACAAGAGAAGACACTAAGGAAGAAAACACAAGTCCTGCTGCTTTAGTAATGATGCATCGTTCTTCTTACCCTTGCACAACTCGGAAGCCCTTTGCTGCTTGCACCTTTTCCTGCCCAAGCCTCTTTTCCTACTTTTTTAGTCCATCAGCCTGGCAGCTCAATCACACAGCGCTCATTTCTAAATATGGTTGAGAATGGTCTGCTTCATCCCACCTGCTGCTCAAAGGCTTGTATCTTCAGCTTCTCCCAGGGCTTTTCCACAGGCGCATTCCCATTACTGAAAAGTTCGTCCAGTGTGAGTGGTTTTCTCAGAGGCCACTGTCATTTTGAGACTGCCATCATATAACACGTTTATCATGAGAAATATAGCACATACACCTTAACTCACCATGTTCATAAAGCTCTTCCTAGAGTTGACATTAATAAAAGAGAATTGGCATTAAAAGCGGTGTTCTAAATTACCTTCTCTTCCCCCCACCCATGCACTCATACAACTGTTGTCAGTTTGGAGGAGGGGATTGCTGCCAAACAAGATTTTCATGCTAATAATTGTGATAAACAACCTTACAGTGATGTCACGGAATCTGAACTCCTTCACGTCTCCTTTCCCCCCCTCTCCCTTCGCTGTCCCTGGGGTGCTCTGCTAAGAGCTGGCTGTTAGATGAAGTGTAGCATTATGGTGTCAGAGTTACGATGGAAATTTACCTCTCTGTGAATTAGAAGATTCCTCTTCATTTAGCTTTGGGATGTGAGCAATAAAATGGTGCTGACCAAGTCTTACCCGGGAGGACAGAGCTGTACCATGCACACAGCCTGGCAAAGGCATTTTTTGATAACCACTGCGTTATATCATAGATGCATAAAAGGAAATAAGCGGTCACAGCTCAAGGGCTAAAGAAACACGTTATAAATTGTTGTAATTACTTGCTATGACAGTCAGCAGAGAACAGCTTAAACGCAGGAAGTATTTACGGGGCAGGGAAGAAAACACGCAGACTGGAGCATGCACTGTTCATTGAATACTCCACCGGCTGGGAGGGAGGATGAGCAGACTTTGGAGGACCAGACAAAAGAGATTGCTTTTTCTTTCTGAGAAAAAAAGCTGCCACACAGCCAGATGCTTTCTCCCTGTGACCCCACCAGCTTCACCTCCCTTTCTGCTCTGCGCACAGCGTCAGGCACGAAGCCCCTCTCCCTGCCCATCACCTGCAGTCAACACGTTCATGGAAGAGCTCGAAAACACGGCTCTGATCTCAACTTACCTCTGTCTCATTTCCTTTCTCTCCTGAAGGTATTGGTACTGCCAACACGACAACTTCTTCCTCTACATGTGCTAAAAAAATCAAAACAAAATGAGAGTCATCCCCATTGAAGATGCAGGAGCAGGTTTGGGGCAGGGATTCCCAGTTGCAAACTGGTGCTGAATTCAGATACCAGAGCAGACCCAGCCTGTGAACTAGGATCTTTTTTTCAGGAAGTTTTCTTTTCAGAATAGTAACTTTAAAGGTAAGAAAAAGATCTTTTTTCCCTGACAACTGATCAGTTTTTGAAGCTGGATCTTGTAGACTACAAGCGGTTTCAACAAATTTTAACATTTTGGAAATGCACTATTTCCAGTTTTCTAAATTAATCCCATCTTGAAAGCAATATTTTTAAATGAAATTGAATCTAAGTATGCAATTCACAGTTTTTTAAACATTAAAATCTTATGTTTTCATGAGACCAATTTATTTTTTCTTTGGATTTCTGGTTGAAAAATACTTGTGAGATTTCAGCTTTTTAATTCAATTTCAGACAGGGTAAACATCAGCATTTTAATTTTTTTCTTGTTTGAAAATGTTAGGAAAATTATTTCCTTCCCTGATTTCCTGAAGAAGTCCTTCATATTGTAGGGCAACTGCAAAGGAAATATTCATTTTGGAGATTGTCCAGACTGGTCCCTGATCATAGTTAAGAGCAGTGAACTTTATCAGGCAACAAGGTGGCTCTGAGTGATGTCTCACCCTGGTAACACTGCAACTGGAAGAACTACCTACCTCTGAATTCACAGTTATTTGAAATACCACAGAGTACAACAAAAGGAATGAAATTTAAAACTTCAGGGTATCATGTACTGCAGTTTTTGTCACATTAGTTCCAGATAAATAGAAATTATTTATATATGAGTGTGTGTTTTACATACCCTTACATACACATGCTTACATAGCTACTTTCTGAGATACATATAGCTACACTATGTACACAGCAAAAACTTTCCAGCCCCTTAAATTACACAGGTATGGAGCATGCAGAGGTCTACATTTTTCTGGTGGATTGACAGTAGGACTGATTATAGAGAATTAACAGGGCAATCATACCGCTGCTGGCTTAGACATTTTTACGGTTGCAATGCAGAAAATGGGTCCATATAGTGAACCAAAGAACCTGGAACAAGGAGAGTAGTTTGGGTTTACTGGAGAAAGAATGGTAATTATTTACATTGACAGAAGTATAACAGTCACTAACATACTTCTGGGCTCAGGGAGGACTGCTTTGTTTGACCACTTCCGCATTTTTAGGTGAGGGCAAACTTAAACAGCATAACTTCACAGAAGCAGCAGCTGAGCCTAATGGTGTAACATGCTTTGATTTGCTGCTGAGGTGAGATGGAGTCCCCTACATCTTTTTTTTCTTTTTTGTTTTTCGCAAGTTTTGTTTCCAATGACTGTAGATACCCAGTTCCCCAAATCAGTGCGTGACTGTTTGGATTGCTTTGGTATTTGCTTTATAACAGGACTGAAGAAAATTTCAAGCTAAACAGTGAGATGTTAGCCTGAGAAGGCATGTGAACATAAACTAATAATAATAATGATAATTACATCCAGCTGGGATTCAAATTCACTTCTGAGCTCCATCAGTGGTGTTCATTAACTGATGCAGAGTTACAGCTTTTAACTTCTTCAGTTAGGCAGCAAATACCAGCACAACCTCAGGAGGATATGTAGTTACCATAACCTCTTGAGGACAACAGCTTTGCACAATATTCTTGAAATACACGTTTGCAAAAAGACTTAAAGCTTTTAATTTCTGGTGTTCTTGAGTCCTAATCTCCTTTAAAATACCTGATTCTTTAAATTTCCTGTATAGCTCCCTCATGCATAGCTAAATATTAAGACTGCAAAATAATCTTAATTAGCTAGTATGCTAATATTCTCATAGTCCTTTGTAGTCACTGGAGAAGTCTCATATTTGAAAAAGAGAGCTACATGTATATTTTTTCCCCTAATGCAGCAGGAAAAGCTGTGTGAAAGCAAATATGAGCTCTCAAGACAGAAGCAGTTATAGTTACGTATTAATTTGCTGTTTTTTTCCCAAGCCAATAAAAATATTTCATTTCTGTAGATTCATGGCAAGCATGTAAGTGTACTCCTGTGGAAAAACTTCAGCTTTCCTGGTGAAAAAGATGCTGCTAACATTTCCCCATGCGCAGCAAGATAAGTAGATGGACAGTCTTCCAAAGCATCCCACTGCTAATTTTCCAGCTATTCTTGTTAAGCAGAGAAGAAATGTGGAGGATAGAGCTGGGACATAATCTACATAATCTTAAGCTTTCTTAGATGCTATTTGAGCAGCCATTGAACAGAAGAAATGAAGTTGGTAAATACAATTTTCAGAACAATTTCTCTGTGTTAACATAATCATTTTCCTATTATTTGTTGTGGGTTTTTTTTTTCTTTTATGTATTGGTTATTCTGATTAATTTAGGTAATTGCAGTTCAGTTAAAGTGTATGATTGTATTTCAAGGCATAAAAATCACATAAAAAAATCAACACATGGTTGGCTGCGATCCAGTTGATTTTGGTCTCTAGGATCTGATGTGGAAAAACAAGGCTATGGTATTAAATTCGCCAGAATTGAAAGCAATAATGAAAATTCTATGAACAATGCACTTTAAATTGGATGGGAATTTAAAAAAAAAAAAAATGGAGGCAGACCCCAGGTAATTTTCTTTTCACATTTTTGTCACATTGTAAAGCTGAAAAAAATTTACTAGCTTCAAGTATTTTATAATGTTTCTTGTTTTCTAAAAAGAAAGAAATCCCCAACACTGCAGCCATTTTGCTTAAAATATTGAAATCCTTGGATGTGTGAAATCTTTTCATGTGGCTAAATTTTCCAGCATCACACACGCTTACTATATTAATTTCAGACGTATCAGACACTTGGGTCTAATAATAATGCGTACCATAATATTAAGATTCTGAAGCTGCAAGAGCAGACACAGAGGCAATTTTTTTTCACAAACCTACTTGCTTGGTGTAGCCTCACTTGTAGCCTGATACTTTAAGCAAACATATAGATATGGACACTGCGACGGCTGCCCCACAGTGTACCTCTGTAGGCCACGGTCAGAGTTACTGTTCTTGCTTTTCTGCAACACATGATGGGTGAAAGAAGAGGAGCATGATGAGACTGAGCAGGGTGTTGGGTTGCAAGCCCGGAGCTGGAGTGATGGGGACTCACCGAGCAGCTTCAAAGGAAGATCATAATTACAGCTCCTCTCAAAGCGTGTACATCTGAAATGGCCCCAAATCCCACAGCAACATTTCTTACTGCGTTTGTCATATAATCAGTAACTGCTCTTCTGTAGGAAAAATATGCACCATGCAATAAGACCGGTGATGTTGCGTTTTCCCCCCTTTCAGTTTCCACACACAAAAACAGATAGGGAAAAGATTAACTTCTTAATCCCCACATATAGCATACTTTTCTTCAATAGCAGAAGGAATCGCTTATTTATTTAAATTTATTTAAAGGCTAAATTTTTTATTTAAAGAAATTATTTAAAGGCTAAATAAACATATTACTGCAGGAGATAAGGTTTAAGAAAAAGAAGTTTGGAAATTTTCTTGACCATAGTAGATAGGAAACTTTCACAGGTACTAGGGGATATCTAATGTAGGAGAGAAATGCATAACAAGAAACAATGGATAAACTGAAGCCAGACTCAAATTCAGACGAGATATTAGGCATACATTTTTAACACTATGTTCACTTTCTGTCTTCAGATCAATAAAATATTCCTTTCTGGAGGATACACTTCAGAAAAACATGAGTTAATGGTTGAATAAGGGGCATATTAGCAGAAAGTCAGTGCCCAGATAAGATGAACTAAAGGTCCCTTTTGACCTTCTAAGTCTATTACTTGTAATATCAAAGATATCATATAAATATTGAATATTCAACACCATCCATTTTGAAGGAAGGTGATCTCGTTTCCATGGCAACTTGTAGGCAAGCCAGTAGTTGGTCACCACTTCTTTCTGGGATGCTGTATGTTTGTCCCCTGAATACTGTAAATGTGACTCTAATATAGTTCCACCAATTTTACAAACTACTTCATGAAAAAAAAACAACAATATTTAAGCCAAACATAACAAATCTTCTGTTTGCTTAAAATAAAGGAAGACCTGTGCATTTTCATTTCTTTCTTTGGATGATTAGTTTCTCTTTCGTGATTCATAAATTCCAGCAGATGCAGCAAAAAGTTACATAAAAAGCTTTTTAGGGCAATTATGTCTTCAGCTGGAAATTTTGACATTTGTGATCTCTCTTTTTGATCGCTGCTATTAATATCTCCTTAGCAGGTATGACTTGCTGAGAGTTAACTAATTGATAGAAAAAGCTGCTTGGAGTTGCAAGAGTTTTCACTTCTTTATTTCAGTTTAAGTGACAAGGCTGCACTGAACAGGATCATTACCTTTCCACCTAATAGAATACTCAACAGACAGTGGTAAAAATATGACGATGATTAGCAAAAGCTGAGATTTTTGTCTTTTAGCTCGTATTTAGGTGTTTATATATAGTGTACAGGTATTTGCATTAACAATGCAGCTTCAGTGCACTTCAGCATCCTATCGCTTTAAGAGGGCAAGAGACGCAAGGTCACAGTCCTAACATCAGATAGCTGGTAAGCTAAAGAAATGGGACAGAGAATAAAAGTACATAATCAAAGTATCTGTAGTGATAGACAGGGAGGTGACAGAGTGAAAGATTCAGCCCATCCAGTTGCATGTTGAGAACGGCAGTGTTATAAATCCAACAACCATAGCTCCAGGGAGCTCCTGCTGAGATAGACGAGTTGTACTGCCCTTTGGTGGTCCCATACTCTCTTCATTGACCATACAGGAAGTCTAGGATGTTAAGTTTCTTAGGCACTTCAAAAGTAGGTGGCATCAATCTACCTCAGAGAGATTAAGGTACTTGCCCAGTATTGTACAATATGTCCTTGGCTAAAGTGAGAACCTTGCCCGCACATCATTTTGCTCCAAATTACGGCCTGGGCTAAACTGCTGTCAGAAACCCTTCCTTCTTCAGTTTTCACCTATGCTTCATGTCCAACCTGCAATTCTGTTTAGCACATTCTGATGTAAGATTTTGTAGAGCAATGTCTGCCCCAGGAAGCTACTTAGATTTTGGCTCACTTCATAGAGAAGCAGCATTGTAGGAAATTATCTTTAAGAAGATTACATTATAGAATTGTCAACACTTACTATGATGCAGCACAGTTTTTCTTGTTTAGAGAACAAATTAAACTCTTATTTGCCCTTTCCGTACATAAAATAAAACACACCTATCACAGCCTTCAAACCTTGAGCCTAGCAGATGTGTACTACTTCTGATTAAATGCAATCCCTATGCAGCAGTTTGCTATCACATGAAGTATGCTATGCCCTGCATGCTTCAAATATTCCTCTTGATGAATAGAACATTTCCTGATTAGCTTAAACGAGCAGTCTTCTTCCTCTGACCGTCCTACTGACAGAGCCTCTATGAAGATAACCTTCCCACGAAAGCTGTACTCTTGTCTACAACTCTGCATCTCTGTTTTATCTGTTCTTGCAGGCAAGGAAGAACAAACTTACATTTTCTACTGCTCATACTCCATTTTGAAACAAACAAAGCTTGAGGGAAGAAAAACACTGCCTCATTCAAGAACACAGACCTACTTACTCATAAGTATGCTAACATGCATATAAATGAAGTATAGATATGTTGTATCACTAGCCTAACTTATAGTATGTGAATTGGTTAGATGCGACATGGCATATCCTTTTGCTAGCACAACACTTTATTACTTTTTTACGGTTGAAACATCAGCTTCTTAATAGAAGTTATGCACCATGGATACAGTTATTTATTTCCACATCCAGGAAAATTACAGCTTTGAAATCTGTCCTCACTGTTGTACATTCTTTTTTAAACATCAGAGCATAATTCTGATACCAGTTTCCATATATTTACAAAACTCCTAAGCTTGTCATCACGACCCTCCTCCTTTACTCCCCACCTGCCAAAACTGGCAAAAAAAGAAATGGAATTAGAAAAGAGAGATTTCAGGGGAAAAAAATAGAGGCATTAGAGTTTGTTTCTTAGGATTAGGCAGGGATATGGCTGTTATCAGTGTCAGAACAAAGACAGTCCTCTGTTACCAAACGTATCACACCCTGCTCCAGCTGGACTATGAGACAAGGCTAAATCCCTTCTGACGTGTTGATGAAACACCTTTGTCTGAGGATGCCAGGCTCATCCATGTGCTGTGAGCAGCAAAGCATCACCTAAATTCTGAGCTGTGCCAGAGGTTGGACAGTGTCCTGACTTCAGGCTGAATCAGGTTAGTGTCCTCACACCCCAAAACTTCTAACAAAAACTAAAAAGAAAAAATCCAGGATTCATAATCTGGCAGTCTCTGGAAATTATTTCTTTTTTAACCCACCTTCTGCTAAAAGCCTGTTGTTAAACAGCTGTCACTTGGTCGCATTTAGGAGAGAAGGAGCATCTTTTTTCCCATACGAAGAGATTCCACTGGAAAAATGAATGCAAATTTGGAGTGAAAAGCAGGTATTTTTTGTCTAATAAACATAACAAACAGCTAGGAGTGAGGTATTATGAGGCTAAGCATTACTAGACTTCCCACTCCGATGAAGCCCCACAATGAATCACTGCTAACCAGGCAGCCAGGCAGGGCGGAAGGTCACTCTCTGTTGCACCTTGTATCGCTCATCTGCATTCCACTGAATTTGTATCTTCTGAGTCTCTGCATCTTCCTTAGGGTTTTATATCTCTCATGTGGTATTTTTCCTTTTGGATCCTTAAGCTGCTAATTTTTACTGTCTCAGCACTTCCACTTTGGTCTGTTTTTCACGTTTATTAGCATGTGCATCCACAACTCACAAACTTCATCACACTTTGACAACTTTTGCGGTAAAAGTGAGCCAAAAATCATGTGACTCAGCTGCACCAGATCAGGCCTTGGACCACAGGCAGCTGAACTGGCTGAACTTTGGGCCAGGTTACACTCTGCCCATTTCAGCTGAAAATCTGCATGACCTTAGAGCAGTACTGATATTTATTAGTCTGTTTTCCAAAATAATTTCTTTTAGTTCATCTCCTCCAATACTTCGGTTAAGGCAGTGGTTGGCTAGGCCACAAGACTTTAGCTGAACCTCAGCTATTTTGAAAGCCTCTTCTGCTGCCCATCAGGTCTGTCTGTCCCACTGTCACAACACACGGCATCTCTGATGTAAACACAGCAAAGTCCACACGGTCTCACCTGCAGGTGCCAGAAATTGAGGAAATACAAAATCAGGGAAATTCAGATCAGAAAATGATTGGGTGGGAGACTAGATAAAACGTAAACACTCCAGGAAGTTTTCAACAAATACGGAATGACCAACCCGTGTCTCACCTGCACAGGGTCGAGCCCCATTCCTTAAGGACCCATTGCTACCTTCTCACAGCACCAGCAGGGAAATGTCTGCCTTTTTTTCCATGATTCCCGCCTTGGTGCTGCTTAGCAATGCTTCTCCTTTGGTAGGAGAGCAATCATTCTCATTAGATGTCAGGGCAAGACAGCAGACCGCTTTTGTTTGGAGTACAGCGTGCCGGGTGATGATTACGATTCTGAGAGCTGGGGAGAGTGCTCCTGAAGTGAAGGGATGTCCCCTTTGGAAATGAAGCAACTGACAGATGTTAGAACATCATTAAACATACACAAGAGCTCAGGTCCTTCTTGCAAAGTCCATTGCTGTAGTCAAAATTGGCTAATTCAAGGAGGAATTGAAAGGAGTGTTTGCACGCTGCACTACGAGTTACTCAACATTATCTTGTATGAGAATGCTGGACTGAAAATGAAGGTGCCAACAATGACCTTCCAGGAACACTGGCCAATTAATCTCAGCAGCAGAGACTTTTAAATGTCATCCAAATCTCAGCCATGGGGACGTGCCAAAAATGTTTTGTGCTTCTTCACGAGGTAACTTTGCTTCATATGCAGTGCGTTCTTTCTCGTGAGAGCAAAGGAGTTCTGTCTTTATGTCTTTTGAAACAAGCAATTGTTAATCAAGTGTGAAATTTTATTGACAAGTCAGTGAAGAGAACGAGGTTTGTGTGCATAGTTCAAGCCATGAGAGAAAATTAAATTGTCTAGTTTGGTCTTCTGCACATCTAGTGAACACAGCGAAAGATGAACTGCTAGTCTAGAAAAATGAAAGATTACTTACACAAGAAATACAAGTAGCTGCAATAGTGACTGCCTCTTTGGATATGAAGTAGAGTAGGAAAGTACAGTATTTAGGCAGACTTCCCATGTGGAGGAACTAAGAGTGACTGGGAAAAACGATTGGGACAAAAAAATGAAGGAGAAAAGACTAGGACAGGATATGTAAGGAAAGCAGGACCTAGCCTTGGGAGAGGTTAAGAAGAAACAGGAAAAGAAGAGACTGCAATGATAAGAGAATACATCGTGTGACACCAGACCTCAAGTAATTTTGTCCTGCTGTTAAATACCTCTGTAGCCCTTGACAAAGTATGTAATCTTATCCCTTATACTGCAGTCTTTGACTAAGTGGCTACAAGACTGCCATAGGCTTCCAGTTTTGTTATTTCACTGCTGCATACTCACCAAAATTGCTACCCCAGGAATTTGCCGTTTTTGCACATGCAGTTACAGCATAAACTTGGTTTAGAACCACTTTGTCTTTGCCCACAAAGTAGAGAACAAGTGCGTTATCGTGTTCACTTACTTTATTGTGTATGATTACCTCCATGAAAGCAGAGGTTACTGTTAAAATCACAACAAGAAGTCAAACAGAATCATTGTAACTATAGAAGTCCTTGAGCAGAAAGTGCTGCCCCCAGATTATGGAAGTTTTTTTTGACACATTGGTCACAACAATTTTTTAGGAGGGTTTTTTGGTATCTACTTGGATTCAAGTATTGTGGCATCTTCTTCCTAAGCATTATCTTTACTGTATTTTGTCATGATCTTTCTCACTCAGCTTTAAAAAAAAAAAAGTTAGTCTAGTAGGTAAGTATACTCTTTGCATCCAGAAAAACAGTGAAAGAAATATTAAAGATCAACTCCAATCTCTCCCTCTTGCAATAGCAATCATTGCAAATACAGAACTGTCTATGTAAGAGGAGTATTGACCTTACTTTAAAGAGTTCAGTAACAGTTACTAGGGCACAAAGCAAAATGATTTGTAGCTGAATTGGTCCTTACATAGAGTATTTTTATTATGTAAGATACAGTAGAAGGAAGACAATTCTGTCTACACCTTTTCCCATCAGAGTACTGCCAGCCTAAACAGCCCATTCCCCCTTCCTCTAAGGGCAGTGACAGGTTCATTTTTAACCTCAATAACTTTTCCCCTCTCACTACCACATAGGAAAAGTTTTTTCCTCCCTCAAATAACATAAGCCTCACCCCATCTCCATCAAACATCTCCTCACCAGCTCACGTATCATTAACAAACCCCTCATTACAAGAAACAAAGCCTCCACCAGCAACACACAAAACATCCCCCTCTACAGAGAGAGGCAAACCCAATCAATTTATGTACCTAATGGAGACAAACGAGCAAGTCCAGGCCTGGCAGCAAGCAATCGCAGTGAGGATTAGGTGACAGATGGTGAAGGATTTGGCACAGCTGACTCCAATCCAATTTCCTTAAGGGTCTGCAAAAGCCCCACAGTGTGTCAGGGTAGTGATGAACAAGCTCCAGATGCAGAAAGCTGGGACAGTATCACTGCCTCTGGCAATACTCTTACCCCACATGAAACACATCTGCTCAGCATCTAGTCCTTGCTTAGTTCCAGGGGTGGGGTGCAACGGGACATTTGGTAAAACCCTTTTTCCATGCAGGGAAAATAATTGAGTTAAGTAACCCCAGGAAGAAGAAAGAAAGAACATAAAACCCGATCTCTCAAGGAGTTAGAGTGCTTTCTGAGGACAGTCAGGAACCCCACAGGAGGCTTCGTCCTCAACATAAAAGTGGTCTAAGATCACTTCTTCTTAGAGACTTGTCAATACTGATACAGCACATGAAGTCTCTTTCTGTTTTTCACTACATATTTCAATGTAAATTGTAGAAAATATTTTATCACAGAGCTAAAAATGGTATGTTATTATCAAAAAGTACTAAAGACTTAAAATGCAGTACTGAGCTACATGAAGTACAAATGATAGCATTACAGGGTTACCCCCCTACAAACTCAATCTAGTCAAACAACTAAACCACTCAATTATCCAGCCTGGAATTACCTAATCCCTAATTCTCATTAGAAATAATTAGGTAGGTTAACTTGATTTAAAGATTTTTTTTTTTCCATCAGAGAGAATAGAAATAGTTCAAGCTGATGTCTTTGATAATCTGATGTTGTCATTCACAACTGAGATTTAAGTAATCTTAAAAGAGATAAGGTTCATTATTATAAGTGTGAAGCTGTAATTAACAGTAAGCTTCTGTTAAAGTCATCCTTCCCATAGCTTTTCATGTCATTCTTTTTGATGAATTACAAACAGTAGAAAAATTAAATTTTTAAGATCTAGATTGCAGAACAGTAGAATTAAGCCTTTATAAGTAAACCTAGCACATAAAAAGACGTGCCCAATTTTATATTTCAGGTTAGTTCACCTTTTGAAGCATTTCTTAACTCAGAGGCACACACATTGCTTGCTTAAAAATGTTTTTTTTTTAAAAATAGGATTTTCTTCACCTTAAAAAAAAAAAAGAATATGTGTCATTTGCAAAGGACACAAGATAGAAAGTACAGTCAACATGGTGAAGGAGTGGAGTAATGTACAGAAGGACTGTATGACCTTGAAAATGAGAGTAATATTAAAAATATCATGGTCATGTCCATAGGGAACAGAAACAAGGCTTTTTTGCTACAGACAATGGGCTTCCTGTCTATAAGTGACAATGAATGAGAAAGAGGTAGGTGTACCAGTCAATCATGAGATGACTATGAGCTATCAGTGTAATGCAGACATGAAAAAGACAATTGTAATTCTAAAATATATCAGGCAAAGTGTTTTGTATAGGGACAGGGAGTTATTAATGCCATTTTCCAAGGCACTAGTAAAACTTCATTTGTTACACTACACGTAATCTTGGCCACTGATGTTGAAGAAGATGAACTGAAATAAGTATAAGGCAAAAAAAGATATTAACGTGATTAGAGTAACCGGCAGCTAATTTCTGAGAGACATCAGCAGAGCTTGTTTAACCTTGTAAAACCATAGCTGCAAGGGGTAAAGTGTTATCTCTCTATAAATACATCAGACCAGGCAAGAAAGTTATTTAAGCTTAAGGATAATGATAGAAGAAAAAGATGAGCCTAAATTGATCGTGAATAAGTGTAAACTGGAAATGAAAACAAGCTTTCTATTCTATTTCTATTTCTGGCAAGCTATTAAAAAAAATCAAAACTGGCTTCAGCTGAATTTTTTGCTAATGGCAGACTAGAGCTCATGGCATCTCAGTGCGGAAAGGTTAGTCATAGTTCTGTTGTTAATTCATTTCTTTGAAAATCTCTATTAAAATGCTGCCATACCTTTCCCGGAAGCTACAACGAGCTCTACAACAGTAGGAGTAAGGAGCAAGTAACAAGAAAATTCTGAGCCTGAACTTGCCACGACACTCGTAAATGGCTGTTTTCCTCTAACAGCCACTATCTCTTTGTCTGCCCAGGCAGCTGCCTCCAAACCAGTCAGCTCAGTCTCTCTCTAGCTGGAAGTCCTGTATGAAGTCCTGCACACTGGTCTAGTTTCCAGCCTTCAGACGGCAATAGCATGGCAGTGCGAGCCAGCCTGAATCAGTGATGCTGTTCCCTTCGAGCAGTTGATCTCTCCCCTGTGTGCTGGCACTGGCAGTTTTCTGCTCCCGATGTTGATCTGCACAACTAGCAGAAAGCTATTTTTTTTTGTTGTTGTTGGTTTGGGTTGGTTGGTTTCTTTGTTTTTTTCTGGTTTAATTTTTCAGCTCCTACATCTCCTCAGTCTAGCTCATACTGGGATCAGCTGCAACCCAGCGCTGGATGGAGGAAATTATGTCTAGGCTAAAGTAGGAAGGGCAAAACAAAACAAGCACCTTCTTAGGTCAACTTAAACTATGTGTTGCTATACCCAAATGATGCGGCAGTGCTAACTTGCTTTCTCTCCCACTTCTACCGACAAAATAAATGGCTGAAAATTCCTCCTGCTGGTCTTTTAGAAGTAAAATACATCAAATATCTGGGGAAAAAGAAGTACAACCTACAACCTTACTGCAGACCATGGCTTCACTCAGTATGAGACTGAGTTCTCCAAAGCATTTGCAGCCTTTGCCTGGCTTTAGGCTCCAGAAGAGCAAGGAGGGATAGGGACGCTACTGGGAGCAATTTCTGCAGCTTGATCCCTATCATCAAGTGACAAACAGCCACATCTCTTTCCTGCCTTTCCCAGGAACACCAAGTGAGCACTCCTGCTCAGGACTGACATCCTACATGGTTTGGGAGTTTTTTACATCTGCACAGGGTGGTGCCAGGACCCTTCATTTTGATTACTGGAGCATTGTTCCCAGATGGCCAGAGCTCAGACTCTAAACCCAAAATTTAAGCGACAGTGAAGCCATTTCAAGGCACTATGTGGATATCAAGCTATGTGGTTTAAGCTGTCTGTATACACAAAGCCAAACAGGTGTCCTTGATGTTACTCGCTCCTTTTTTCCAATCATTAACCCCTTTGGGTCTTCCTAATGATGTCTTCACTGACATCCTTGGAAACGGAGGTTCCCCCACCATCACAGCAGGCATTAAAAACTGGACCCCAGAGTGTCAGATGTTTGTCTTTTGGAAGCTGGCAATGCTCATTTGTTGATTTAGGAAGTCTAAAACTCAGCCTTTGGCTTACAGGTTTCAGCTAAAAGGGCCAAATTAAAAAGTGATGAGGAAGTGGTTGTACTCTGGCAACATTTCTTCTTCACAGCAAGCGAGCACAGCAGGGCCCCTCCAGGCACATGTGGCAGAAAGCAGTCACTTCTCAGAAACCATGAGCCAACACTGCAAAGTGTAATTTCAAGATATAACTTTAACTCTTTAGGCTACACGTACCTCTCAGCCAACAGCCATCATGGTCCAGAAATTATTCTTTCCTGTCTAGAAGTCATACCTGAATGTATTGGTTGTTTGATTATTTCACCAAATTCCTGAGGTTCCTTGGCAAAGGACTATTCAGATCCTGCTTAGTTTAGGTGATAAGTACAGAGAAATAGTGGCTGCATTACAGCCACTATTACTGCATGATTGTAAGGCAGTTTGGTGGTCCAGTTTTAATCTTACAAGCAGATTCATATGCCTATCGTATTTATTTCCAAAGGAAAGCTGGGAAAATCTTTTCTCCCTAAGTAATAAATACAGTCTTGGAAGGTAAAAAGTGTATTCATAAATTAGGTTGAAGTTTTAACAAGTTGAAAAAAAAGGAAAACAAATTGGAGACCTTCACAAAATTCTATTTTAAAATTGACAGACAGAAATATTTTGGCTACCTTCAAAACATGTTCCTTCCAAACTATCTTGTTTTCATAAAATGTAGAATTATTAAGTGGTATAGCCTTTCATTTTAGACAAGACATATCAGGCCACCCCCAGTTTATGGGGGTTTTGCCCCTTTAGTTTTTGTTTCAGGCACCAACCACTGGAAAGTTATTATCCATCCAGCCTATGCCCTGGAAGATTGACCTTGCCTAGTCCAGGATTAATCTATCACTCCTTAAAGAGCAGATAGATGACCGAGTCATTGCATTGTCCACATTGACAGGAGACAACCTAGAGGAATTGTTGTTGCATTTGAGAGAAATGTTTGACATTTATGTGAAGAAAGACCACAAGGGCAAAGTCCTGTCAAGTGATAGGAACCAAATCTGCTACGAACTGTATTAGAAGAAAAAAAAATGTAAAAAAAAAAACCATAAATTGATTAGATTATACCTGTGGGGTTTTTCTTCTGTTGTCTTTATACCTGTAGACCTCAGATAAGTCCCCTAGTTAGGCAATTAACACCATTTGATGGATCTAGTTCAAGCAATTCCAGTGTTGGCTTCCCACCAAGCAACTGCAAGCCTTGCAGCTGATCTTTCATCCTTTATGGTCAGGCAGTCTCTAGAGCTCAGGACTGCATACAGTGAATTCTTCCAGAGCAAATAAGCAGAATTACTTAATAACAGTTTTTTTTCATATCTATCCCATTTGTAATCAGAAAAACTTATGCCAGAATTAACAAATGTCATATTTTCTTTTCCTCACGCCTGAGCTATGCTGCCTTGACTTATTAGTGTCAGCAGATGTTGTGGAGCACGAGAAGGAATGAGAGGCTGGTATTCCAATCCTGCAGTTAAAACAGATGGACATGAGGCAAGGCAGCCAAGAGAGAAAGCCATGGGAGCCTAGGAGAAGAAGACCCAGTTTTGGATGCAAAACCTTTCAGTCCTAGATTTATGGTATGTTATGATCAGTGACTTAGAAAGCAAACCACTGAATGGCTCTAGTGGGTTTACAAATTAATTTTTGAACTAGTTGCACTACCCGCAATGCAGTATTTTAATGATATGTTCCTTTCGCCAGACTGCCTACTAAAGGTCTCTGTGAAACAAGTCAGCAGCTTTCTGCAGGCTGGCTGAAATTCAAGTGTATAAGTGACCTAGTTGCATAAATCTAGTCTACAGCTTGAAAAATGTACAGGAGTGATGTTTAATGATACAACTGCCACATAACCTGTCCAAGCAAAAAAGCAGCAAGAGGCAGGTAGCTTTCAAGTCACTTCTAATGGCACTCAAAACCATATATGTTTTGATACCTTATATAACATTAGGGCAAAATTTCTAACAACTAACTTTGCTTCTCCAAGAACTTGAAGAGGACAGCTTGATATATTTACAGTCTTTCAAATTAATGATACTCTTTGAGTTCATTTTCTTGGCCAAACATTTGTCAGGTTCGGAAAAGCCCCCAAACTGTGGGTTGACTTTTGTATTGCATGATTTCTCTAGTCTTCTATCAAACTGGCTCATCTTGGGTTTCATATATTCTTTTCACAGCTCTCATAATCTCTTTTTCCTACTTCAGCATTCTCTATTATTTCCTCACTGTGAATAAACTATTTAAAAAATCAAGATTCAGCCTTTGCAATACAGGAGAAATTCATTTTTGCACATGAATGCATTTGAGGAAATATTTTATTTGGGCTTTCCTTTATGCCTTAGATCTGAAACCATTAATTTTTGCTATTTGTACCTACTTTAATACTCATTAGGCAGCATCAGCTGGCAAGTTGGCAAAAGTCATGGACAGCTAATTTTTCCCATTTTGTATATTATAATTAAGTTATTACGTATTTTAAACAGTCTGTCTACTAATAATGTTACATCCAAGCAGAACAACTCTAAGAATCTAGAAAAATAGCTGAAAGAAAAAGATATGCTGTATATTGAAACCCTTTTGTAAGAGAATGGTTGCAAACAGTGAAGCAGTTAAATTTTTTAAATACCTAAACCGATGATTATACATCAAATAAAGACAAAAGTTCCAGCATTATTCTGGCAAATCTATCAAAGAAAATCCATCTCCAATGAGGAAGTCTCCACCCATCTATTTTTTGCTCACACCACTACATTTTCTGAAACTAATAGAACTGAGGTTACCTATAGGTTGCCAGTTGGGACAGGGCTGTTTCTTTCTCCAGTGCAAGTTAGGCATGCATTTGATCTATTTTTTTCCAAGTTGCTTAGACGGCACAATTGATTAGGTGCATTACCATGAGCAAAACTTCCACTATTTACAGTAACTGATCAATCATATCACTGACAAATCTATGATTTGATTAACCTATTTTGGTGGGGGTTTTTTTCCAATGGCTTTGACTAATTTTTATTCTCTTTCTACTCTGAAAACAAAAATATGGTCCATAGTAGTCATACTAAACTGCTTTTAACATAAGTGCATGTTCTAAAGCTTGAAGGGGATGAGCATGAACTTCCTTTGCTTCTCAAGAGTTTCAGAAGTAGAATCCCAGCAGCATTTGTTGATGTTGCTTGAGGTGGGTACCCTACAGACACTTCTGGAAACCACCCAAGCAACCACGCCTACTCAGTAGCATTCCTCTGTACACAGGAAAACCTGTCAGTTATTTCATTTTAAATTTCGCCATTATTCATAATGGTAAGTTCTGTCTTTGAGTTTCCAGGTCAAACTGCAAAGTCAAATGTCATGAGGAATCTGTTATATCTCATTGCAGTTATCAGTCCTGTTTCCCAGAGACCAGCATTGATTGATGTTACTTATATTTCTTACCTTATAATTCTTTACTAATTAAGTCATGCATCAGCTACTTTATTATTTCACTTATATAGGCTACTAAGCTATTACTTAGGCCTGAAATTACCCAAGCCTCCTGTATTTCATTTTTCAATATTGATCCAACATCAGCATTCTGCCTATCTTCTGAAACTTCCTTACAGACCAAAGCTTATTAAAGATAACTCCTTGGCTGACTTTTAAAAACTCTCGCATTCAAGTTATTTCAGCTTTTTAAAATAATTGGTTTTAATAGTAACTGTTTTCCATTCCAGCAGGAACTGAGAAGAATAATAAGTACCTTCAAATATACTCTGTAGTACATCAGAGACAAGAAATATTTATCAATTCCATCTTTGTGGTCTTGTTGTTACTAACCTGACTACTCTTCCCATTTCTGTCTAACCAATGTCAGATCTAGTATTTCTTATTCTTCTTAACATATGTGTTTCTAACATTATTCTCATTTCCTTCCCTTACTAATTTTCTCTGTTCTCCAGTGCCCCTTAGCCCCCCCCCAACTTTGAACTCCAAGGTCAACTGCGTCTCACCCCTATAGCTGGGGTAGCATGACAATATACCTGATTTCCCAGAACTATTTGGCCTGAGGATTACACAGCACATCTCTAGAGGGCAGAGCCTGCAGCTGTACCATGAGGCTCAAAAGTACTTATGAAACCTTGGTATAATGGTAATTAAAAATTTTAAATATCAGAGCTGGATGTAGTCCTAAAAAGATGGTCCTAAAAAGAACCCTTATGCATTGTAGTTTAAAAAACTTATTCTAAGTAGCACCAGAGGTTGGAGTCCCACAGCACAGAAGCACTGATATGCAGTATTTTTCTTCATATCCTCTGTGTCCCAACAGAAGTGTAGAAAGAATATTGAACCAATATTAGGATGAAGATTCAACTCTAAGTTAATGAGTGGCTCTATTTGGTCTACTTTTTCTTTACATACTTGCAGCCAAATTTTGTGGCTTAGCTGGAGGATGCAAATGTTTTTAAATTATTTTTTCCAGAAAGAGAGCTGATTTCTGAGGAACCAGGACAGGCCAGACGGGGAAGTACAGAGAACAAGGTACCAAGTCAATAGTCATGTCACTATCTCATCAAGGAAGTTCCGCAAAAATCACTTTCTTTATCTAACCAGCAAATAGCATTGCTACTGTTTGATCTGAGCAGGCTGCACTCATTTTAACAGTTGCTGCTACTAAATGAAAATATTTAATCTCCGCCATCTGCACTGGTAGTGAAATGGTTCTAAATGGATACCTTTCTGGACATACCACATCTTCTTGGAAACCAGAGGTTTTCTTTCCCTGCCATTTATTTTCACTTTGAAATCATACAAAACCAACAACAATAAGGGGAGAGTTCAGATCAGAATCTACAATAATGCCCTTATTCGAAATATCATACAGTTTAAAGCCTGGGCGGGAGTGTGAAGGGGGTGAAGGGGCCATAAATGATGGGAACAATATACAAATTTCTTAAAAGCTAGTGCCTGTCTTGTATTAGTAGACTGCACACCCTAAGGAAGATATGAATGTCCTTCAGCTTTAGTCTAGAGTTCCTTGCATTCCGAAAACTCCTTAACTGATAGGAAGGACTCATTTTTTTTGTCCTATAAACAAGCTGAAAAAATCCCAAAGTTTTCAAATTCCTTTACAATAAGAGTCTGTTTCAGTTACAAAAGAAATATGAGTTGTGTGGTAAGGTCATCATGTACATATATCCCAGCGATACTGCTAGAGATGGTAAAATGACTTCTGACACTGAAAATGGTGAAAAACACTATGAGGTGGAATCCTCTGAAGAACAGTTCTGTAGTACCAAGAAAACATGAAATAGTCCTGCTTTTCTTGTCTAGCAGGTATAACTAACAACCAATAAAGAAAAACAAAGGGGAAGAGAGATGTCTAAAGATAAACATTTCAGACAGGAGTCAGTCAGAAATACGTGTTCATGGTGTCCAAATAAATTCCTGTATTTTGTAGCCCTATAGATTTGAACTATTTATGTCTGTACATTTATGTTTTCTAACTTATTGACTAGCCTCACGGTACTGTAATGACTTTTGTAGACATTTTTATTTTTGTTTTGGCCAAGGACAGACTAAGGGATGTGAGGTGATGAACATCACAGCAGCAAAACACGTACCAAATCCCAGTCATGACTGTCGTTCCTACGCTCATGTTTTGAAGTCCAGTAACCATCTGCAAGGTTTCCCTGATGCAGCAGAACTAAAGTACAGTTTCATTTGGGCCAAATACAGCCTTTCAGCTACTTCTAAAGTTTTGAATCCTCACCACTGGGTTGTTTTGTTTTTTTTCCACAAGTAAGTCGTTCTTTATAAGCTATGCTTTGTCGAACTTGCACAGCCACAGCTTCAGGGGTAAAACATCTTTACTGACTAGCAAAGGTCATGGTGTTTCCAGACAAAAGACATGCCACAGCTTATTTAACTTTCTTTCTAGCTGAGGAAACAAGGATATGGATGTAAAAGATCATTCATATGGAGTGGGGCTGTGAGATAGCCTGAGGGGAACTAGAAGCTTAAAGCCAAGAACAGAGGTGAAATTAAAACCACTGTGCTAGAAAGATCTTGGCCTCAACTGGCAAAAGAGACTCAAGTGTGGCTGAATCAGCTGAACAAAAAAGAAAATCATTCATTTAAATAACATGACCATCATCCCTTCTTGGGTTTGGAGAAGCTGATAGAAAAGATACAGATCACAATAAAAACAAAATGTGAAAACCCAGTAAGATATATCCATATAGACCCATTGATTTGGGGTTACTGTTACAGTTTGGAGATCTGAGAAGTCCAAATACTACACTACAAAATCATTGTTTGCTATAGTGTCTGCTAAATACAAGACAAAACAGCTTCAAGCTGTCCACCTTCCATGGGAATAAAACATAGGAGAGACATCCTTGATCTTGTTTTGAGTAAAGGTGTTTGGACTACAGGCAGATGACAACTTTTATGGCAAACCCTGGCCTGAGGTTTGTTAACTGAGAAGGGCACAGAAAACTGTCCTACTCCCAGTTCAAAACCAGAATGTACTAATAAACTTTGATCCCTGCAGCTATAAATGAAATAAATATTCAAGTAATAAACATAATTAAAAAAAAACAATTCTAATTTATTTCAATGGGAAGAGAAAGATGGTGGCACCAGTTCAACTCTTACTAACTGCCCCATTCCATAGTCCCTTTAATTCCTTATCATTGAATAATGCACCACCTTGCACTGATGAAGTAATGTATGACACACACTTCCCGAATATTTTTTGAAAAGTCATTTATATTGATAAGAGTTCATATTGTTTCTCTGGAATAACTTGTCAGTTGCTACTGTAATTCTTAAATAACCCAATTCAAAGGGCATTTTTCTCAAATAATCTCTTTAAATATATCATAACTTCGTATTAGGTACTGAGTATTAAGAGGACAGAATGTATAAAACTAAACAGACTAAATAGTCAGTAGATTAAATAGTATTACTATTACTGATATTTGAGTCACTAATAAACACTTGAGTTATTAATTTGACGAATAATGTAACATTTAAGTCATCAGAAATAACTCAGCCTAAGCACAGTTTAAATACACTTTGCTTCAGAGATCTTAGTGGAATCTTTTTCTTCCCACTATGCATTGATGGAAAGTTATCTTTATTAAATGAAACAGTTGTGCCCCTTTCAAATTTCTGTTGTTTGTCTCTCATGGCTTTTCTACAATTTATGTAATTCAATGACTCAACTTAAAAGTAATCTTTAAAAAGTGGATCTCCTTTTCAGTCTAACATTTGGCTTGTCAGAACAAAATATGTAGATTTCCTGTGTGCTACTGAAAAGTTTAATGTATTTTTGAAAGTGAGCTACACAACTTCCTAAGCCTGTTTATTGTTAATTTTATTCAAAAGGTTTACAAGTCATTAAAGTTCCTTCATCCTCATCGCTGCAAACAGAGTCGGTAATGAAAGTCAAACTGGTAAACCTCCTTGGGTTCAGAATAATTGTCAGCTTAGTCACAAATATTAGCTTAAAATTAGACCTGTACAGTGCTTTCTTCTAAACATGCAAGTAGTTGATGTGCATGTTCATACAGAAATGCGCACTTAACAGGCAAGTGAATGTGGATCAGCTCTGAATGTACTGAATTTCATTTTCCTTTGGCACCTGGACAGGCCAGAGTGGTTATGACAGATCACAACAGATAATTATCATTTGGATAGATCAAAACTAGACCATCTACGTAATGATCTATTATGTAAATCTGTAAGTACTACACCTTTCCTAGCTTTGAAATGGGGGAAAAACTTTACACAAATAATTTTCTGCCATTACCTGTACCCTCTAGTGTGTGTGAGGCTATAATAACCTTTCTCTTAACAAGGACTGGATACTCTAACCCTGCGTCATTACTACCGATAACTCAAATTGCTAAAATGTGCTGGTGTTGAGCTACTCTGCTGCCAGTGACCATGGCATATCTTAGAAAGAGCACATCTGCTTTTGCCTGTCAGAAGGTACGGAGGTCTATTGGAATAAGGAGCTGCAGAGAAACTGCCTGTGTAGGCTACAGCTTGGCTTTCTTGCTGATAGAAGAAACAATATTGAACAAAGCGTGTTAAATAGGTGTTGGGGTTTATTTCTTGCAACAGTTGGAAAATTAAATTCCTTTAAAAGCCATTTTTATTCACTGCTGAGCTGCAAGCCAGCCCTGCTCCCTGAAGATTGTTGTTCATTCCCCCTCCTTCCCCACTGCAGGGGGATTAAACTATTTCTCAGGGCAGTGAGCCGATTCATTTTGTTCAGCCAGTGCAACTCCTTTCTGGGCAGGGGAGTATTACAGATTTACAGTTTTCATTACCTAAGGCTAAAACTGTTAATGAGGTTTATGTTGGCTGCGGGATGTTGAGGGAAGGCACCACTCTACTTGCATAGCTGGGCTGCAAGGATCATTTGAGAAGACACTGGACATGACTCCAGACCCATGCACACACTATAAATGGTTATTTCATTTGCTCTATGTGAGTACTTCTCTCCTGATTCACAAGCCATGGCGAAACCTCGGGTTTTTTTCTTAGAGCTGCACATTCTGACCCAGGTTAGTCTGGTTTTCTTCCCTAGCAGCCAGTTCTAAATCCCAGCTCTATGGATATGGCCACAAATCCACCATTGACCTCAAACCTGCAGGCCCTCTCACATGCACTACCTGGACTAGTGTCCCTGTAAACTGTAGTGATGAGTACTCTTTTTCCTTTTTTATTTTTTTTAATTACCTGAGGAGAGGAAGGAAACCCTTTTATATAGCAATCAGGTCCCTTCCCAGTCTGGCTGCTCTCCCCACCACTAGGAGATCTCTCTAGCCAAAAGGCTCTGAGATGAGCTCAGTGAGAAACTTTCAGTATTTTTCCTGCTGAAGTTGTGCCGCTGTGGGAAAACAGCTCCCAGGGCTGGACCGGGAAGCGTGAGAAGCCAGCATACGTGCTAAGCCTGTCCCTCTGGACCTGCAAGGAGCTCCTTCTTGTAGCTTTGCGAGTCCCAGCTGCAGCTGCCCACAGACTGGCTGCTGCAGAAACAGAGCTCTTCTGAGCTTTGGATGTCTTGGGGTGGCAGGGAAGCTCCAACAGCTTCTTTTGAGCAGAAGATGAATGTGTTTCATGGAGAGTGAGCGGGACGTGCTCCTTTGCACACAGGGACAGGCATTCTCACAGCCCTCATCCTTTTACAGCAGGAGAGGAAGAAGGTCTTAGGCAGCTTTGGGGTCACAGGCTGCCCTTCTCATGTGTTGACAGGTATATCCACAGCCATCAGTGACCCACACACATCAGTGGGTTACAGATGCTTAGTATTTATGGCAAAAAGGAGCCTGAAAATATTTACTTTAAGTACTTCCTCTTAGGTAGAAAAGAGTCACTTCTTTCGATGCATAGGAGCAGAACAGCTCTATTCAAACGCCACATTACACAGTTGAACACAACCTCTGGGCTGTTGATGTAACCACTAAGAAAAGATTAACTGCTTTATGAAATAAGTATATTGGACAGTTTTTTAACAAACCCATTGAAAAATACATCATATTTAATATGTTTAATTAAAACCTAAGTGGAACAACAGCGCTGCCCTCTTTTCAGCTTTTTAGCATATGACAGGACTAAGGCTATGAAAATATTTCTGTGTTAGTTACTCTGCCTGTCTGAACAGAAAAGGAGTGACAATAATTCTTCATTTTATAGCACACAGGAAAGAGCCATTTTCACAAAACAGACGATATTCCTGAGTGCCAGGGAAGGAACCACCTTCTCCTGGTTTGTAGTGTAATATACAACACAAACTTTGTATCCTTGGCTCACTAGTCACAAGGCTCTTTTGGAGCCAAAGATCAGCACATTCAGTATTTGCACTGAAGGCAATCTAAAAGCATTCAGTAAGTTGATGAAAAGAGCCCAAAAGTGGTGGGTGCACCACTAGGAATAGCAGAGAGGACAAGGAGCACTTGGGAATCCAGGTTTTCTTTATTGTCTCCAGGCTTAAACTCATGTATATCTGGAAAGTCTGTCTTTCACAGACTTCAAGCTGAGAAGGGTTTTGCAAGCTGTTATTATTTTAATCTGACAAGTCACCTACTCAGAGAATTCAGAGCACAAAACACTGAAAACCTTTATCAACCGTTTTTGGGTTGTTCTTTTTCTCATACACAACTGAGCCTAAAAAATATCTAATTTGTGTAAGTTCGCTGTGCAGCAAATGTGCTCTTGGGCAAGGCGCTGGGCTGAAATGCTGTGAAGTGAATTTTGCTTCAAAGGATGTAATAGCCCAGCTGTGATCAAGAAGAAAACATGGTTAGATGTGAAAGCATAATAGATACAGTATCGAAGTTCCTTGAATACAGCTCTTTAGAAAATACATTTTAACAACCCAGAAAAAAAAACCCACAAAACTACTCTGGGGCATTTTGATATAACATAGAAACAGATGTTTTACAGTGAGTAGAGCATTAAAAAAACTCCTTACAGGTAAATTTTCCATAGCCAAAGCATCACACTGTGCATACTTCTGCTGACTTTCTCATGGAAAAAAATTACCCAGACTTGTTAAACAAAAAATCAAGTACGATGTCACTAGAGTTACACAGCTTGAGAGAGTAAGGCTGAGTATTTTTTGATACTACCAAGGCAAACTACCCTGGTGTGACTAGCGCTTCATTTGGCCTTTTGATAATGTGTTTTCTCTCCCTGAGAAAGAAAATAAATTCAGAAATGTACTTTTTATTCAAAGAATAGGCCTGTGTTTGCTTTATAAAAGCTCATATCTGGGTTAATTTACAAACTCCCTCTGGGTTACACTTTGAAATGAACATTTAATGAAGACAAATATATTCACCCGCCCAGAAAAAATATTTTAATTGCTGTATCTCTGATATTACCATTTTTCAGAAGTATTCTAAGTATGTCAAGAATGTTAGCAATGTAGCAGACACTTGTATTTCATGCAAAGGTCGAAGATTAAAAATGGCAGTGACTGATGGAAAAATTTTAAGTGCCTGATTAATCAGTCCCATTTGAAGTCAGTGCAAACATGCCTCTTCGCTACAATAGATTTTGGCTGAGGCCTTAAATGGGAATGCAGTACCATGCACTTGCTCCCATAACCATACATACCCAGCTGCCAACAGGGTGACACACCTGAGCTGTGAAACAATCCAAAGAGTGTCAGGATCCGTTCAGAGTGTGTGCATGTGTATATTGGCATTTCTGTGTGTTTTTATGTGTGTACATAAGGAGCATAGGAAACAAGTAAAACTGGCATATAGTATAAGCTCCTACTTTGTCTGGATGAGCTGCATTATTGAGGTAATTTAGGTACTGTGTTGTGTGTCGCTATTACCATAAAGAAGGTACTCGCTCCTGGGTGAAAGGTGAAATGATAAAGGGGGCCGTATGTGCTGGAGCAAGAGAGTAAGAACACAAAAGATTTTCAAAGTCTCTGCATTTTCATGATGCAGATATCTTACTGTAATTTAACAAATACAACCCAGAAGGTGAGTCATTTAAAGTTCCTCAGTTTTACAGAAGAAAAATAAAGACTATAGGTCTCCTTAGTATAGAAACTCTTATGTATCGCTCTGAAGTGGGCAATGCAGCAATTCCAAGTACTTAATTAAGATTAAGATTGAAAACATTAAAAAGGTTCAAACTGAAAAAACACACGTATAATTAGGTAAAGGATAACAAAATGGATACCTTATAGCAGAGCAAAATTGAAAATGGTAATCCTGAGAGTTGATCATGGTAGAGAAAGAAAGAAACAAGAAAGTAGTAGTCATCCCTGAACACTTAGCAACACAATATGTCCTGGAAAATTACATCTTGGAGAAATTACAGCAGAAGAGGAGATGAAAAGCGTTGGGGTTCTGCTAAATTGTTTTGTTTCAGAACAGTATAAAGAGATCAGTGGAAGAAACTGAAAACAGGAAATAAGAACAGGTACCATGGGCAGATACTGAAGACAGTGTAGAGGCCAGGAAGGTTAGGAGCGAAACCTTACTTTGATCTAATGCAGGGGAAGGATTGCTAACAGACTCAGCCAATGGTATATATTTTTATCCCTAACTTTGATCCAAGTGATGTTAAGCATCACTTAACGTGAAGCTTAATCATATAGTGTTTCTGGTTGTCTCTTGGTCTTTCTTTCACAAATACATTTGTCTTTGTAATCCAGTGCTCTTTGCTCATTTAGTGTTTGGAGAGGGTTCCAAGTCATTGCTAAGGTAGGTGTCAGAAAGGAATCCACCTTACTAGTTTAAGTCTGAGTCTGAACCTATCAGCATTTCATGCAGTCTTGATTTCTCTCTTGCATCTTCAATTTATTATAAAAAATTAAAAAGAAGAGACTTCTTCAACCTGTTTGTGATCAGAGGAAGCATCCGTACTAAGCAGTGTGTACTACAATGTTGATGAGAGGACACATCCTCTGACATCCTCCTATGAAAAATGTATCGGTCAGTTAATTCTTGCTGCTTAATTCCTGTCAATTCACATCAAACACATGGGAAGAACAGTAATAAGAGTAATAAGCCTTGTATGAAAACAAACATCTTACCTCTGTGTTCTGCTTGAGACATTCCTCGTAAACTATGTATAGTTGCAGATAAATTCAGAGGAAACAGTCAAAGTAAAGCCACGAGATGCCCGGCTGCAGTTGTCAGACTCACCACAACTTCACCTACCAGCATCTTCATAATTTCATTATCTTCAAGTTCGTGGAAGGAGAATAGCGCTATAGCATTTTGGTTAGCTCGCTTCCCTGGGATCAGCAGGATTTTGCCCCTCCACTAATGATCATTCACATCATTGATAATGAGACTACTTCTGCAGACCATACTGTGAAAGTGCCACCAAAGCATACTTCTGATTTGCTTAGTCTCTGCAAGGGTTGTTTCAAATCCCCATCCAAATCAGAGACAGCGCTAACTGGAAATCAAGTTTCCCTCCTCTCAGGAGGGAACATTACCTCCTGTTGTATGTGGTGCAACTGAATCCGCGCTTCACCTCATTGCATGTGGGCGGAGAGGGATGCTCTCTTTGCATTCTCTAGCATCCAAGTTCTTTTTCAAGTCAGCCCTTAATGCCTGAAAAGTAGATGGTTGAAGAGCAACGTGAAGAGAAATGTTCTTTTTTAAGATAAAATACAAGATGGTGACAGAGAGTAAAAAGGACCACAGGAAGCTGTGGAGATCAAGGCAATACCTGATTCCCAAGGTGAAAATTCATCTTGCGCTGGCAGAATCCATTACCCAGAACCTGCAGAGGGCAGGGTTTTCTCGGAGCTGTGGCATCAGTGTGTGACAGCAAGAAAGCAACACACTCGGGAATAGTTCTTGTTCCTGTCTAGAGTGTGGAAACCACAGGTCTTGCATGCTCCTGGCGTGGGAAAACTCCTTATGCCAGTAGAACAGAGAGGGCACCATCTCCCTAAAAAAATATATTATAAAAAGCTTTCAGCCTATTTCTCTACTGAATTTTTTGAATTTTATTTTTACTTCATGTATTAACTCCACCGCTTAATCACAAGCTAGAGGTCTAAGTGACAGGAAACAAGCCTAAAATCCCATATGCCTTTCCTAATTTCACCAGTCACTGTGCAAATCAGGGCTATTTGTTCCAGCATCACTAGGAAAAAGAAACATAATTCTTCTGCACGCTAACTACACCTCTGCTAAAGCTCTTAAATCCAGTTCTCTGATGGAAAGGGTTTCATTAATTACAACATACAGTTTTGACATCGCCACTGGAACAATGCTCCTGGTTTCTGAGCTACCAGCAAGTCATCAATTTGTGCGTGAACCATTGCCCTGTCTGCATCTGCTCCTTCAATAGTCTGTGCCTTTGTGCTCTTACTGAAATTTCTTACTACTGTACGTTGACTGAGTCATAATGATTGTTTCCTCACTTAAATTGTTTCTTCTGTCTCTATCTGTCCCTGTTAAATGAAGGGAATACAAATGGCAAAACATGTTTGCTCACTGGAACGGTGGAAAAACAGCAATATAGCAGCATCTCATCGTCTTTTTCATGAAAGACAGTCATATAACCCCAAACAACCATGACTTCAGCCAATCTACAACTGCCATAAAGTGGTCTGCTTTTACTGAAGTAGAACAGAGTCTCATACTGGACCAGACCCTGAATGGCTATAATTTAGTCCCAAACATCTCCATCTGCAGCCCAATCCCTCATAGTTCCTTTTTCCCTGTTCCTTCCGTCTTATTAACCATGTTACTGGAAAGATCACTACGCAAATCAACTAGGTAATATAACACTTTGAAGTATGAACAAAGAAACAGGTAACAAATATGTCGTGGTTTGGGCTGGACTGGCCACTGAAAATGAATGACAGATGCTCTCCCCCACGTCTCTCTCCAAAGAGAGGGGGGTGAGAGAGAAAGAGGCTTATGACTTTAGAAGAAACTAGACTACTTTAATGGAATATTAATAAAATAATAAAAAGAAAATAATTAAAATATACATAATGTATACAAAACCAGTATTGAGCTTCCAGGATGACAATCACATCACCGGCTGTGACTGGGAAAGTCGCAGACTGGACTCAGGGACTGGGACTGATGGATGGGAACTGGATTCCAGCTCTGGATTCAGGATCGGGATCAAAGGCAGATGAACAGACAGGGTCCTCCTTGGACATCAACCATTGAAGAAAGAGGGCTGACCTCTTTGATCCCTCAGCATTTATACTGAGCATGAGGCAGATGGGATGGAATACCCTGCTGGTCAGTTTTGGGTCACCTGTCCCACAGGTGGGACCCCACTACGCTTTTCTGCTTCCAACCCTCCAATGAGGCAAATAACAAAGTTATCTGGCCTTGGGTGTTGTAGCAATAAGTATAAGCAAGAGCCTATCCACATACCATGCCTGGGCATCAACTATAAACACAGGTGTTATCACTCTGAGAATGAAGAGTGTCTCCACAATATGCTGTTAATTTTCAGAGAGTTCAGTTAGTGAGAAGAGGCTCAGCTAAAAAGTAAAATTACTGAACTGAAAATTGGTTCTATTTTACCCCAAACCAGGACATTCCACCCCTTATTCCATACCATTTGCATCGTGCTCAGATTACCATTACTTCTTATCCATCAAATATATACACATATATATGCATACATATATACACACAGATCACTCATTTGTGATTTATCTCTATACACAAAAGTTCGTTAAGTCCATTTAGTTCATAATTTCAGGATTTTGTCTAGCACAGCAGACTCTCAGGGCAGGAAAGATGGTATGAAAATCATTGTGGTTCATGCCCACAGGGAGCATGTCCACCTTGAAGAGTTTGCTGGACGTCACTTGATGACTACATGAGTTTAGAAGAAACTAAACTACTTAAATGAAATATAAATAAAACAATAAAAATAAAATAATGAAAATATATACAATATATACAAAACCAATATAATAAATATATAAAAATAGATATAATAGATATAGTCATGTAGATAGGTACAGAGATAATAAGAGAGATCTAATAGATATGAGCAAAATAGATATAAACAAAATAAATATATACACAAAAAAAGAAAATAATAAAAATATATATCATACATAACCCCCCAATAAAACAAATATATAAACAAAACAATATAATAAATATATCCTTGCTTTTTGGGGAGCAGAGTCACCGTATCAAATGACACGGAAGAATGGTTTCTTGAAACCAATGGAAAGAACAAGGTTATTGCAGTCTAATGAAAAAGTAAAAATTTTAATTGGAATATTTTTGTAAACATGAGAGGCAGATTTTCACTGACGCAACTTTAAATTCATGGAGTAAAACTGTCTTTTTCACCATTCCAAGTGCAATAAAGTCATAAAATATCTTTTCCTTGGGGTTTGGATTTTGAGATTTTTTGTTGTTTAGGTTTTTTTAAAAGGATTTTAATGCCATCTGTATTATTACAAAGAACTGTTTAGTGTAGAAAATATCAAAATTTCTGGGGACATCATGTCTGGAAAACAACAATTTCCCCTTGTGAATCCTTATATGTGAAAACAACAGGCTACTTAACACCTCAAGTCCTGCTTTGCACCTTCAGAACATTTTGTACCATGTGGTATGAAATTCTCTAGGGTTCTACTTTAAAGCATCACAGCAGCGTTTCACTTCCAGAAGTCTAATACGGATTTGGAAAATAGCAAAAGGTTGGAGAGAGCATTCCCTCCCAGGATTTGGATTCGAGCTCTGATGTCTGTTTTTCCTGTGTCAGTACATTAAGGTGTTTTTTTAATCAGTGAATGATGTATGAAGCATCAATTCCTTTGGATCTGAACATACCACAGTAATGGTATTTTGTGTATGTAGAGCCAATTCAGCTTAGAAGAGAGGTCATGTACTGCATTTTCTCTCCATATAAAGAAAGGTAAATTTAATCATACCCTTGATTAGTGTGGATGGGATGCCACAAGGAATATATATATAAGATGATGAGAAGCAAATGTATGAGTGGTATTGTGACTAACAAAGACAGTATATCACAGATACCAAATTTCTCAAGAAATAAGTTAAAAAGTAATCAGAAAACAGCTTCACTTGGATTCTTCAAGAAAAAGAACACATAAATATAGTCAACTGGGTGTTAATAACACTGAATTTGCTGGGGGGGAAGAAATAAAAAGGGTGCTTTGTGCAAGCAAGGTGTGAAGTGTAATCTGAAAAAACATCCAGCAAATTATGGAAGTCCCCTTCGTCTTGTGACTGAGCCTGGCCAGCAAACTCAGGAGCAAGTGGGTACCTATGCAATGCATATTGTTTTGTTACTCTTTGCTAGTTAATCCATCAATAAATCAATGCATGCCATATGATTGGCACAATCTGGGGTCTTACTTATTGTTACTGCCTGAAATTGCCTGTGGGACAAACAGTTCCAGACTCACCTTCACTCCTCCCTGAGCCAACCTGACCTTACACTTTGCATTTGCTTTTCATAACTCAGAAACACGAATCGGGGCTCACCTACAAGTCTCATCTGCTTCTCAGAAGATCCAGGGCCATCATGTCTGCTGGAGGTCAGACACTCTGACAGTGGCTTGTGGGTAGGCGTGATCTGCAGCTTCATCACACACTGCCCAAGAGAAGTGGCCAGCACAAGTTACTTACATGGAACGTAAGTCTGTCTCTGGTTCCCCAACAGCATTTCCAGGCTGGCCCAGAGGCACACACTGGTGAATCTGATTTTAAACCCAACAGCAAAGCTTCTTCTGCACAGCAACTACTTATCTGAGTAGAATAAAATCAAAAAAAGCACTCAAACACCCAGAGCGAGCAACTTGGGCACCCACATTTGAGAGGCTGATTCAGATATATATGTAATCTGAGTATACAGAAGTCTTTATACTGAGGTCTTGAGACCTCAGGACTAAAGCTTTTCATGCTTGCTTTAGCTGAACATTTCTTGACCTGCCTAGAGCTTTGGTTTTATTTGCTTTAGTGATTTTTCTACCAACCAGGTGGCCATGCATAATTCATTTTATTTTTGTATGGTGAGACCATAGCTTTTATATAGGCAGTAGTAACAGGTAGTTGTTCTGTGTAGGATGAGCTATTTATGATTCTTACATAGTGTTATAGCATAGAGAAGTGCAGGCCTGGTGCGACAGCAGAGGCTATCTGTCTCCTGTGTAGGGACTACAGGATGACTTTTAGAGTATGGGCATGGGATGATAAAAGATGGGGCACAGGCTGGCCCCAAGGCTATAAATGACTCACCAATGGTCAGTTAGAGAAGTGCAGATCTGGAGCTGGACAAAACCCCAGCTAACACAGAAAACAAAGTAGTAGTATAAAAGGAAAACATATGTAAAAGGCACCATGTGTAGTAAGATCAAATGTGAAATGGAGCTGTTGACAAATGAAGACCAAGGTGTAAAAGCATGTTAGCAAACATAAAAATTACCCCAGGTAATCCTTAGAGCAAAGGAAAAGAAACCATTAGCATGACATCACTATTCTTTCAGTAAAAGTCTCATGACGCTGATACCTCACCATTCCCCCATGTGTGCACCAGGCTGAAGCCATCGACCTTGGTACCCAACAGGGTTGCAGAAGGGTGATCATAACACCAGGAAAAGGGGTAGCTGACAGAAAGTGCGTGTAGCACAATTTTAACTGTATTGTCATTACCAAGACCTTTTCTGTATGGCAGTATTCCTTTTCTTTTTCTTCCTTATTTTTTTTTCTGTAGCAATTAAATTTAGACTTGAGCATTCCTGGATGAGACTGCTAAGACTTCAATTATAGTAACAACAAAACATTGGCTTTACATGTAGGATGGGTTTCCTTTTTGCCCATAAAGTGATTAGGACTATAGTGGTGGTGCACCTATACTCCTTCTCTAAGTCAGCACGCCGGCTGGTGGCAATTTCACATTTGTTTCATACATGCCGACAAGTGCTTCCCTTTTCAGTATGGTTTTAGTATTGATATCCCCATCCACCCCATTGGTGCAAACCCAATTTACAAGATACATTCTGCCTATGCTTTCTGAAGCAGATTTTTCTTTTCCCTTTTCTGTAGCCCCCTGCAGTGATACTGCCTGACAATAACTACCACAGCACATCTCTACCAGCTCCTTTGCAGCTTGTCCCCACTGCATCTTAAAGAAAGAAGAAAAGCGGTCAAGGTACAGGACAGTTATTCTGCCTCCCCAAAGGTCTATATGTCTAACGTACTAGTCCTCATAAAGCTGAAAAAGGAAAAAGCAAGGCTACTGTTGCTAGTTTGGTGTGTCAGTAATCATATCTCACCCAATAACTCAGAAACTACAACAGCTTGCTTGAGAAAGAAAAAAAAAACACAACTCAGCAAAAGGACTTGGCTAATTTTAAAATTATATTAACCATTAAATTTAAAATTTTTTAGTCAACATATTAAACATACCCAGGGAACACGTATCGATAAATATTTAAAAAGAAAAAAATGAAAGTATTTTAACTATTTTCACTAAAACAATACGTCTTTGAGTGTACACACACATGTAGACACTGAAGGATTTGTTCTTCCAGATAATTTGGTAGTTTTAACATGCTTGTGTCAGACTGGATGCCATCTGTATGAAGTCTCATTTGACAGAAATATGAATTGGAGAAAGAAACAGCAGTACTGTCCCTGAGAAAGGAGGGAAACCTTTCTACCACTGTAAGCAGAACCAGAAAAGAAACCTCCTGCTGGGAACAAACCTGTCTGCTTCCTAATATGCTTTATTCTTGTTGAGTTGTACGCAGAGAGGTTCTGTGTCATTAGCTAACACAGGTTCAAAGAGATCTTTGAAGTGACAAACGTAAAATGACAGGGGATGGAAAAATAAACTGTATACCCAGCAAGGCAGAGCTCTCTTTAATGATGAGTGTAACTGGCATACACAACAGAGCAGAAATATTAGCTTTAAAGCTCATTGTACAAACAACGCTCAATGAGTAGTTATGAGTTAACGAATTATATGCACAGATATAGCTCAAAGGGTGCTAAACTCTCATGACAGGGCTCTTGATGCAGAGATGCTAAAGCCCATGAGTTGCTTTTAGTGTTAAATCATACAGACTGCCGTAGCTCTTTTGCCAACAATGGTGCTGTGACAATTTGCATCATTAGAGAGTTTGGCTCATTGATTTTATTGGAACATCTCATATATATATGAAACATGGGGCCTGAATTAGAAAATGTAAGTCCACAGCAGGTAGAGTACTGCAGCTATAGGGAATGGCAGGAATAAAGGCTGAGAAGGTAAGAGTAACCAACAGGATTAACCAGACAAGGTCAGGAAGAAGGAAAAATTATTTAGTCATATGCAGAGATGCTTAAACCTGATGTGTAATTGAATGGGAGGCATTTGTACCCAGAACTTGTGCAGTTGTTCAGGCAGTGACCTCCCTCCTCGCTGCTCCCAGAAGCTAAGCTCCAGCAGAGTTCTCACATTAGGGTGTTTTCGTAACAGCTGGTCTATCTGGGTCTCTTAAACCAGACCTGACCTTACACAGGATTTTCCTAAAACCTATGATGCACAGCTGGGATGTGTTAGGGACAGAGCCCAATGCAGAGGTAAAAAGAAATCTCATGGCTTCAAGGAAAGAATTCAGGCCCTGAGGCTGTGGGCACTGAGGTAAGTATGTCCCGTCCTCAGCTGTAATTTGTGTGAGGCCTGACGGTGGAGAAAGTCTGTGTGTCTGCTTTGAAAACCTCCTGTTGCAAGTCAGGCTCCCAGACACTCAGAGGCATCTGAATTAGGGGGGTAATTTCAGGGCCAGCTGGCAGAAATGTCAGCATCTCTTGGACTAGGCAGAGAGATCTGAGCAAGTGCTTTGAGGATTTCAGTGGCATATGAGCTGTGGCTCCAGTGGCTAGCATGGCAATGAGTCACCCTGGTCCCTCTGTGGATTTAGTCCTACGTGCCCAAATGCTTCTGTGAATCTGAGCACTGAGCTTTGATCTGCATCCTCTTTTCCTCCAGTCATGAGTGCTTTGTGATTACTCTTTCATGTAGCCTACAAGGATTAATGTCAGTTATTGTTCTATCTTCTCTGCTTTGGGCACTTTAAACTCAGAAATTAAAGAACAAGAAGTTACCAAGGGCACATAGTATAAGGGCACATAGTACACACCTGAGACCTAGGAGTCAACATCAGAGTCAAGTGGCTTAACAGTTAGCAAAAGCATTCAATCTCTCCTTGAAATCTCCTACTGAAGCATCTAAAAGAGGCAAATTCTGTGCCTACTTTAAAAGAAGTTTCAAGGCAACTGGGATTTAAAGATGACCTGGTTTGACTTCAGATAACAACAACTGAAGGCAGAACAATAAACCATAGTGATTAACATTACACAAACTTATGAAAACTATTTGTTCTGTTTCAGTAAGGGAGATGAATAATAAACTGAATAATAGCAGGAGTTCCCATTTAGGTTTTCTGAAAATATAAGAGCTAAAGAGCATTCAATTATAACATGCAGCAATGCATTTACTCAAATCCAAAGAACCCATTGTCCCAAGATCTCACCAAGATCAAAAGTAGAGGCTGGTTTGGCATTTTCTAGAGGAACGATTGTTTCATCAGAGAATGGCTGCTGGTTGAAAACTAAAATAGAACTTCAGAAACCTGTTCTGACAGGATTGGTTTCTCAACTCTAGGATGGAAATACTGGTGAATAATGAAGACACAAACATCATTTTTTACCTGCTGTCCCACCAAACCAGCATGCTGGGCAATGCACCTCGTTGGCATGTAGACCATGTTCAAAATGTTGCTGCAACTTAAAATTTGAATTTCTTTCCTCCTCTTCTTAAGTGAGTAGTGTACAAAATGAGCTGTGAGCTCATTCTGTCTGAACCAGCAGAAAGCCAACAGTTATAGAAAATAGCTACTAAAGGAGAGATCAACACAGGTTTGGAAGTAGAATGGATTCTAGCCACGACTTTGCCTTCAAATGCGTACTTCAGCTACAAAGCAGAGGGAACTTTCCTCTTCACAAAACGCTCAGAAATTTTTTGAGCATAAATTTATTTTTAAATTACCTTTTTTTTTTTTCTTTCTTGGCCATCCACTTAATGCTCAACAATGCCGTGAAAAAATTAGCCATCAAAACAGATACTGGAAACATTAACAAACCTGTTGCATATGTTTATACTCTACTTTAAAAAATATTGAGTGTACTCCAAACACAGTGGCCAAAGAAAACAGCCTTTGGTAGCTTTTGTAATGTATCTTCCTCCATGCTGCTTCCTATTTACCTGCTGTCGCCTCCTGTCAAAAATAGAACCAGACATCATTACAGGTCTAATCCAGCATGACCATCTGTATACTTACAAAAAAAGATGCACAAGGACTAGTACAAACTGTCACCATATACCCACACTTGCAAAATATTTGTAGTACTAACCAAAAAAACAGTATAAGTTTAATTCACATTTCACATTGATGCTATATGAAGTGTATAGCTGTATTAGGCTCTTCGCTTCCTCATCAAATAGTAAAAATCATAATCAGAAGCATCCACCTTGTAAGTACCAATGATGCCAGACAGAATACAGCATTGTTTGCAATTTGGGAAGTATTTACAGATTTATGACCCCTGAAATTGAATTTCCTTCATGTAGTTCATATGAAGTGTAAACAAACTGAACTAAGACAACTATAACTGAGCATTTTTGGTAGCACTGAAAAGATTATTGTAAGAAAGACCAGTTACTTAATTGCCCACCAGTTAAAATAATAATCACATGGTAAACCTCCAAATAAATTAATTTAATTTCCACTAACCCTGTTTAAACAAACGTTTGGACAGTGGCTGTGCTCTTTACATGCAGACACAATAAAACTTTCAAACACTGCCCTCCTCCTGTGCACTTTAAACCATAGCAAAACTCCATAGCAAGAACAGTGAATCTCACCGATTTCTAATTGCGCTGTGAAACCTTGTGCGTCCAGTCATTCAACTAAACAAACCTTTTTGCTCTCAAACAGGAACAAAACCTGTACATGAACAGAAACAAATTCTGGAAGCAATGCTGTTTGTCATTTCTAATGGGGCTTCTGGATTCCCCATGCTTTCCCACTGGGGTTGGAAATAGTGTTAAACACTGCAGGAATGCCAGATGGATTTCATTTTAGAAACAGGCAAATTGAACAGGCAAAACAGAAAGGCAAATGCCTTATTTGAAATATCTTTAGTATTGTGGCATTCTCTGTCTATAATTACCAACCTTTTTTTAATTGCTTGCTAGCGATGACCAGACTCTGTCGCATTGACATAAAATGAGTAACGTTTCATTGCAATATTGAGCGGTTCACAAGACTTCCTGGGCAATCTTTCTTTTCCAGAAACATGTTGACTTCCTGAGGAATGATGAAAAGATCTGACTGTACAGTAGCATAGCTGCAGTTTTCTTTGATGTACTCAGGAGTGTCATGTGTTAAAAGAATAAACAACCCGATAATTGCTAGATAGAACTAAAGTAGGTCTAGAAGTTGCCTTATGTCATGAAAATTGTGACAAGAGAAGCACAGAAATTACTTTAGCTCAATCATCTTCACAGCCTGGCTCAGAAAAATGAAAACTTGCAATCACTGCTCTAGATCTTGGGGACTGAATGTCTCTAATGCTTCGAGCTAAATGGACAAATGTGGGTGTGAAAATAATGCTTTAAACACCGTGTTTTCCAGGTGAGCGGCTCAGTGTTTCTCCAGGCAATCGCTCATATGCTTTTATGTAAGGCAGTTACTGTTAGTGCTCTCAAACTGTATTTTCATTGCCTAAAACAAATGCACACACAAAAACAAGTGTCCTTGGTAATCCAGGGTCAGATTCTACCATTTCATTTAAATTGATGGGAATCTCCCCAGAATAAGAAGTTTGGCCATTGTTCTTTATTTTCAGCATAAAATTGGCTTTCACAGTGGAATTAAATGATGAGAAGTCAAATAGTAAACTCAGAAGTACATTAAGAACTGACTTAAACTACAAAATACTTAAATATAGCCCAAAGGACTGCTCTAAGCATGTCCTGTAAGTATGTCCTGCAAGGTTTTCCTATCAAATGTGTGTCAGTAATCTCTGCTGTCTTGCACTTTCCAAACATAAAGAAGAGAGGATTATTTTCTCATAATTATCAGAAGAAATCTATATATTTATTTGACACAGGACCAATTTCTACTCCTGAAGTAGAATGAAGGTATAGGCAAAGTCTTCAGGTGGTATCCAAAAAGTGATAGTGCTTCCCTTGTCCCCCAGCAATTCTCCTCAAAGCTTTTGAAAGGAAGTAGGTTGGCACTGAGCTAAGGGTATCTTCCTCACTTCCAGTTTGTTTGTGAGTGGCTGAGGGAGAAGGCAAAAGAAGCAAAGAAACTCAAGGATGACTTCAGTCCAAACCAGGGTCTAGTTCAAGCCTTGGGTAAACCTCCAGAGAAGTCCAGCACGCAGGAACATGAAGAAATTCCTACGGTGTCAAGGTGGGTGGGGGACCACCTGGGGAGTTTGCTTATTTTCATTTTTCATAGCTATCACCTAGAAAATATTTATTTTAAAATGTGGCCCAGTTATTAAAGGGCATGTTTTGCTTAAATATACCATCTTTTAAAGATATCATAAAGATACCAGAAACATTTCAGCATCGTAGGTTTGCCTCCATTTTCCTTCAGATTTTTTCTTTCTCTGGTTTATACCGTAATCATTTTTGACATTCTCAAATTTTCTTTGTTCCCCCTCCACCCCAAATGCACATCTCCCATTTTCTATGGCAACACTGTAGTTTTCAGCCACCAGACAGCCTATAACGTGTTCTAGGTGGGAGAAAACTCCTCTTTCTTACTAGTGGACCAGGCAACTGAGAACACAAAATGCATGAAGACCAAAAAAAAAGTAAAAGCAAAAGAGGGACCTGACCTTAGCACAGAATTAGCAAGACTACATCCTGCCATTGGGAGTGGGAACACGAGTTCTGGTGCATTTATCTAATCTGTGTTTTATACTATTCACCCGGTAGCTAGAAAAAATAAATAATTCCAAATACATCTGTTGGACCAGGTCCCTCAACAAATTTGCAAGCAGGACCAGTCTGTATAAGCAACTTTACAATGCAGATGACCAAATCTGTTCCCTGCCCTGGCACTGGCCGTTGTCATGCTTTATAGGGATATAAAGAAAAGAAAGCTTCACTGAGAGATAATATTAAGATGCCTTTGCATATGTATTTAAGTCTACCCAAGTCTGAGTGTATCAGGTGGGAAAGCTGGAAAATATTTGAAAATACAGTAAACAGTGGAGTCTGGTAAGTGATGATATTTTCATATTGAAATTAAAGCTTGAAATAGGACTGGGAGATGCTGTGGAGGACTTGAAAGCATCTGCATTGTGTTTGGTCCTACCAGAAATAGGTACCCAGTGAAGAAATGTATCTCAAGTGGTGACAGGTCAATGACAACCTCTGAATTTCAAGTCCGAGTCTGAATTTGACATTGATGTAATGCTAACACAGTCTGTCCTGCAGGGAGAGCTGGCAACATAGTGAATGTTTGTGGATACACAGACAAAGCTGCATTACTGGTATACATTGGCACTTAATGACTGGTTTCACAGCTAAGAAAGTTAAAGGCAATACTTCACCCAGTCATGTTTTTAACAGATGAGCTTTTGGAAAAAAAAAATCAAGTACAGCCCTAGTTGGAGTGGGTATGACCCACGCTGAAGTCACTTGGGTCGTACTTGATAAAGACCTATGGAAAAGACATGTGGAACCACCACAATTTATGAAGCACCACAGCTGGCTCACTGACTTTCAATAGTATCAGAGTGCCTGATTCCTTTAACCTCTCTTGAAATCCCTAATACACAGTCTAACAAAGTGTTACAATACAATGCATTTCCAAATTATGTCAAATTGAAATTCAAACATGGCTGGCTGCACCAATACATACTAATAGAGCAAAACACTCATACCCCTAATCCTCCCTGACACTTCTGGTTTACATTCTTCTCTCCAGTGTCTCATTATACGTGTTCTCACTACTCTTATAAATTTTCATCGATGTCACTTCTTCCTTACTTAAAATGCAAACATCTGGATTAAATCAACTAAATTCACCCTGTCAGTTTTGTACATACTCAATAGTTTTTAAAAAAGAGCTCCCAGCTTCTCTGCATTTCCAAACCTCCATCATTAAGAAAACCCAAACTCCCAGGTGGTAATTTCACTGTCTGGTCATGTTCCTTTGAATGATTTGTGCTGGAATGTAAATATAATCACTCTGATTTGGTATTTGTTAAAAAGGTGCAGATTCACAAATAAATACAGGTATTTGGCTACATAGCCTACATATTTATTAACAGCAAATTGAACTGAACTGAACTGAACATGAGCAAGCATTTCTTGCCGGGTCTGAGGCAGATGTGACTTGTGCTCCTGTGCTGATCCTCTGGCACTAGACATGTTGGTGGGTCTTCACCCAGCTTAGCATGGAAAACTTTGTCCCGTTATGAGCCCAGTTCCACCACAGATTTTATATTTTTTTTACAGCAATGGCTTATACTTCCTATATTGCTCCTTGGTGTGTTGACATCTAAACCACATTTCTAAATTGCGTTCAGAATCATGCTTTACTGATCTCCCAGCAGGGCATCTAAAAGGCACTATCAGAGCAAACAAGCTGTGTCGCAAATGATTAGATGGGAATTATCTCAGGAGCACTTGGAATAAAAGCTTAATAGAAACAAAACACAAGAAAATTCCTTTCTAACCACAGAGAAGACTAGAGCCATCCTTCAAATCAGCAAGGAAAAGCATGCCTGCCAAACATCTTTATCAGAAAAGGTGTTACCCTTCTCCAGCATCACCCTACAAAAGGAAGTCTGTGTGCCAAAGGGGGCATGTAAGCCAAAACCTGATTAACAACAGATGTTACCCGGAGGTTTCTGATGGAAAATATTTGGTATAACCTCACAAGGCCCAAATGTACCCTGGCTATTACATCCTCTCAACACCCCACTTCCTCAGCTTCCTTCCACAACAGCTCGATATCTTGATATGTCTCAAAGCAACAACTCTTATTCAGGACTCCTCTGTACCCCAGGGGTGTGAGACACAGAGGAGTGCATCAGAGTGGAGCTACAGCAAATCTAGCCAGGCTGTACGAGAACAACCTGCAAGGGATGCAGCAAAAAACTGCTCCTTGTTCCAGGGTGGCCCTGTTTTATGCTACCTCTCCACGTTGTTGGGACATGTGACTGTTTGATGGCCCTTGGCTGTTGGTTCCTAGCTGCAGCAGGCCTTGAAATAGTATCCACTAAAATTATAATTCAAGTAGAGAAGAGAAGCAGGGCTGTAATCAAAATGGCATTGTTTCTAAATCTAGTATATCACTGTCCCTCTTGTCTAGAAACAAGTACTATCCATCATTGGCGGCTGGAAGTCTTCTCCTAGTATACAGCAGTATTTATTGTCTCTACAAGAATGGAAAGCATTTTTCCTCAAACTTTCTTTTTTTTGTCTTTAGACTAAGAAGGATCTCTGGGGTCCTTTTTTTTTTTCTTTTTTTGATCCAAAATGGAAGATAATAGCCACCAAATTATTAAAAGCTTATTAACTAGCTATTTTCAATGCCTAAAAATGTTCCTACCATGTTCTTCACTTGCCACAATGAATTTCAAGGGCCTCTAAAATGCTGGTGTAGACTTTATGAAATTTGTGACTGCACATACCGTCTTTATATAATCAGAGCTTCTAGCTGAAATAGATATTCATCTAACTCAAAAGAAGTGCCCACCTGAATGGAGCATTTCTGTTCAGGCCAGACTTGTAAGGAGAGGTGCAAGAGCAGCATTAAGAAGGTCATACTCCCTCTTCTGCCTCTCTGCTCTGTTAGTGTTTCATGTGATGGCATCGTTCAGAAACCTCTGCAAAGCTCTTCCTTCCCTCCCCAGCTCAGACCAGAGCTGTGGCAACCTTTGGCTTTAAGAGCAAGAAACATCAGAAATACAAGCAAAACTGAACATTGGAAAGCACCACCACTTGGTTCAGACTCCAGGAGAGGTCTACAGATGACTCGTTTAGACCTCTCTTAGGCCTGAGCACTGATGTTGGCATAAGCATAGGGAACAAAGACCCCATTGCCTCCCACCCATTTTTTCCTGGGGTCAGTAAATAAACAGGACACCACCAAATGCCCTGCCTTTTATCACAGATTTCTCATCCTAAAGAAAAATAAGCAAATCTGCAGGATCCAAAGTTCAGCAAACTGTTTGGCTAAAGGAAAAAGTAAGCACACCACCAGAGTAACTATCTGCATTTAAGGTTATGCTAGACGAAAGATTAGGAAAGATTTTGAGAACAGACATTGAGAAGAGGACAGGATGTCCTGCTCCTTGTCTAGCTCCTCTCTCCAGCTACATAATAGCAGACACTGGATAATGCTGCAGGGCCTTTTTGCACACAATTGTTTTTTTCAGTGACATTCAGGAATCCCTGTGTTTCATGCCTCTCATCATTTTTTTCTAATATTATTTCTCTTCAGTCCCTGTCTTATTTGGTCATTTGGAGAGCCCAGTTCCAGGGTTTATTCACCAGTAGCCTCCTAAAGGCAGTGGAACCTGCCCAAGCAACAGAGAAGGAGCTAAATCCTTTCACTAGCATGAGAAGAAAAGCCAGTACCTTGTCCAAGAAGCTGCACAGACTGTATCAGCCAGGCTGGGATACTGGAGCTCTCAGATAAAGTTTATTAAAGGGCTGATTTATTCCAGGTGCTGAGTTACCCACTATAGCGGAATAAAGCCACTGAGATAGGAGGGGTCAGTCTGATGTGAGTTGCAGACAGATGGTGCCACATCCAAGTGGCAGACACAAAAGGAAAGTATCTTTCTCTGTGTTTGTTTCATTGGATTAAAGAAAATAACAAGCTTGGCTTGACGAACAAGAAAAGCAATTTACAAAGCGGCAGTGCTGCATGTTTCAGTACCTGGTGCCCCAGCGTGATGTGCCCAGCAAGGTCTTCCCAAGCTACAGGGTCTGTGCTACTCCCCAGGGAGAACAAAGCCTGGATTCACCCCCTGCATTTCTGATTTTCACTGTTGCGATGGAGCAGGTGGTAGCTGGAGAAACGTGTTCACCTTCCAAGTGTCAGTAACCCTCTCTGTGCTAGCGCCAGAGCGGCTGTCCCTCAAACATTTGCATACACTGCAAGATCCCCTTTTCATATTCACCAGAAGTTGTAAATTCAGTTCCATGTTAGAATACCTTTTTAAATATATAAAAACATGTTTCAAGCTGGACCTAGTAATTAGTCTCCCTTCCTATAAAAACATAAGCAGTTTTGAAAAAAAAAGTTCTTTTAATGAGCTACTAAGTATTTTGATAAGTTTAAGTATTTAATTTAATCCCTCCTTAAAATTACTGTAAATTAGTAACTTATTTTTCAAGGAGTTTTCAGCTGGCAAATATAAATCTTTTCAAAATGCTAATAAAAGGTGCTTTTAACACCTTCAAAACTTTTTAGAAGTTTGCCTATAAAAATTCACAGAATGAGTATTTTCCTACAGCCGCTTTGGTTTTCAGCTGACTATTGCCAGAAAAATCAGCAGAAATGTCCTGATTAAGTCTTGTTATAAAATGTCAGGGAAGTAGAGTCTGCAGGGATGAGAAGCAATTAAATGTTCAAGTAAAACAATCAAATGGAGGAAACTGCTCTGAAAGTCAAAAGTCATAAGGCCAGCAGAGAAAATTTGGAAAAAGAGCAAAGGTGACTAGAAGTTAGCAAAAAATGGAGACTTTTGGGGACTCATCAGTGTGAAGAAGCGATTAGTCTCCTCTGTGAAAACAGGAGATGGAGAAGAAAATAGAATATAAATAAAATTGCTGGAATGAAGATAAAAGAGACGTGAAGCTGACAAGAGGTGGAAAAGAGATGTACAGACTGGAAAGGAAAAATTGAAAGTATCAGAGTAAGGTGTCTTGGTCTTATTTCTCTGTAAGAATGATAGTTAGCTGCTATTACTGGCTTTAAGACAAAAGGAGACAGCTGCAGTCCAAATGTCTCCATAATACTTTTAAGGTTGTCACCATCATATTGCCAAATGTTGATATTTTTAGAAAATAAATAATTTCATGTACTTAGGCCATTAAACGTACTTTGCAATTTTTAGTGCATGCTGGAAGAAGCAGATAATTTATTTGTGATAAAGTCAAATGGATGGGATTCCTTTGTGAACGAAGATGTTCGCTTTCATTCAGATCTGAAAATGGGGAGGGTTATAGCAATATCTACCATTTCAAAGACAAAAGAAAACAAAATGCATGGATTTTAAAGCAGGCATATTTCTCTATATGATAGGGGATACCAATCATTCACATTCAAGAAACATTTTACTCTTCAGGAAAGGAAAGCTGAATATGTAGGAGAATTGCACACTTCCAAGATGAGTTGAATCAAATCCAGTCTTCTACATTTTTTGCCATCAGATATTAAGCAGGTGAGAGAAGTAAGAAATTAAAATAAGCTCCTAAAATATTGATAAGCCTGAAGTTGCTGGGATGAAGATTATTTGCTTTTTCTTTAATTTTATATGACAGTTTCTCACATACCACTGGTTCTGTTCGTTTGAAAATATATTCAAGTTTTACAAACACTTTTGAAAATGCATAATGAGTTCTGCAATTTGCATAAAGAAAATTGTGTATAGAAATGTCTCTTCCACTCTTTTTAATTTAACAGAAAGAGGTTCCGCCTCGGCTACATTTCTTTTTTCCATTCTCTGTGAAGGATGAAGTATTCCCTTTGATCACTCCACATCAACCTTTCTCAACTCTGTGCTCACTTTACATTCAAATACTTTGGTTATACCTGTCCTCTCTCATAGCAACATTAGATTTCATTTCCTTAATGCTCATATCAGTTAAAAAACTTTGGAGATCTGTAACTGCTGTAGTTAATAGGAAGTGCCTGTCTAATCCTTTCCCTCCAGTCTTCCTTAGTAACAATACCTGTGTGATTTATACCATTATACCTTCTAGCAAGACAGCTGCCTTTAATCTGTTTGCACAGTATGTGGGGCAGGAAAATAAGTTCTTTTTCTTTTCCACTTGAATGTTACTCTGGTGAAATACGTGGAAATGTTCTTTCTTTAATAAGTATTTTACAAAAAACGTGCTGCCTACCCTCAGTTGAGACCACGAAACAGAAAGATGTGAACATGGGAGGTGACCCGGGCTGGGCAGTGACATTCACACCAAGAACCTCATTAACTTTCCTCCTCAGCTAATTTGCTGCAAATTGACTGGTTCCTCTTGTGAGCAGCGAGGGTGCTTTCCGGCTCAGAGGGGGAACAAGCCGGATAATGTGGAGGGCAATGCGGTCCAATTGACTTAATCATTTTGTGCATGTGTGAGTCAGGGACGCCAGGTTTTGAGTACCAGCTCTGACACTCCACCTCCTTAAGAAAGTCCAGCACTGCCAGAGCACTGAAGCCACACTCCTACACAGCTCCGGTGTGCTCCATGCAACGGGAGAGGGAAACAGACCATACAGCGTTCCCTGGACAACACCTAACAGATATCACGGATGTGCATGGAAGAAGGGCAAACACATGCTTCTCCACCTCCCCAGCAAGCAACCTGTGTTTATGGTGTTAGAGAAGGTGATCACTATAAGAAGAAAGCTTTATTTCCCCACTTTCAGAAGTTATTCTGACAGCCAGAGCTCACTGGTTCTGCAGTAAGATTTCCTGGCAAGAGGGGTGTGATCAGCAAAAGGTGGAAAATACTCTTCAAACCTCAGTCTTGTCTTTTCTTGACAGCAAATTTTCAAAGCAGAATTATGCTCTTTTGGGACAAGGTTCCTAAAGACACCTGGAACGGTGTCTGTAGAATATTAAATATGTCCTCTATGTGATTAAAGGTTCTTCATTGTTCTTCACCCCACAAAGAAAGTCCAGGTACTTTCTATGACGCCACCCAGGAGATCACAGTTAACCTGGTACAAATCATTTTGAGTTATCATGAGCCAATGCCATTTGTCAAGATCTACTATTGTCAAGAAAGAGCAAACAGAGTTTTTTCTATCCATGGGGTTTTTTTTAACTTTATGAAATGTTTTGTATGCTGATACAAAATATACCTGGAGCAAAGCAGAAGACATGGTTCTGTTGGACTAAAGACACTCTGACAGGAGAGATTTTTTCAATCCTTTCACTATAGCTGTGCTCCTGTCTTAGTGCTATTATGTATCCATGCTTCTTTTTAAGTTGCTTTTTACTTTACAGGTAGACACAACTAAGTTGTAAATTTCTAAAATCACAGTCAAGACCTTGCTCACAAGGATCACAGTAAATTCCGATTTCATGTTCTGCACCAAACTTAAGTCAACAACAAATAACCATATCAATCTGCATGGTCTTTTTGAGCAATACTACTGGAGAAGAAGGAATTATACACAAATACTTGTTTTCTCCAAAGGAACTGTGAGATATAATCACTGAAATGTTTCTTTCTGTATTAGAAAAATACAGTGGTCTCAGCCAAATGCTGAGTGGAACCATAAAATCATGGAGCAGTACAGGTCTTATCAACAGTAGCTAAACAGATTACATTTAGCCTGGTGAGACTCATGATATTTTATTTGTATGTAGAATAAAGACATTTCATCATGACAAACATTGGTCTTCTGTCTTTTCTCTGTCCCCAAGTAAATAAACCTTCTAGTTGTCCGAGAAAGGAGAATGGTAGGGCTAAGCCCTTGAGATAACCTATTTATTCAGATCCCTAAATACAGATTTAGTTGCCTTAGAAGATTCTTCTAAATTTGGAAGTGATGCGCTAGATGTCTGGGCTGATATCGTACTGTAAGTAATTAAAGTAAATTAAAGTAATTAAATTAAAAATTAAATTACTGTAAGTAATTAAATTCAACCTCAGCCCACTACCAAAAAGAAGCAGTATCCATCCCACTTTACACTTCCACCCTCAGGGGTGATGTACTTCAAGAAACTAATGGCTTTATTTACAACTGGGATACTGTCTCCATCTCTCCACCTTCCCTGCTCAAAAATTTCGCCGATTTCTGAAGCTGGCATACTACCTGAAGACAGCCCTTTGATTTTATTTCTTTTTCGATTATCTCAATTAGCATTTTGCTTCTTTTAAGCCTTCAATCCAGGTGTAATTGGCATTTTGCCCTTTGCTCTCTTCAGTGGGCTGTGCTTACCCCTCCTTCTTTTTTCATCCACATAATGCCCCAGGTAGTTTTCCCTTTTCTCTTTCACTTCATGCTCTTCCCCATTTAAATCTTTCTTTATTTCAGCTTACCGTTCTCTGCTTGTCAGCGAGGTTTCTATTTTTTTTCCATGCACACAGGCACACTAAAGGCAGACTGATTTGAAATGTCACCTATAATCTTGTTTTTCACTTCAGGCTTTTTATGAATTCTCCCAAAATTTGGAGGGCCATATTCTGCTCTGTTTGCTAACATAAATCTCATTTTCTTCACAGCAGTAATTGCATATTTTCAGTGGCATAAAAAAACAGAATTTTGCACTAAAATCGTATTTGCAAGGGATTACTATAAAAAATTTGTGTCCCCTCCCCCAAAAAAGCCAAACAACCCGAATCAAAAAAGCTTAGATTAAGGCTTTTCCTTGTTTATTTATGTAGTGATATGGAAGAACAGAATGCAGGAATTTCTGTATATATATATTTGTGATAATGCCTAAGAAGCCTAGTGAAACTCATGGATCTTTTTTTGCTAAGAACACTAACAGTTACACATACAAAAGAAGAGCTAGTTTCTTATCACAACAGCATAAGCAAAACAAGGAAAGTTAAAAAAAAAAAACACCCAACATGCAAAATGAGCTTCTCAAGAAGCCGTAAGGATCAGTGCTTGAGTGGAACGTGGTTTCCCAAAAGCCATTCCCTGTCTTTGCCAACCCAGCTCTCCCTCTCCCTCACATAGTCTGATTTAAGCTTCAGTCCATATACACCAGAGGGAGTTTTTACTTTTTCAGCTTTTCCTCCTGCCATGATTCAGTCACTATTTTTCTTTGCAGCTGAAACTCTTGCTGAGTTACTGTGGCAGCCATCAGGCCATGCTGCAACATTTTAGCATCTGGAGGAGTAAGTTAGGGAGAAAAATTTCAAAACAGTCTTTAAAATGTGTACTGTGTTACAGATTGATTATCAGAGAAAAAAAAAGAGAGAGAGAAAAAAAAAGGATGTGATGTGGGAAAATATTCAAAATCCTTCCATGCCACGGCTTTCCATAGTAGGAGTGATCTGAAAGAGTGCTCTAACTCAGTCTCATCAAATTAAGGAAGACAGGAGTAGATACATTTTCAGAGAAGGGTTCTGCATAACCCAAAGCTGGAGGAAAATATTCCAGCTCTGAAGGGACAGCCCCTATTTCACAAGTCCTGTTCATTCAGTGAGTGCAGACTGGGGATGTGCTTAGAAGCTAGAATTTTACTCTCAATCCACGTGAATTGCATTCATTTGGACCAGAAATGCTCTTCTTGCAGCTCCTTGTCTAAGATGATGTCCCTCTGTTTCCTACAGTGTTGCAATATGTATCTCCACACATATGGAGGCTCACAGAAGAAATCAGTCCAACAGCCTCTCAAAGTAAATATGATCCCACACAAAACTTGCTTAAACCCTTCCTGACATAGCTGTAAATCAAAGGGGAAAGAGGTGTAATTCAGCTTAGAGCAAGGACAGCTGCTTTCAAACTTGAAACTAAATTGTACAAGAGTCTATAGGATTTTAACTGTCTGGTAGACAGTTCTTAGTGTTGGCTTCATTTTATCATCAATATTTGCTCAGCCAAACGCTCATATAGATTTATCCAATCCGTGCCACTTAAGCCTGCACTTGGCTTATGTGAAAGTTTAAGAAAAACAGTACAAGAAAGCAAGCTGTTTTTTAAACTCTCAATAGTTGCTTTGCAATGCATTTAGTGTTCTTTCTGGAGTCCAAGCTCCTAACTCATGTCTATACATAATAATCTCAGCTTTCATTTGGGGAACAAAACACAAGTTTCCAAGATCCTGTGGCTTAGGAAGATAAGTGGAAAATATAGAGCCTAAAGGCTTCCACACGAGAAAAACGAATAAAAAAAAATCTCAGAGGTGATCTGATTTAAAATCGCATGATTTATAATCTGTTCTAGTACCATCTTTGGCCTCTGGCTTAATTACTTTTGTAAGCACGGAGCTTACATAATTCTCTTCCCACACAGATTTTTAGCAGGGGTCTTGCCCCAGTTCTCCTCATCCTAAGCTTTTTCTGGTCATACAACTTTTGGCTAATTCCACGATAAAAATGGCCTTACAATATTTTTAGGACTGTTTCTTTAGCATCTGCTTATTAGGAAGCATTTTAATATAGTGCTGGTGGAATGTGATCTAGCTGGCATTTATCACTGATGCAAAGTTACACTGCAAATAAAATACCTAAATGGGATGTTTCATTCTTATTCCTGATCTCAGTGAATATTTGTGACTTGAAAAACAGAAATCATAATAATTTTAATGCAAATGAAGTTACCTTGTTCCCTCTCCATCACTGCACAATCAAATAAAGTAGCAAAGGAAATTACTGCAATTCCCTGAACTTGTTTTGCTATGCACAGAAACTTCTGAATACATATCGTGTGAGGCAGTAATTAAGTTCCTAACTTATTTACTTCTTCTATTGGGGCTGCATCATCTGAGCAACAGTCTTTTGGCAGGAAACCCACTTATTCATCTATTATGAGATGCATAATGTCCTGAGCTATTCTAGCTGCTCATAGCTTAATTGGGAGATTAACCATAAACACACCTGGGATTAGACAATGGCCTTACACTACCTAGAATTAAAGAGGCTATAGAAACCCCTGTGAAAAATCTCTTATGAAAACATGTGTTGTTCATGAGGAACTTAAAACAGAGATTTCTTCCAGAGGGATTTGAAGTAAAAGCAACATGAAAGCAGCAAGGCTAGAAGAGAACTGCCTCTGCTTTATACAGGTCCCAAATGGGGATTCAAGAGAGTGAATGGATTTTTGCAATTCCACCGGCTCTTAGGATTTCCTGAGAGGCCTTAAGGTGGATATTTCCAAGGCAGAGAGAGAATAAGATATCTGGCTGAGGGTGACTATCATGACCAGCCACATAGTCCAGGGAAGAATTGCAGCAGAGGATAAGAAGCAAAAGACTCTGGGTCACAGCCACTCACCTGTGCACTGAGATCAGATTCTCCCAAAGGCCATAGGATATTAAAAGTTATACAGCAGTCAAGCCAGAAATGTGATGTCATCAAGTTTCACTGGATGAGCGATACGTTGATAGCGAGGGCTTGTAATTTTTCTCAGTTCTCTTGCTCTTCTTCCAGGGTTTTTTTTTTGCATACGTGGACTGTTTTTAAACAGAGGATCTGCCTGCAGATCATGCACAGACACTCAATACCTGTCCAGAATAAGAAGTTCTGCAACAGTGATTCCAGATGTGGAAATAATTACCTCTGTTTTCCACAACTACCTACACTTCCTTTCTACTGCAAGTGCCAAATTCTTGGTTGATTCAAAATTTGGACTCAAGAAGAAAGTAGTGTTTGTCTTTAAATAAAGGCAGCTATAATAACTCTTTCATGATTTTACAGACTTGTCTAGCCACATCTCCTTTATTTGTTTTAATCCAAAAGGATGTAGGTGATTTTTAATTTATTAGTGTCATATTCATTGTTTTCTTTTGTGCTTAAATTTATGCTTGGGTTCTATTGAGGTATCTTGAAAAGAGAGGCTAAGAAAATCAGACTTAAGAGACTCACTGATAGATAAAATGCTACTAACCAAAAACTATGAAGTGACTAAATGCTGTATGATCACATGAATATTTAAAATGCAACATATTTCTTAGTAGTTTACTTAGTTACTTGGCTCCCATTACAGATGTCCTAGACATTTTCATTAAGAAACTGCCCTGTTCTTTCATTTTTTAGTTCTAATTGCCAAATGTGGGTTAGCTGCCAAATTGCTAGACTGATACCTTATAATAATAAAGCATCCTCAGGCTGAAGTCCAGTGATATCAGTGAAAATACCATCTGGGAATGAAAGAAAAAGAATCCGAAAGAGAAGATTGTGCCACGGATACGAGGTTTTCAGAACTCAGTCAAAAGAAGAGCTATGGTCTTTGATCCCTTACAGAAGATGTCCTCTTAGATGAGTATTTTCAAAAAAACATAAACTGCAGTGAGTTCAGTGGAGAATCGCTAAGATGGGATTGAAGTACCTGCCGTATAAGAAGAGGCTGAGGAACGCGGGCTCGTTCAACCCCCAGAAGAGAGAGCCTCAGGGAACCTAGCAGCAGCCTGCCTGGTCTCACAGGGAGGCCATTGAGAAGGTGGAGGCTCTCCACAGTGATGCATGGTGAGGAAATGAGACACAATGGGTTGTCAGAGAGCTGCAAGGGCTGGATGTTCCCAAAGGGCATGTGAGCTGGGAACTCAGCGTAGCCCCAGTGTGGGCAATGCCCTCACCAATGGGGCAAAACCCCACAGGTTGTGGACATAGCAGGCAGAGTCAGGTGCTGCCAAAAGGGTCTACTGACAGCCACAGAGGGTGATAAACCAGATTCAGGGCCCCTCCATGGAGTCCAGCCAGGAGCCAAGAGAGACAGGCCCAGACACAAGGTTACAACACATGTCCAAAGTGGCAAGGACTGGGTGCTAAGGTCTTAGCTTCAATGGGGCTCTCAGACCCATGGGCAGGAGTGTGAGCTGGGGATCCCAGGTCAGCACAGTCATGGGCATTAAGGCCCAAGAGTGACCTCAGCACCCTGCCACAGGCATACATTGAAACCAGAGAGATTCAGCCTGGATCCAAGGGGAAATTTTTTCACTGGGAGGACAGTCAAACAGTGAGACAGGTTGCCCAGATGGGCAGGCCCTGTCCTATGGAGGTTTTCCAAACCTGACCAGATTAAATCCCTGAGCACTCTGGTCTGACCTCCCAGCTGTCCCTGTTTTGAAATGGAGGTCCCTTCTGTTCTGCCTTCTTATGAGATTCTGTATTTCTGTGAAATTTAAGTGACACCATTTAACTTTATCTTGTCACATTTCATACATGAGTGCATATATGTATATCAGTGGCCTTTTACTTACACCGCTAAAGACACTGCGACTTAGACACTGATTCACTTGCTTCAAGAGAGATCTACTACGCATAATTTCTGCAGTCAAGAGACGGAGCAAAAAGGAGTACAGACCAAACTTGTGTCTTAAAATTCATTTCTTTGGCCTTCTGTAAGCTGTACATGATACAAAGTGCTTTTATCTGTCTGTCTTCATGTTTTGAATGGATTTATCCTGTTGCACCTAAACATCTTTTGTACGCCTTTTGTACCCTCCATAGAATATTGTTGTTTCTTTAACAATTTAGTACACTCTGAGATGCTTCAAAATAACATGCATTTCCCTATCAAGTCTGTATTTTTTCACTTGGTGAGACAAGTGTTACAATGGCTATTTAATTATAATGGAAGGTAACTGATCGACTCCTTTGCATTTACCAGCAGTGAATCAAAACATTTCTATTAATTTGCTGCTGTGTGCTCTGCCATTGCCACTGATGCATATAAATAGCTCTGATAAGAATACAGAGGAACCTGCTACTTCAGGGGATGGAGGGAATGTCATCAGGGCAAGAGAAATGTGCTGCACACCCATGATTTTTGTTTTAACAAAAAGCATAGCAGATGAGTATGTGGTTCTCACCTAGCAATATTTTATCATTAATGTTGCCGTTAAATGTCAGATGTATTCAAATATATCAGAACACCAGGGAAGTTTCCTCCCCTCAGTGCCCACACCACTTAAATAGGCATTGGTTCACCTTTGGCTGTTCCTTGCTGGTGACTCGATTTGCCCCAAAGCAAAATTTCTCTGGAGACCCAGTCTGCTGTTGCCTGCCTCAGTTTACCAGGCCCTGGCTCCTCTTGTGGCCTCTTAGGCAGGTACAGCTGCCTACAGCTCAGAATAGCAGCTCTTTCCACCCACCCTATGGAAGTGTAAATAATTCATGAGGGGCACCACAGCAGTGAGTCGGGTCTTCAGGCAAACTCTGAAGGGCTTCCAAATCACCACTGGCCCTACTGGCAGTTAAGGAAACTTCAGCTGCACAACTGGCAAATACTGTGTTCCCTATTACAACTAAAACAAGCTATTTCTTTCACTGTATCTCAGGCACGGGGGTCTCAAATACAAGGCAAAGAATAGCTGTTCAACAGAGTCACAAAGGGTGGGTTTTTTCTTGCATTCATACACTTGAGATGCAGAGATAATCTTTTCTGTGCAAGTTCACCCTTTCTAGAACTACATTTATTCAAAAGGATTCATGTGATATCCTCCAACAGACCAAATGAAACTGCTTTAAATACTTTGACAAGAGCTGGCGAGAAAAGTATGTTATTTAAGCCCTTTTCTAGTCTATAACTTTCATTTTCTAGGTAAGAATGTTGGGCTCTTGTACTTGTAACCATAAAACTGTATTACACAAATACAAACTTCCCCTATCCCTTCTCTGCCTCATCCTCATCCCTTAACATCATACCTGATACCAATTAACAAATTTATGTAAGAATTGTCCAGCACATGTTGAGGGAAATAAAGTTTTATTATTTATTAATAATTATTTATTAATAAATTAACATGGCAGGTGGAAGAGGTTTCCTACATATATTTTCTGGCAATGTATACAGCCAATACAGTACAACTAATAACTGCAGTGAAGACTGCATATATGGAAAAGAAGCACGCTAGATTCATTGTCCAGATTATCAGTCACTGGACCCAGTGGCATCTCTGATTTTCTGTATGGGGAAATAAAGCTATATATTGTTAAATGCTAAATATATGTTTCTATGTCTGATAATAAAGGTATCTGAAACCTGAACGACTCAGAACTGTGACCAGTTTATCTGCATGTCTTGTTTTATTTAATGCTGTTCTCTAAAATAGCATCTTATTTCTTAAAGCATTAAGAAAAGATCACTAACTCTGTGCCTCACATGTAAGATTCAAAACAGAGCCTCAGCTTATCCTCCTCTAGTGACTTTCTTTGTTCTTAGTTTCATATATGAGAGACAGAGAAGCTCTCTGGAGAGGGGGAGCAACCTGTAACTGCCACTTTCAATGGCATTCCAGTTAGATATTAAAAGATTTTTACTATGTTGCTTCTCAGTTTTTCTGAAGGTAAGCAAATCCTGTTTATTTTTCAGTTTCTTCAGAGACTGTGTTTTCTGCCTTCACAGTCTTTGCCACTGCTGTTGATATCCTTTCTGTGTCGTGCTGCCCCAAACTGAATACAGCACTCCCGCCACAGCCTAATAAAGCAGAAGGACTTGCTTGTTTCACATGACATTTTATCAGGAAAAATGTCTGTTTTTTTCCCCGGACACGCTGGCATTATTGATTCATGCCTGATGTGCGGGCCAGTCTATATGATGGATCCTTTTCCCAAGGATGTTTTCACTAGCTACATAAGGGACAATTTCTGAACAAGTGCAGGGCTCCGTCTTCATCAGATTGCATCCTGTTCCTTCCTATGCCAAGATCAGCCTAAATACTCACCTGGCCATTCAGAGACTCTGTAGCGTATGTAAGCATCACTTCCATACCATCATTCAGTCCATTAATAAAAGTACTAAAGAGCATCACAGCCATGACGGATCTCTGAAGGTTCCCCATGACACAGCTGTGCACCACTCAGTGCACAACTTGTATCTACTTCTTTGAAGTCTTCAGCCAGTTTTGCACCCCTTAAATGTCTCTCCATTAAAAAAAACTCTATTTCACAAACAAATGAAAAAGCCTGAGTTTCAGAAAAAATGAGGTGGAGAAAGAATTTTGAATAAAATTTGAAGTTTAGAAAAATGAAAGACCGAGTAAAATTACTTACCAGTCACTTACCCAGTAGGATCTCAGGTATACTAATAATAATTGGTATCAGTTGTAAAGCCCTAAATCCTTCATTCAGCAAATAGGGCTGTTTTTCTCAACCTCAGAAAAGACAAGTTTTTAAAAAACAGTTGGCTTATTAAACATTAACTCAGGTGCGTTTATGAAAAAGAAACCACTTATCTCCTTTGTGATTCTATTCACAATAAGCACAACTATTACCATATTTTATCATTAAGCTATCATGAGATTTGCAAATAAAATCTGCTTAATGGGAAATGAGGCTTTCATACAGAAAAGGCTTATTTAAAGTTCATTATAACCATACAAGGCTATTTAAAATTTCCAAGTTCAGGCACTCTGAAATGACAAGGGTCATCTTTGGAGGAAGCGCTGTTGCTAGGAGACTCAAGCCACAAAGTATCACAACAGCTTGTAATTTACTCTTTTTGTCAAGGGGCGTTGAAGACAAATGTACTCGTCAGAATGTGCAGCGCTTTTACCGGGTCTGCATAATTTCACATGAAAAAGGGGGACCGCAACCTCACCTCATCATCCTCTAATCACTGCCCAAATCCCGCAATTCGCAGTATAAGGGGAGTTGCACATTTCCTTTTCTTGGAGCAGAACAACTATTTTGCAGTATCACTTCCCCAGGTCATTCCACCCCATTAAAGCCTTCCAGAGGCCACTGTACTTAATGTGCAAGATTAATAGGTGCAGAGAACGGGAGTCAGCTACTTAAAAGGCTGGGATTTAAAAGCTTGCCCAGTGTAGGAGGGACAAGGGGAGCTCAGGAGGGAGCATCTTGTAAGGTAAGACTAAAATGTTGCCTCGCTTGAAAACAACCCAAACTGGAGGAGAGGACCCAGTCCTTCATATCTGGTGGAAAAGACATTTGGGGATTTTTGCCTGGACAAATGTGGCGGTGGATCAGCCTCCAGGTGCACAGAAGCACCAGCTGAATGCAATAACCTATTTGCATCTGTTGACCTCAGGAACCTGGTATCAGAAAACAACCACCTTTCTTTGAGCAGTGCCCACCAGTGCAATGCTTTCACTCAAAGGCACAGTCCTAGGACACTGCCTCACAATGAACAAATACCTTCTGAAATTATTTTTAAGAAGTGAAATGAAAGTGCTGAAGGCAGTCTGCCCTTAACACTGAAGTGGCTACAAAGACTCACGGGCACCGTGACTGTGAGATTATGGAGAAGGTTCCAATGTAAATGAACTAATATGGAGTAGAAAATAATGTAACCAGGACATCCTCACANGAGAGAGAGAGTCTTTAAAAAAAAAGAAAAAAAAAGAAAGGCCAGAAAATGTTGCAACTGCAACAGAATACCAACTAAGACACTTCCATGTTGAGATACTGACAACATGGCACTGCAATAGACTGTTCCCAGACAGGCTGCCAGGATCCAAGGAACAGCACACAGCAGAAGGAAAGATGGGGAAACGCCCAGAAGGAGACGTGCACAGTTGATTGCACAGGTGACTACCATTTTGAACTCATCTACTTGGATGGGAGCTGGCCTTTTCTTTATTTACACAGCCTAGTTACCATGTTCTATCAAAATGACATGAAGAATTTCACTACATGTATAGTTTTCTTGATTAGCAACAGATCTGGATATGCATTTCCTTAACCTCAAGCCAAACTTTGATTCTTCCAAGCCAGCTGCTTCTCAGGGAATATCACCAAATAAGATTCTATAAATGATTTAATGACATGATAGGGGAAGTTTGTTTCTTACACATCCACCTGGGTTATTTACCTGAGACTGGAAAATGCATAACACTACAACATTTATCAGATCATAGTTCTCAGAGAGTTAACCAAGAGAGGCTTAAGCACAGAGAAGTCCATATGAGTAGTCAAATGATGCACAAACTGTGATGCCCGTGCAAATGACAGCAAACAGGAAGCAACTGGAAATATTTCATTTTACACAAGTTAAAAAAAAATCACTGGTTAAATACATCACTTGGCTACGCTAATAACCTTACCATAAACAACTATTACAGTCCAAATAACTAGTGGCTGCAGCCTGCATTTGGAATAGCATGAAACACACCAAAAAAGTGCTCATTGCTGGACCAAGAAAGGCAATTGGGGACCAAACTGTGGGTAGGAGGAAAGCATCTGATTCTGCATGAACAGAAGTGAAGGTATTATGAGGTTAGAGGGGCGTTTGTATGAAGGAGAAGAAGCTGGGCTGAGCATTCTGGGCTCTGTAATGATATTAATTGAACACGAGTTGAAAATAAGATTTCAAGGTTTATACTTTTGTCTCTGTAGATAGTTTTGGATGAACTGTCACTCTTCATTGGCATAAAAAAAACTCAGTAGGCTGATAATCAGCTTTTATTAAAGATCTTCATTTTGGTTAAGAAAGTAACTTCTGCAGTCTAGTGTCAGCCAGAGAGCTTCTTTCAATGGTTTCCCCATTTCACTGGAAGTTTGGGATTGCATTTGTTCCCATTACTGCTAACTGTGAGAAACATGAACACATCAACCACGCTAGCATATGGAAAATAGGACAGCATTTTCTTAACATTGCTATATAGATCTCTTCTCCTGAATCCAAGCAGGATGCAGTCAAAATCCTCAGCAAAAGCTGTGAAATGAACACCAGTGAAATGAATATTGATTCATGCTCATTATTGCTTTTGTCCTTCCTTCTCTTCTCTCTTTCTTGTCTTTTCCCCAACTTCTTCAATTCCAGCTTACAGGTTAACTACTTTGTATGTCTTGCCTCTGCTCCTCATTATGTTGAGCACTGGGAAGCCATATACCAAAATACTGGTTTTGCCCAAATGGCCACTCAGGTGCAAACCAGAATACAACAGGCTGGGAAAAAAAAAACAACCCTGTCAGGGTAATAGAGAGAGGAACAATCTGCACACTGGACAACTACATGGTCCTCTAGCCTAAGCAGGTGTGAAATATAAATAATCACAGTGCTTACTGAGTTAATAAATACATCTTATTTTTTGGTTATGTGATGAGTGGCTTGCTTTATGAAATGGTCGCTACTAGGCTTTAATAGTTCATACAGACTAAAGTGCTCAATAAGGGAAGTACCTTGCCAAGAAAATGCTTTTGTTTTCTTTTTTTAAGCAATGAATCATGTGAATTAATTAGTAACAAATGACCTCATTTTTTGCAAGGATGTTTTGTGCTTTCACTCCAAATCCTGCCCCTGTAATCTACATATAGGCGATTGAGTGGCTTAATAACTATGTCACATCAAACAACAGATCTGCTGTGACAGCAACGGAGACCCATGTATCTCTGTGCAAGCTGTAAGGTTTGTAGCTACAGTGGAAGAACTTTAAAGTGCTAACGTTTAAAGCAAGTTCTCTGACATGGAATGTACAGGGCAGACAAAGAGCTTAATAAAATGTTTAGACTGGATGCAGGACTTGGCTTAGCCTTGACAAATAAGTCAACTGAATATTCTGTAGAGACATAGGAGCCAGAAGCATCCAGTACAGAATGAGATATTTGTTATTAGCAGCTCACCTTTGCAAGGGGAGCACTCAGCACCAGAGGTATAGCCAGCTGGTTGGAGGGCACACTCCTGAAATGGAGTCGGGGGGAGAGATGAACAGCCATGGAGAGAAGGATGAATAGGACAGGATAGGACAGGACAGGACAGGACAGTCTATTTCAGTTGGAAGGGACCTACAACCATCATCTAAGCCGAGGAAGGTACCCCGTAAAAGAAAATCTGCATATACCTCTTCATAATTTGGCATCCATTCTGCATGCTGCTCTAGAAGCCAGTAAATGAAGATATAAACAGCATACAGCTATCAGATGGGTAATTTACTTGCTGCATGAAAATATATTATTACCTTTGTAGGACTGAAATTCAGTTCCTAGAAGAAAATGGCAAATGGTTACAGATTCATTGTTCAACCTAATGGGTTTGAAAGGTTCCTAATAACTAATATTGAGAAAGTCCCCTATGAAAACTTAAAAATAAGGCCTAAAAGGAAGCTCTTTCCCAGAACAGGATGGTGAACTATCTTATCTACTTTCCATCTTACAAAATGAAGCTAAAAATACACACTCAGATCTGGACTATAACAGTCTGTAGCCCTGACTCCACCAAAATAAACAGGATTATCTCACATTCCTTGTTTCAAAGCTATTCCTAGAATAGTTTCTATAATATAGTCACTCTTTGTTCTTTCAGAGTGATACCTCCAAGTGTCCAGTGAGTGCACAACACAGCACTATCATTCCCTGTAATAACCTGAGCTGCTAAAAAATCCTAAGACTTTGCAAGGTGAGAAATTCCTGAATATCTGAGTGGACATTTACTGTGTATCCTCCTGTGTTATACAGCCAGGAATTCCTCCTCAGGGCAGGTAAAATGTCATTGGCTATTCCTCAGGGATGGCAAATAAAGGGGTTTGACTTCCATCTCAATGTTAACCCAGCCCTGGCTCACCGTCTCCAAACAGATGTCCAAAGCAGAAACAGAGAAGTTTTGCTGTTGCTCCTGTTGCTGCCCACCCATTGCTGTGGTCTGCAGAGCACAGCATATCAGCAGCGGGAGAATAACCAGTTCTGATTTCCAGGAGATGGTGTCTGTACCTCAAATTTGCAGTCAGTCTCAGAAGTCTACCTATTCAAGCATATGCCAAATTACATTTAACATTGTCGCAATTAGAAAAGCATTCAACACTAATTCCAATCACATACTCTGCCAAGGTGAAAAAACACTTGAGAGATCCATCGAAGCTTAGTTCCCCATGCACATCTCACTCCCTCAGTCCCTCACTGTCTTTCACATCTTGGTTCATTTGCATCTGAAACATAATTACATTCAGCGCAAGATCACAGTGCCATGAATTCATTCCATATTTACCATCCAGTCTCAGAAAGGTCATCGGTTCATACTGGGAGCAGCTTTAAAAGTGCTGGTGCTTCAACACCTCTGTGTCAGGTTTCTTTTGACTCTGCAGGGACTTGGGGTTGTGTCAGTGTGAGATTCTTTGTCAAGCATCTCAGCACAGCTGTAATTATTAAGCCATTTACTAAGTAAACCGGTTACAGCTTTTGACATGCATTTTCTAACTTACAGATGCCTTGAAGATAATTGCTTAATTTCCTTAAAAGTAAATCTGAAATGGGAATACACTGTACTGCTACAGTGGTCATATTTCACCTTAATGAAAAGAGATACAGGACGTGTTTTAGAAGTAAACAAACTATGGAGATTTAATGAGTACGGCCACTTAGGCTGATTGAAAAATGAATGAATATTGGTCACATTAGTGTTGGCAAAAGTGGCTTCCCTCTTGAAAAATAATTATGTTTTTCTGTCCAGCTGCAGCAAAGTAGGTGAGGAGCTTAGATTGTTTGGTTTGGTCAAAAGATGACAAGAATGTGGAGGTAGATCTGCACTTTTAATTTAGGTTCATTTTTAAATAAAAAAAATGCCATTTTGAAACAAAGCCACAGTGAACTTTAAATTCACTGAGATGCAGTAGTTGAATACTTGAATATTTTCTTCTACTTTTTGTGGCCTAAATTATTTACCAAGTTGAATTTGAACTTGAAAAACAGCCTAATCCTCCCCCTACAGCTCAGGTTCTAATTGAATGTATTTCACCCACAAAAGAATATCATTCTGCCTCTAGTGGGAGTTTAAACAACCAATCATTTTCATCAGTTATACAACAGCATTTTGCTTTAAAGGATGTCAGTTGTTAGTCTCCAAGGATATGGCATCAAATGACCAGCCTGTGTTGAGAAATCAAAAAGCAATAATGGGGCATCCATCTGAAGTGGTCAGGAGTAAAGTTATTATCTGCGTTTGCCCTTCTGTTACCATCATTTTTCCATCATACTTGTTTCCATTCCAGGCAGCTTAGAAAGCGAATATTTTATCTTGAGGCTTCTCTTTTTCTACACCCTGAGCAAATGTTAGGCAAGATTATGTCCTGCTTCAAGAGCTTACAAAACAGATGAGACACAGTGGCAGGAGAAATTGCACTAACAGACTAAGAGGCATGGCAGGTCAGTGGCTGAGAAATGAGTCTTTGTGTCGCCTGACTCGCAAGCTGGTATCCCCACACTACAGTGTCTTACTGCAGGCTGTCTTCTTTCCTATTTGTCAGCACTGGGACTAGAGGATTTTGAGTTGAAATCCAGGTAGCTTGGCTCTGTAATAGCTATAAAGACACATTAACCAGGAAACTACCTAAGTAAAACCACCGAAATGGGCAATGAACACATTGCTACTCCGCCAATACAACGCCAATTGCTATATTAATGACCATTTTCATCTCACAGCTGCATCAGAAGTTCCTCATTTTGAATGGGGTTAAAGCTGAATTAATTAGTTTAAATATAGAGGAAGTAGAAATGAGTTCAAAAGATCTTCTAAAGCTAACATACCTGAAAACACTGGGAAAGATTTTAAATTGCTCCAAGCAGAATGTGAACTTTGTGGAGCTGTTTGTATAATGATCATGGTAGTTATCTTACATTTACAGTCTGACTTCCCAAACCAAGACCCATTTAAAATGCCATGGAGGATCTGAAATGTCTTGGTTTAATATCAAGACGAAATGAGCATTGAGAGGTCACCAGAGGTATGCAACTGTAGTAGCGTGCTGTCCTCTAGAATACATCACTTGAAATTATCAGACAAGCCTTTGTCACTTCAAAACTGAATGCCCAGCTCTCAGAGACAAAGGACGCATGCTAAAAAACAGGTTATTGAACAGAATCCGAGCACCATCGAGGCAAGCTGCCTTTCTGTCTTCACCACTGGGAGGTATTAATGCCATCTAACTACTCATCCATTCGGCTCTGTAGGGTAGTGGAGGCAAGGCCACACCTTCAAGCAGCACCCCAGAGGCTGCTGATTTTAGACAGATGAGCTTTGATCTTGCAGTACAGGACACAGTGCCGCATAAATCCTGGTCCAGGAGGCACAAGTGAAAGGAAAGCTGAAAAATAACCACAAGAAAAAAATTCTGACTTTTCCAGAACTGGATATCCCAGTCCAACCAGAGCCCCTGTAAAGGGAGAGACATCTCTCTGCACTGGGAGTCAGAGTTGTGGCCTCAGCTCAGAGCAGAAGTTTGAAGGAATCAGATAAGGACATAAGTGGGATTTGTATGTAACAGCCTTATTCTGAGTCTTCCAACCCACTGGACACAACCAGCTGAAAAGCCAACAATAAATCTCTTGATCAATACATCCCATAAACATGGAAGCTGGAATCTTCTAAAAGTAAGATGAAGATGCCAAATAGGTGTCAAAACAGGCAGATGTCTTGGGAAAAAAAAAAAAAAGTATTATTATGGTAATTAAAACCCGTTCACAATACAAATGCACACATTAGCCAAATTAATCTTTTGTGAGTTGTTTTAATTCTGGAATGCCCTATATTTCTGTGTTTCTGTGCTTTTCTTTGCCATCTTAAAATTCTTCTAATATCTTTATTTAAACAAAACAATATTTTCCTTTACCGATATCTGTCAGACAGTTAGGGTTATTTTCTGAGTGACCTCCAGATATATGGAAGCCCTCCATATTTCAGTATCACTGACTTAAGAAAAAAACAAAGTGATTACAAGTATCTTCAAAAACTGGCAGTGAAGGCACTGAAGTACTAATTTGTAGAGTTCTGGGATATCTGTGACCTTCTAAATTGAATGGGGCAACGCAAATTGAGCAAGACTAGAGAACACTGCATATCTTGCGGGGTTAGGGTTATTTTTAAAAAATTGTAGATTTTTAAATCAAGAATTAACATAGAAAACAAAACCAAATTTATTTCATATTAGTTATGATAGAAGAAACTGAAACCACTGAATGTAAAAACACAGTGAGACTGCCACTCTCTGCTGAGTGGGCACTGCCTAAGAAAGGCGCAAAGCTTCCAAGCCTTACAGCAACATAGGTGAAAGGACATCTTGAAACAAAATAGCTTCAACTTCCATCTTCATACAGGCTCATGAAGCTTGCCAGGATGCTTATGTGTTATTGAGTAGCAAAATTATTTCTGAAGGAGGAAATGCAGCTGTTCTCAGAATATATTCGACCTAAAGGTCCTGAAAAAAAATAATTATAATGTTACATCTCCATGGACACAAGAACAGAAGGAGATCACATAATTAAATTGTCTTTTAGTTTTTAAGATGTTGGTCAGGTATGATATCAGTAACATCCATTTTAAACGAAGAATTGAAATAAGTGCCTTTAGAAAAGTATATCTGAGTCTGCTAGAAACAAAGTTATAGGAGAAGGTATGGATGACTTGTAGATGGCATCTTTGCCTTATGGTACGCCAGATAATTTGCAACATCACTGCTCCCTACCATTATCTTTTTCTGCATATAAGTCACACCTGACCATCAGGAATGATCCTCCAATGAAAGAATGCTATTGCCCAGTTCTGTGAAAACTATAGCTTAATGTTTCTGGACAGCAATTCCAAAACCAAGACACCATAATACTTGCTGAACTAATTTATCATGGCTATAGATGGTAGGTTATGTAGTACTTGTAAGTCAGAGTTACCAAAGGGTTTTATTCCCGAAAGTCAATGCCACATAGATGATTTTGTCACTTAGTCATGGTTTGCTACCAAGAATCTAAGTAAGGCGAACACCAGTGTTATGGAAATAAAATTCTCTTCCTTGTCAGGAGGAAGGTCTCCTTGCCATAGAGGAAACTGGAATTGTAAAATCTTTTGCAATTCTCACTTGAAAATAATTTTCTTTTTAGACCTTTCTGACTTCACAAATGCTAATCAATTTTTAACATATTAATCACTGATTTCTTCATATGAAGCAATAGTTGTATCTCAACATATCAATTGTTCTGACAATGCAATCATAAAAATTGTACATTCAAGTATGCAAACTAACAGACACAAAAAGTAAGATAAGATTTTGAAACTCACCTCTACACTACAAGGGACACCAAGTCCTGGTTTTAGGCGGTTCTCAGATCCCATATTACCCGCTCAGTACTCCTGATGCTGTGGGTACCCACACAGTTTGGAAATAGAGCCCTCACATGTTCATCTCAAATAAGCAGCCAAACTGAGTGGAAGCAGCAGCGACTGTTTAGTGTCCAGTCGATTTTAGACATGAGATCAGATCTCAGAAACTGATAAGCATTGAGGCTCAGTCCATGCATTCCTAGCACTTCCCCAGGTCACAGTTAAATAAAAGGACAAACATTTATTTGGCTGAAAGACTCTGCCAGAGCTGCATTTGCCCCATTCTCCAGTACAGTATGTCAACAGGGATTACAACTCTGCATGCTGCAACCCTAGAGTAACTGTATTTGAAATAAATAAATATGATCTTTATCCACCATATCATCATTTGAAGGATCCAATGTAAAAGTAATCTCAGCTGGCCTCTCTTACATCTTCCAGCACTGTCTGTGAATGGACACATCAAAGCAATGACACAAAGCCGGTAATCGTGAATGTCATTGCCTTCTCAGAATGCAGTGCAACTGCAAAGCTGTACCAAGCTCATTTTAGTCTTAATGTCTTGAGAGAAAAAGGTTTGTGCCTTGTGAAAGTCAGACAGATATTCTTCCATATACAACACTATCAATGTGCTTTACTTAAATGCATGTTACTGATCTAAGTCCGAAAGCTGTAATACAGCAATATTTACTGAATGATACCTGGAAGAGGAGAAGTGTTCACACTTGCTTATTTGGCTCAAAAGCCCAGGGGTTTAGAGGATGATCCTAACTGCTTTGTAAATTAAACAGCAGCTGTGATTTGATTGAAATGGCCCAAGTAATTTAAACAATCACTAAAGCTGTTTATTAGAATTACAAAACAACAAAGATAATCTTTGTTGGGCAGCAGGCCATCATATTTTAAAAGATTCAGCACAGCCAAGAGGCCAGGACCCTGTCTATGTTTTCCCTCTTCTAAGCTGTCAGGTGTATGTAGTATTTGTGCTGTAGCACACCTATTCAGAAAACATCTGATCTGTTTGCATCAGCCCTGCACATCCCCTCTTCTGTTTCACAAAGGAGTTTTCCAGTTCAGTCAAATGAAGAACATTTGTGAAATGTTCATTTCTGAGAACAATAGTCCTCTACCCCTGGAAATGAGAAACAGATTACTTTGTAAACCCTCCCCACCTTGTGAAGCCACCCAAAAATACTTCAGATATGGCTTAACCCTCACTTATAACATTTGCTCATTTTGATTAGCACCTTTCTTTGTTTTGCAGTGTAATTCATTATTCTGTTCACATTTGAAATAACACGTGCAATATTTTACAGTCTTTTGTTTTCCCTACATGATAGAAGAACTACTTTTTCTATTACTTACTGCCAGGTGACTCCACTGGTAGCTAAGGAGACACTCCTGATTTTTGTCCACCAATTTAAGTAAAAGTTGGAATCAGACTCATCACTTCCTCAGTATTATTAGATTTATGATCTCCTTGGTTTTCTGAATATTTCTACTTGGCTTATATCCATTATTGCCTTACATCTATTATTGCTACAATATCATCTTTGCAGGAAGAAAAATAGAAAGGAATTCAGCAATGCCCTGTTTGGCCGTTCACATAAAGCTTTAATAAATTTCTCTAGTTTTTGCTCAATATTTACATTAAGAATACCGTTTCTTGGATGCAGGTTGCTTCTAGAAAACAAAGTTAAAGCTTATTACAACATGAAATAATGATTTATTTGCTGCTGTAAGTCAGGGCACATAAAATATTAAGAAAGTTTTTCCACTCTAAGTGCTAAGGCATTTTGTTAATCTGCTGCAGTTTTGTAGTGATTTAAAAAGGTTCCAGGCTACTTTATAAACTTTATAATACAGTGCACTGGCACCCTTCCACCAACCAATACTATGCAGCCTTCTCTGAAGTCAAGTGGAGCAATGCCTTTTTCTACAAAACATTCGGGGCTCTCCATTATGAGCACTACTGTTCTTTATCACCCTGATTTTCTTATTTCCTGCTCCGTTTTAATGGCACAGTCAGGGAGAGACCGTCAATGCAGAATATCTCTCTAATACTAACTAGAAAGAATTTGTCATTTTGGTTAGCTATTATGCCTTGTTATTTCTGTGCTGAGGGAGTAACAATAATTTCTCCATATGGCCAAAGCAGCTCCTTAATAGAGATTTCCTAAGAAGAGAGCTTTGTCTTTCCTACTGGGATTATATAGCCTATGAGTTTTGTTTTGTCTTTTGGTTTCATGCCAAGAACATTAAAGTCAGAGTGAAATACCACAGAGGAAAAAATATTAAGTGTGTCTAACATACTCTCCACTCTAATATAGAGGTATTTACAACAAAAATCAATGCAATCAAGTAAAATGAAATTGTGTATTATGAGGCCATATGATAAAATATACCACAAAGGCCTAATAGGTGAAGTATTAGGTTATTTTTACAATGTGCTGTCAGCCAGGACTCTGGTGTCCTTGTACTATACGCTGCATACGTACCGAGTTGCTGTGAAACCCTGACTGCAAATGTTACATGAGCTGGTACCCAGCCACACGACAACCACAGCTTCGCAGCTTGCAAGCCAACGTTTATTTGGTTAGACCAGAAGGAAGACTTGTTAGAAGCTAGGATTGTCTCCTTGCAAAGCTGACACCGCTCTGATCTGTCAGGAATCCCCTTGTAGCTCACACATTAGAGGGGGCAGTAAATTCCCAATCTCAGCGCTACCAAGATTTTGTACAGCTGCCCTTCATCCGATGCAAAGCTGGGTTTCTCCAGTCCCCTGAAAGAGAGGAAAGAGGTAGGGAAGAAAATGGAAGCCCCTTAAAAAAGGCACTTTGGGAAGGATTATGGGCCTGGCAAGCCTGGCTCCTTCTGAGAAGAGGAATGCTAGCAAGAACAGCCCCAGGATCCCACTGATCCTGCTTGGTTGAAACATGACACTTTAACTTCCGAGCCCTGCTTCTGTCAATAATGCTGTCTGAGCAAGGTAGATATTAATTGAAATAATTCAGTTCTATTATGGATATTTCTTTGTCTCTTACTTATTTGATTCCATTCTGATTTTTATTCTGTGTTATTTAAAGGGCACCTGTCTACAGTTTAAGAGTGAAAAATCCAACAATAAAACTGTAGAATAATCTGAATTGATTGGAAAATGGATGAAAGCTGTTGTATTTAATACAAATTACTTTGTTTCTGAGCTGGCATACATATATCACCACCTTTTGTCTGTTTTTTAAACATCACCTAATGGATTAACATTTGCATGAAATCACCTTGCACCCAGTAGCCTTGGTGATGTGTTGGGACTACTCTTTTCTAGGTCTTCAATGAAAAAGGGAAAGATGGTCACTACTCCAGTAACTTAGAGCCAAAGCGTTAGATAAAGAATAAGAATACACAAACACCCCTGGTACAGACAAATGGAAACAACAGGGTCAGCAGGAGGGATGGCAGCCTCTGTCTGCCAGTAGTCCAAACATCAATGGGTTTCAGGAGTAAAGAGATGAGATGTGTTCATGAAAGGTCCCTGGGAATCATTTAATTAGGGGCAGTTTAAATTACTCACGAGCAACTCAGCGCAAATGATGAATTCTGAACACAGAGTTAGAAACACAGCTAAGGAAACTACTGGGCTGGCAAATACACGACAATCATTTGCAAATATGATGGCATGGGTAAGGAAAGCCTTTGTGAAAAAAACTCAAGGTTTGTGCAAATACAGCTATGAGTAGCTTAGTATTAAAACCTGCACAGGGAGATGGACAGACCAAAGCAAGCTGTCGCCATGGAACTGTTCACCACAGACAGTTTTCCGAGCTCCAGGAAGGATTGTAGGGTTTGGTTTGTTGGTGAGAAATTAGTTTGTAGGCTATGCTAATGTAAATGAATAGAAAACATAAATTAATCTGGGGACACTTCTCTGAAATGGCAGAAGGAAAGGCAGTGGCTTCATTTCATCAACAAAAACCTTGCTTAACCTTTTTAATTAGCAGATAAGAGGCAATGAGCCACATGAAAAAAAATTAAATTTGGGGATTACACGGTCTGATAGTTAACCATCTTGCTAATTGAAAGAAAAGCTATGGTTGACACAGAAAGAGTGATCTCGCCTACATCAGCGGCATGAAAGCAAGAATATGAGGAAATTCGTATACGTACTGTCTGACATTTTGCTTACTGCAAAATTCTTAGTGCCGCAGAAGGTAATGACATTTTAAAAGATTTCAAATTCACCGGTGAAGCTGAAAGCAAAAGCTATGCAGCAGCTTCTAGAAACCGCTGAATGAGATGTTTTGTGGGTGATGTGTGAATTCTGTCCCTCTGGATCTGTTTAATAATCTGAAATAGAAATTACAGAACTGAATGAATCCTACAGAAATAAGTTCCTGAAGGGCCTAATCAAAGCCCATAAAGGTGGATATGAACGACTGCCATTTCCTTCAGTAGCCTTGCCATGAGGCACTAAATGCATTTGCTCTGGGCCCTGGTTTCTGTGTTTATCTGCTAAGATATTCTAGCTATTCTAGGACCAAAAAACATGGCATAAGTTAAGATTCAAGGAAAGTGAACTTTGAGTCTGTGATAATATAGGCTCCAGAGGTACTAAATTTTTATACTTAAAATTGTATTTCTTTTAATTAGGGACTGGGGAGGTAAAGTTTGAGATATTGCTAATAATCTCAAACATGCATTAAGAAAATCAGAAACCAGTTATTAGCTGCCTCTGGGTAGAGCAAATTCAGCAAATCATTTTGTATTTTGGGAGCCAGTCCTGACGGGAAAAGGAGTCCAGGAAGGCTGGACATTCTTCAAGAAGGAAATATTAAAGGCGCAGGAGCAGGCCGTCCCCATATGCCTAAAGACAAGCTGCCAGAGAAGACAGGCCTGGCTGAACAGAGAGCTTTGGCTGGAACTCAAGAAAGAAAGGCAAGTTTATGACCTTTGGGAGAAGGGGCAGGGAACTCAGGACTACAAGGATGTTGTGAGGTTATGCAGGGAGACAATTAGAAGGGCCAAAGCTCAACTAGAACTTAATCTGGCTACTGCTGTAAAAGACAATAAAAAATGTTTCTATAAAGACATTAGCAAGAAGAGGAGGGCTAAGGAGAATCTCTATCCTTTATTGGAGGTGGGAAGTAATGGTGATTAAGGGTGAGGTAAAGGCTGAGGTACTTAGTGCCTTCTTTGCCTCAATCTTTAATAGTAAGACGAGTTGTTCTCGGGGTACCCAGACCCGTGAGTTGGAAGACAGGGACGGGAAGCAGAATGAAGCCCCCATAATCGAAGGGGAAATGGTTAGCGACCTGCTACACCACTTAGATGCACACGATTCTATGGGGCCAGATGGGATCCACCCAAAGGTACTGAGGGAGCTGGCGGAAGTCTTCACAAATCCACTTTACATCATTTATCAGCAGTCCTGGCTAACCAGGGAGGTCCCAGTTGACTGGGGGTTAGCAAATGTGACTTCCATCTACAAGAAGGGCTGCAAGAAGGATCCAGGGAATTACAGGCCTGTCAGTCTGACCTCGGTGCCAGGGAAGGTTATGGAGCAGATCATCTTAAGTGCCATCACGCAGCACATACAGGACAACCAGGTGATCAGGCTGAGTCAGCATGGGTTTATGAAAGGTAGGTCCTGCTTGACAAACCTGATCTCCTACTATGTATGACAAGGTGGATGACAGAAAGTCTGTGGATGTTGTCTACCTAGACTCTAGTAAAGCCTTTGACACAATTTTCTCCTGGAGAAATTGGCTACTCATGGTTTGGATGGGCGTAATCTTCACTGCGTGAAAACTGGCTGGATGGCAGGGCCCAAAGAGTTGTGGTGAAAGGAATAAATCCAGTTGGCAGCTGGTCACAAGTGGTGTTCCCCAGGGATCATTATGGGGGCCATTTCTGTTCAACGTCTTTATCAATGACCCCCTCTTAGGCCACTCAGTGCTTGGCATGATTTCCCCCTGATCTGAGCCAAATAGCAATCTAATATGTCAGGTACGAATTGTGAAAGCCAATGGACCAGAACATTATGGCAACACCTTAATGCACCTGGCTCCCATGTCCCCTATCACTTGGAAAAAGTACTGATAAGCAATCACGCCCTGACAGTACCTGGATCGTGGCCCAAAGGGGGTGATACCAGAACTTCAAGATCTAGCAAGTTCTGGGCCTGCACAACTGGTGGAAAGTACTAGACTATCCCATCGTCCGAGTTGGGCCAGAGTGGAAAAATACCTGACGATAGTCAATTATCTCAGACCCTATAAGCAGCAACCCTATCGAGACCCTTTGAGACCTCCTGGATCGCAGCGGGCTGTGACCAGCACCTCCCCTGAGCTGGGATGCCACTCAGGCAAACACTTCAAGGGTTAAAGGGCCAGGGCAAGTTAACCTTCTCGAGGCTCAGTTATTACCCATTGAGGAATGCCAATGCATTGTACATATTTACTCTAAACTCAAGAAGAGCGAAGTTACAACTATAGGCTAACCTCTCTTTCATCCACCTCTTTACCTATGTATGTGTTGGAATATACACATTAGCCCTCACAAGTGTGGGTGTCTACATATACTTTACTGGATCCAAATATTTTTTTCTCTTTGTGTGTGTGTGTGTGTGTGAGGAATCGAAAGGAGCATCTGTTGGCTCACTGGAGTCGCCCACTGTGAAGTGCTGCTAAAATTCAACCTTTTGATCTACCTCCAACCACTGATAAATCTTAAATTGTTGCTAAATCATAATGGTGTCAAATATTTTCATCCGTGACAAAAGGGGATCAAGTGCACCCTCAGTAAGTTTGCAGACAACACCAAGTTAGGCAGGAGTGTTGATCTGCTTGAGGGTAGGATGGCTCTCCAGAGAGAGTCTTCTCCAAGAAGGCCAAGAGCATCCTGGCATGTATCTGAAATAGTGTGGCTAGCAGGACAAGGGAAGTGATCATCCCCCTGTACTCGGCACTGATGAGGCCCCACCTCGAGTGCTGTGTTCACTTTTGGGCCCCTCACTACAACAAAGACATTGAGGTCCTGGAGTGTATCCAAAGAAGGGCAATGAAGCTGGTGAGGGGTCTACAGCACAAGACTTATGAAGAGCCGCTGAGGGAACTGGGGTTGTTCAGCCTGGAAAGGAGGTTGTAGTGAGGTGAGGGTTGGTCTCTTCTCCCAAGTAACAAGCTACAGGACAAGAGGAAATAGCCTCCAGTTGTGCCAGGAGAGGTTTAGATTGGATAATAGGAAAAAATTTCTTCACCAAAAGAGTTGTCAAGCATTGGAACAGGCTGCCCAGGGAAAGGGTTGAGTCACCATCCCTGGAGGTATTTAAAAGACATGTAGACGTGGCAGTTAGGGACATGGTTTAGTGGTGGACTTGGCAGTACTAGGTTAACAGTTGGACTTGATGGTCTTAAAGGTTTTTTCCAACCCAAACAATTCTATGATTCTATGAAATTGAGGCCAATGATATGTTCATATACAATGCATGAACAGAAAATGAGTTCCTGCTTATTCTGACCTATTTTCCTTCTTTACGCAATGATTTGAACTGCCTGGTTTACAGGCTTAAGTCCCTAGTATTTTAGTTTGTCTGGTATGACTCACGTTAAATTTCCATGATTAGAGCAAGTTTACATGTTGATATTGACACTTCTGGACCACCAGATCAGACATGTCCATTTTAAGACCATGTCACTGAAGGTATTACTGCAGCTGAAAAATAAAGAATTTACCACACAACACGATTATGAACCTGAAGAAAAACATATGTCTCGATATGCCCTTGTGAAAAGCGGAGAATGAAGAGAATATACATTTTATAAGAAAAATGAAGAGGTTCTGGACTCTTGTATTTAATTGCTTTTCTCTGACCAATATACATGGTGGTGGAAGGTCACGTTGAGTGTCACAGTGCTTCCACTGGCTGTAGGGCTTCACAACCTCCTATGTTATCATACACTCAGTAGATGCATCCCTGCCTTCCAGAAGAGTGATAGTGTTTGTCCCTGAGGGAAATAGGCTCCCAACTGCAAACAGCAGTTTTCTCAGACAGTAGAAAAAAACAGGCTAACATTTCTACTCTAGTCTTACTGCCTGGTTGAGGGATGAAGGTTTGATCCATATTTGAGTCTGCAGTCTAGCTAATTTCTTTGGCAAAATGCATATATGCATCATTACATATGTCCAATGGCCATAGACTGTGGAACATCAGAACATACATACAGAAATAGCATCTCTTAAATACCTGTCAAATACAGGTCAAATGCTTCAGCACCCTTCTCTAGCCAATAAATTATTTTAGTGTGTCTTAATGCCTTACTTCAGACACCATAATTCACTTAATTTGAGATTATTTTTGCTATCTATTATGGAAATAATGCATTATCCTCTACTGTCCTGGAAATAATTTTGCCATGAGTGTGTGGGGAAGAACACAAAACTGATGAAGAAGACGAAGGTCCATGTTAGATGAGCATACAGAGACTTTCCAATCAATGTTGGAAAAAAGAAACAAGGACAAGATCATGCAGTTTAATTTAAAGAATTTAAAAATGTTACATGTAAAGATTTAAAGATTAAATTAAAGAATTTAAAGATGTTCTGTCAACTCTTGTCTTAGTTTATATTAACATAAATCAGAGCAAAATACACCAGCTGTAAATCATATTACACTGAATTTGGTGTAAATAATATCATAATCTAGTCTAATAATCTCTCCTAACAAGTTTTTTACTACAGTCTGCAAAATATCCTACATTATCAGTACTAGAATCTCCCAGCCCTCCTCTATTCTGACAGCCTTGTTGCTCTCCATCTTACATTTGCCAGTTCTCTTGCTGGGAATACACTGGCCGCCTAAGTTTTACAACTTTCTATACTTAATACCATTTTCTCCATATGCTTATTAACTGTTTCAGAACTGACCTGGGAAAAACAAACACTCTTTTATTTCAGTAATTGTCACTTCCAACAATAAGGTGACAGCAGACTCATCCCTACTGTTTCAAGTAGCTGATTTCTGTATTTCAAGATTGCTTTTATTGGTTTGGTTGCTGCTTATAATCAGAAAGACAGCCAGTCCCCATCAAGCACTCAGAGTGTTTGTTCAAAAAGCATTTTCATCCAGTAGTGTCTGAAGTCATTCACCGTAGGTTTAGATCACAATGTACAATACGCCTCCTGCAAATGACAGATCATGACCACGTTGGACATAATAAGACTATTCTGGAAACACATTATTTGAAGTGGTTTTCTAGCTAGGCTTATTTAGGAAAGGTTATTATTGCTAATAAAATGCAAGTTTCACTTTCAGGATGTCTTGAACCACTGAGAACCTGTTTTTGAATGGTATAAACTACTATAGCTTCAAGAGGCTTTTGTTTGTTTACCTCCTGCAGCTGTACCTATTTATAGCTCTGGAGAATCCAGACTACAGCACTTCTGCTACTGCCATTGGGAGATTTCTGCCCTCTTGTTTGCTGTACCTACCCCTCCTTCTCAGGAAATTATCCCTGATACAGATGCGTGCCTTGCTGTTCTCCAGTTTTGCAGCTTTCCTCCTCTCTGCAGATCTTTTTCCCTAAACTGTGATCCTACTTTAGATGTGAGTTATCTCTACCACCACATCCAAGCCCTCCAGCCATCATTTTTGTCCTGGATGCAATCATTAAAAAGAAGAATAATCAATCATCCTCAGTAGCAAGTTTATAAACAAAACAGTGTATAATTTTACAAGCCAGCAAGCTCTGCTCGGCACCTTCCAAAATCTCTGCTGTGCAAAGGCCTCTGTATTCGACCATGATTGAGGCTCTGTGTCCTCTTATTAACAGCACAAAATAACATGCAGTAGGAAAACCACACCCCGGTGCTACAAGGGAAGGTAACCACTAAAGGAAGAGGTCATTGAGGGATGGGGCTTTTCTCCCATGTTTCAAATCCCCAGAGAACTGACCCAGGCCTAGAGTAACCTGCACACCTACAATAACACCACAGATAATGATCCGAGCCCAGGGAGACAGCAAATTCAATGCATCATTGACTTCAGCGCTCAAAGCAGCAGCTTCCTATTCTCAGAAGAGGAATAAAGTCCTAGAAAACCCCTTCCCCTCCCTGTATTCCCTCTGGTCCTGTTTCATTAAATAAGCTTCTGCTTTGTGGAAACCTTTGTGCAACAGTGAAGTCACCTGAACAGAAAGCTGACACGGGGACCTGCGGAGACCAGACACTCTCCTGTAACCCCCACAGCGCGATGTGTATTGGAAGAGGATTTTTCCAGACCATGAGGAAGGATGCTGAGCATTGTGTATGTGCCCTTCCTCCCTCAACCTACCGTACAGACACTGCTGACTGCACCCCGTTGCACACCAGGGTGAAAGGGAAGATTACTCTTGTTCACACCCACCTTGAACTAATGAAGAAAAAAAAAAAAAGAAATAGGAGGGAAATGAAACATTTGGAAGCAAAAGCTGCTAGGAAAATAAAATCACCACATTTCATGAAATTTTGTCATCATTGGAAGTCTCAGAAAATATATGAGGAGTCAGTGACTGTGCACTACCTCTGAGACTGCTGGAAGCAATGAATGACAGTGCAAAACATCAAAGAAGAAATCTTGTGTCAACTCAAACAGGAATAAAAAAATACCACAGCAGATGTATGCAAATATATTTTAATCTTGCAGTTTTTTATCTAGGAGGAAAGCAGTGGGGAGTTTTATCTACAAAATAGGACCAGGAAAAATAATTATAATAAAAAAGGCAACCAGAAAAAAATTTAGCTCCTGAAATGTTTTTTCTTTCACTTTGGTATGAAAGCTTTTTACTGGTGAAAATATTCCACAGCATCCAGTGTGCCTATTTTAAGTCCTAGCAGTGTCAAGAGTTGAAACTTGTGACATTTGGGGAAAAAAAAAAAAAAAGAAATAAGGAAAAATTTCATTGGTTTGAAAATGCATATTACATTTACCTATGCATTATTCATTAGCAAATGCTTGCCTGTCTTTGGGCTGCAGTGCTCTCAAGTGGGACGCTAATCCCACGCCTGCAATTATTTGTGAGGACAATCAAAGGTCACCAAACCAAAGTAACAAATTAGATGTCCCAAGTAGTCCAGGCAGAAGTGGAGGCTTTAGTAAAGCTGGTACGTCCTCTTCCCAGGAAAATTAGCTCCCACCTCCACTCCAACCGTATCTGAATTTCCCAAGTAACCAGGCACCTGGTAACTACACAAACCCAACATATATTGTGCTCTGGGAAAAGTACGTCCTTCTGAAATACCCCAACCATGCACCCCCTTTCTACAACAGGATAACACCTTTCTCATCACCTGCATAATTTCACCATGGCATCTAGGTTTGATGCTTGCTCACACCATCATATAAGTGGTACTACCCTGGCCAGGCTGCCCTTAAAAGTCTACGTGAACAAGTTACGATTGACCACTTCAGTTTTCTCATCTTACATGTCTTACTCTTTTCTCCCACCTACAGTTTTCTTCCAGATGAAATGCAGCAAGTCCCCTACGGGGAGTAACCTCAAAGGACAGGATTAGCTCGTGGTGCAGAACTGTAGTAGTTTCTTGGGTGGACAAGTCACTGAGGCAAAGACTGGCTGCAGTTTCTGTTATAGCTTTGCTAATCACCTTTGTAAAGTGCTTTGCACTCAAAAAGCACTGGATAAAATAGAGGTGTCATTGCTATTATTTTCTGTTAGCTGCCTCAGGGTGAGTACAAATGTGGCCCTAAATTCACCAGCCTTGACTTTATCCCCTCAGTATGTCTTCAGTTGCTTGTCCCTACCTTAATACATGTTTGAGATCACACCTGGAGATTTCTATTCCCATGTAAAACAGCTTAAATGAATGTAGGAATGAAGGTAGGAAGGAACAGTGGCACATGAGATATGCAGTACATCACTGGCACAGACACAGATCTGCATAACAAAGAGCTTTGTGACTCTTATGAAAAGTGAATTATATGAAGCTTATACAATTTTAACCCTACAGATATAACATTTCTTTTAAAGCCTACATGTCAGTTTGGATAAATGACTTTGGAGAAGCGGGAACCTTGTGAGCCTCATCACTTATTTCTCGGGGTGGCAGGCTGTAAGACACTGCTATGCTACAACAGAGTAAAGAATGTGCACCTCTTCACAGCTATGAAACAGAAAATATATTGCATTCAAATATGATTTTCCTAGAACATTAGCAAGCTAATTAGATAACAGGACACTTGAATGTGCATTTTAATAGGATAAAAAAATAGCATTGGTGAATATCTGGTAGAAAACATTTATTGCAAAAGAATTTAAAAAAGGAAAATTTAGGAATTGCCAGACCATTAGTCAGTCTTTTTCACCATCACTGCTCTGAAAGGCGCTCGTTTCAGAGCCTTCAGATTAAAGACTAAAATATATCTACAGCATGATATACCTAGATGCTATACCATGATGATATACCTATTTGATATACATGAATTATATAGTTATACCATGATGTACTTAGATATCTTGATATAACATGATATACTGAAGTACAGCCAGCAGGTACATATCTTTGCACAGCAAGCAGACCATCAGCCCTATGGGATTATCTCCTCCCAAACATCTGTATAACCTCCTGCTGTGGGATGTTCCATTACAGACTCCCAATAGGAGTTATATTTTGCATAAAGAAAACAAGAATGAAGGAAGGAAGACGTATCATTCTAATTAGCAGCCAGCCAGCACAGGGCCAAGGCTCTAGATTTCTATCAGGGTAGCGTATGTGAGCAAGAATCTGGCAGAAGCCATGGCACACTGAAAGCACAATAGCCCTATGTCTGATGGAGGGGTAGTGATGTGCTCTGCTGCTGGAAAAGGTGAAAGGAAGCATTATCAGAACTATTTGAGCCACTTGCATTGCTTTGGTAGCCAGGGCTATAGGACGAGCCTCTGTTGTAGCTCTCCCGTACTACACTTTTCCACATGAACTACGTGATCTCAAGACACTTAATCACTGAGAACACTACCAGCCAGCAATGATTTTTAGCATTACCCCTCCTTGCCTCTTCATCTTTACCTGTGTAACGCCATGTCTCTTCCAGTGTCCTCTGATCACAGTTTTCTCATTAAAGCCACTTTACCATCTGAAGTATGTATTTACTCAAAGAAATGTGTTCTGTTGCCTCTGTCTTAGCTACCCATACTCCAGAGCATGATTACCAGTACTTCTACTTGGGAGCTGTGGGTACATTTTTAAAGTTAATATCAAAAACAAATAGCTGAGGCAGGAGAATGTGATGGCAAGACTAAACATGAAGAGTTTAGCACTGATAGGATATTGTGACAGACTTTAAATTTTGCTATAATATATTTAAAGTATAGTAAAAAAAATCAATCTACAAGTAAATCCAAGGAGAAGACAAGTGACTTACTCTCTGTAACTACCTGACTTAAATATGAAAGCTAGCAATTTTAGGGATAAAAGAAAAACTTTTACTTACACAAAATGTTCTGGGACCTACTTTGTTCACTGGTTACAATAAATAAATAAAGATAAACAAATAAAAACCATACTTTATCTTGCCTGAAATCCTCTACTTTCAGCCTGCAAATCTTGGACCTCGTTATACCTTTCTCTGCCAGACTGAAGAGCTACCTACAATCAGACTGCTTCTCACGCTAGTTAAGGCTTTAGCCTTCTTCTAGATAAACCGAGTAGACTGAGCTTCTTTCACAGTCAGCTGTTGTGAACTGATACATTATGAAGGGATAAGGTGAAGCTGTAAAAGAAGATGAGCGAAAGGTGATTTCTGAAGATCATTAATGAGCAGTTCACTGAGGAAACAGGGGCTGCTCCTTTTGTCATTATTCCTGTACTGGTGTAACATACACAGTCCCAGTTCACTGATGTGGCCGTGGCTGCATGGCTCTTTTCTGCCCTATGCCCACTAAAGCTGGCCTGAATCTATATTCCAACCGAGGCTGATGGGCCCTTTCTTGCTCTTCTCATAAACTGCTGACATACCACTATAGCAAAGCCCTTGCTTGTGGTAAATGTGTGACAAAATCCTACTGGACATGTCAAGCACATTAATCCAATGTACAGAAGTATCTGCAGTATTGGAAAAAATGTCCAAGAAATAGCAGTCTGTGTCAACCCTGCCTATAAAACACATCACAGGAAAGGAGCACCAGCTTGGTTGCTGCTGCCCCTCTACTCTGCTCTTGTGAGACCCCACCTGGAGTACTGCATTGGGGTCCGCAACATAAGACGGACATGGACCTGCTTGAGTGAGTCCAGAGGAGGACTACAAAGATGACCAGAGGGCTGGAGCACGCCTCCTATGAGGACAGGCTGAGAGAGCTGGGGTTGTTCAGCCTGGAGAAGAGAGGGGAGACCTCATGGCTTTTTAGTACTTAAAGTGGGCCTGCAGGAAAGGTGGAGAGGGAGTCTTGATCAGGGACTGTAGCGATAGGACGAGGGGTAACAGTTTTAAACTGAAAGAAGGTGTACTTAGATTAGACATTAGAGAGAAATTCTTTACTCTGAGGGTGGTGAGACACTGGAACCAGTTGCCCAGAGAAGCTGTGGATGCCCCCTCCCTGGAAGTGTTCAAGGCCAGGTTGGATGGGGCTTTGAGCAACCTGGTCTAGTGGAAGGTGTCCCTGCCCATGGCAGGGGGGTTGGAACTAGATGATCTTGAAGGTCCCTTCTAACTCTAACAGTTCTATGACTCTATGATTCTATGATTCTTAGCAGCTACAGAACCATGCATCACACTGCTTCTGCAGGCATATATACAAAGCACACCTGTAGGGGCAATATACATCAGTGTGCCATATAAGACCCCGATTCATCTCCCATTAAAGGCAACAGAAAAAGTGTTTTAGGTTTGACATATCTCATAAAAATATTCATTTTGTGCACTTTGACCTGGGGTCACATTCATTTGAATGCATATTCACACAAGCCAACGTTACATTTCCTCACTTTGTCAAAAACTGAAATCTGGAATGAGAAACTCTGTGAGGAACTGAAAGCCATACCAGATGTAAAGGAAAGCAGATGGCTGTCTATACTGGGAAGTAGAACTCTTAAGCCTCATAATGAAAATATTGTGAAGCCATTAAAAGGTGGCTTTTCTTTTTAGCAGTATTTCCATTCCCTTCAAAACTGTTCAGCTAGAAATAAACAAACCATTTTGTTTTTAACTGATGCTTCCGTCTTATTTTAAAAGGACAACTAAATTTCCAGACACAAACAGAGAATAATTTATCGGAAATATTTATTGGTATATACTTACTGTTTCACAAACAATCATGTTTCCTGATGCTTGTGCGTACAGCGTGTCTCATACACCGGGCTCTGCCCCTTGACTGGATTACTAAGCACTGCTATAGAACAAGCAATAAATAACAGCAGCAGCTTACTTCACATATCTCTGTACGTGTTTTCATTTTACATACTTAACGATATAAATCATGGCTTTATGGTTCTGTGTAGAGGATTAACTGGAAAATTAAAGTGCTACTCTGGGCACTCAAATACTCATGTATTTTCTTTTGGTGTGCAAGCCCCAAGAACTAATGCGATCTCATTAAGGTTCCATAAAGTTTTAGATTTTTACAAAGCATCTAAATTGCCATTAAGTGAGCCAGCACTTTCTTGTAGTTAGCACCATTTGTGACACTTCATACAGTATTTGGTACCCAGCAGTATACCCACAGGACGGGAGAGGCAGAGTTTGTGCCATACGGATATACACAAATTTTGCATCTTCCTTAGAGGGAAACTTGGTTACAGCTCTGCAGGGGATTATAGCTGAAACTGCAGTGATCAATGTCAGAATCAGAACAAACATATGAGGCAGTCACACCTCAGGAACAGGGCTGTTAAAGCATAATAAAGTTAAACTTCTAATTAAGTTTCCCCATATGTAACACCATATCTATCTCCTACAATAAAAACGTTAACAGGGCAGCAATGTCAACTCTCTGAAAATCATTTCCAGAATCAACTGCCATTCTGCCCTAAACCTTCCACTTTTTACTAGTGTCTTGTGAGTCTCTTTCAAGTGGTCTAATTCAAAACATGAATGAGACAATATCAACACGATATGGTCACAGCAATTTCATATTCTGAAAACTGTTATTTCTAGAATAATGTTTCTGGGCTCTTGGGAGAAAATGTAAAACCTCAAAGTTCAAATATGATAAATCAAAATATTACTCTAGTTAAGTCCTTCTCCATGACAGTTATTATTCTTTATGTTTGTTCTGTGCATTTGGGATAATCTGATTAACATTGTGCTGTACCTTGAAGTTTGCATTATCTTTTCAGAAATTTCAACATCCTGGCAGGCTTCTCTATTCCAGTGTTTGCTTCCAGGACAATTTATTGTGGCTGAAGCTCCTGGAATGAAGTGCCCATCTATTGACGTCAATGAGAAAGTTGCCATTGTCTTCAACAAGCCCAGAATTTAATATCCATCTTCTCTGAAGAAGAAGTATTGTTTGCACCTGGCAAAAATGCAGTGCACTGGTCTGACTTTGGTAAGAAAGGTAGTATTGGGTGACATCAAAAGTCTGTGTGGCCTGATATTTTGTCTCCACAAACCACTAGCACCAAAATTCAGTACAAGAATGTTTTCCCCCAACTTCCCAGCTTCTAATTATCTCCACTTCAAGGGATTCCTGGGCTATACGTGCTTTTCTGTGTACTTAGTTACCCGCAGTGATGCTCCCTTCCATGAAGTTATCCAGTCCCCCTCTGAGCCCATGGGAAATCCCTTTGAATTCAGCAGCCATAACATCCTGGACAAGGGCGTTCACAAGTCTACAACCAACCATGTGATGAATTAGAACACTGTCTGATTAGAACATGGTTCCTATTATTTTCATTCAATACTCTTACTCCTTTTATATAAAGAGACAGAGAACACCTCCCATGTATTTCTCCAAGCGTGCTGTGATTTTGTTGCTCTCACCCCAACTGTCCCTTTTCCAGTCAGGAGGTTCCCAGTTTACATAACTGTTCCTTGTCCAGAAGCCATTTCATGCCGTTGACCCTTGTTTGCCTTCCCTGAACTTGATCATGCCAAACCCTGACCTTCCCACCAAGTGGTAACAACAATTTGGAGCCCATTAGATGAAGTTCACGCAACTTTTTCCTATGTTCATCAATTTCTCTACATCAAATCCTATCTGACATCCTGCTGACTCTTCATTCAGAACTGTTCTTTCTGCCATTCCTCACGGTCAGCTGGCACTTTGACTACCATGAATAACTTACTACCTCTGCAGACCTGGTGACCATATTGTTCATGTCCTTTTCCTGCTGACAAGAATAAGAACCTGCAGTAGCAATATGGTGGGAACGCAAAAAAGGACAGTTTGGTTTGGCTATGGGTTTTAATATACCATGAACACCAAAAGGCAACTGGCAAGATTTCTCCTAGTAATTCCATGCACTTAACTTTGTTTGCCTGCTGCCACCATATAGGCAAATATGCCATTGTGAAAACATCATATTGTATAAAGAGGAGTGTTGTATATAAGGTGTAAAAAAAGAAAACCTGGAAGGATTGGGCTGGTTGTGCATGGAGAAGACAAGAGTGAGAAAACTTAATGGTCTTCTAGCTTGTTAAAGACTGCAACAAAAATGAAGATAGCAAACCATTATTCATGTCCACTGAGGACAGGACAGGGAGTAATGAACTTAAATTGCTGCAAAGGAGAAAATGCTTTATCATTCAGGATAATTAAAAACTGGAAAAGACTGCCTAGAAAACGGGACTTTACATCACCGGAGGTTCTTAAGAAAAGCTTAGACAAGTATCTCCTAGGAAACAGTGTAGCTGCATTTTTCATCTCAACTTGGGGCCGTGGATGGAATGGGGTTAAATGTGCAGGCTTATATGAACTCCTCAGCCTCAGGGAGGAAATATGGGAGAAGTGTTCAAATTTCCTTGCTTAACAGAAGGATTTAGGCCTTCCATTAACAAGATCCAGTCTCCAGAGGGGCTGAATTCCTTCAGCTTTCACTAGCTTGCAAACAACATGTAGGTGTTCAGAGTCTTTGACACCCTGGACTTGTTCTCCTGTTTTAAGGGCTACCTAAACCTGATTCTACCTTCAGCTACAAAGGAATTAATTATTTTTTCTCTAATAATGTTCAAATAGGCAACTCATTTTACCTGTGAGATGAGGACGTAGAAACATTCCAGCCTTTGGCTGATGTGGTGTTTGGGGTTAGGGAAGAAAAATGGTTTTCCAGGGTTTATCTCCTGAGACAGAAGGGGGTTGCACTGAGTCTTGTATCTCTCTCTTTGTTTTGCAGAGGTGTTTTTGTTACTTTTTCCATCCTGTTTGAAATCTAGAGCATTAAGTCCCTTAAGAAGAGATGGTAGCTTTCTTTTTTATTAATGAGTAGTTTCTGTGGTGTGGCGAAGCAGACAGCAAGGATATATCTGCCTTTGTGGGTGTATTACATAAATAATGCTAAATGGAAAACATGTTGATTGTGCTGAATGCTAACTAAACAAGGACTGAAAATCTCTGTACCTCCCAAGCACTTGTTAATACAAAGGCAGGAAAATACAATTACTTCTGTTCTGAATATCCCAGATAAATTCATACACTCAACCTAGGTATTTTTAAGTTTATATGATAATGATGAGTAAAAAAATACCTGTAAATTTTAGACATTGCCATAAACAAACTGCAACAGACTATCTCTGCATTATGCATAGGGTACCACAAGATGCAGTGAGTTCCTCTCAGAGATTAGGATTCAGAGCAAGGAAGCAAACAGCTGAATGTTTGTAATAGCTATACGTGAACACTTGCAGTTTCAGGGGTGAGGGGAGATCTTTTACATGAGGGGGCAAAATAAAAAGGTGCAATCAGAAGCAGAGCAAACTGGAAGAATGCCACTGAAGTCAATCAAGCTTTGACAACTTGCAAAAGCCAAACTGCTGCTCTAGAATATTCTCTGAACACAAATCTTTTGTATTGTGCTGTCTCCCTTTATCATAGTAGAAATTGCTCATAGAGTCAGAAAATTTATTAGCTCTGAAACAGACTCACTTCCATCAGCTTTGGGAAGAGTTTGGACAAGTGCATGCTCCACACCTCTGAGAATCCAGCAGGCTGTTTCCGAATCAGGCCTTTTTTTGGTAAATTAAAACTCCTGACAATTATTAATGAGAGTCTGCAACATTCCTCTGCCTCAGCTAGCAAGCTGGATGGTCCTGGGGCTGTGATACAATTAAAGTATATGAAAAGAAACCTAACTTCCAGTTCATCTGTCAGTTACTGAAGCAGCATAAAAATGTTTTAAGCTCCTGAAAACGAACATGCCACGGATATAGATATGCAAATGAATACCCACCTTTTGGGAAGGACAGGTTAATCCTTCAGTTGACTCCAAGCATTAAACTGAAATGCTATCTTGAAATGTTTTTCTCTTCACTAAAGCTGGAAGCTGTGAATCTGATAGAAGGCAGGGTCCCTGACAAGATTTCAACCTCTCTGATAAATGTAATTGTGTTGACATGATATGTTCAGATCTCTGCAAAGCATTTCACTTAATGACATATAACAGTCTGATTTTTAAAATTTGGCACTCCCTAAAAGTTTACGTTGTCTTTATTGAACTGATTGAAAACATTCAAATTATGGTTAATGGAGTCACCAGCACATAAGGATGTTTGCAGGAGAGAGCTAAAGGAAAAAAAAAAGAATGCTGGATGATGTTATTACTCATTGGTACAAATTGTTACAAATGGAAAATCAGTTATGAGTTTGAAACTGGCAGAGTTTATTAGACACTAAGCCAAAGCAATTAACATTATAAACAATCACTTCATTACTGATGCAGAAATGGGTTTGATCTAATGATAACAAAAGGTGCTCCTACTCTGAAAGACCAGAAAGGACCTTTGTGAATTCAACTTCTAACTTTCTGCATAAGGCAGACGACTAACAAAATCCCCTGATTTTAATCACAACTCAAGCAGAGCACACTCTTCAGAAAATCTGCATTCTCAACTTAGAATTGCCAGTGATGGAGACTCCATTAAGAACTTCATAAATTGCTCTACTGACTAGTTCTCCTCATCTGTTTTAGTAAAAAACAAACACATACTCACTCAAAATACAGCAATGATCCTCATAACTAGCCTAAATGGAATTACGTTCAAACCTTCAGGCTTCTGGTCTGGCAGCGTTATTTGCTTGCTTGACAGAAGAGTCTTGGCTACAGTCAGTGGTGTTTGAACAGAAGTGATACAATACGGACAAGGTAGTGCATACAGCCTCTCTGACGTTCAGAACAGGAGTCCTTTGTGCTTTTGCTGCCTTCTGCAAGAGAAAACAAAATGGGAATGGATGAATCCTATGCTGTGGAGCTATAGCACATTGCTTCTTGAGAGGCCAGAGTCACATTATAGAAAAATTCCTTCACTTTGCTTTCCCCTAGTGCCAGAACCCAGCACACATTGCCAGGGAGTGCAGAGGTCTCATGTCAAAAGAATTGGTTTTGGCGCCTACACAGACTTGCTCTTTTCTTTGCTAGCTATATAGGCAGAAGAACTAAAGGCCTAAGTATATGAGAGTCAAAATAGATGCCTGCCCTTAATAAAGGAACTTGTACAAAAAACAGTGTAAATTTTTTAACTGGTCTAAATTAAATTAATACTTTCTCTAAAAGCATTGTGTAATCCACTAAAATCCAAAATCTATATGCTCATTTCAGAGAAGAAATGTACTGTTGTAAGCCATCCTTTTTAGATAAGGAAATAACAAATATCTGATAATTAAATACATTAACAGTATACCAATTCTCACTGGGAACTTATTGACTGAATCTCAAGACAGCAAAAATAGCATACCAAAGTGAGAGGCTCAAAAGCTTAGGAGAAAGAGTAAACAGAATTACATTAACAGCTATTGACAGGGGTGAAGAATTTTATATTGCACAGTTATTTTCTAATTTGTTAATTCTGCCTAGCAGATTGACAAAAATTACATTACTAGACAGCATTATCTCATGAAACGTCTGTCTGTGTGGCTTTGAACCTTACACATTTGACTTTTCCAACCTACCTAATGACAAAAAGGGTATTTATTTAAAACTCCAAATACAGTTTTAACCTCTGTCATACCAAGTTAGAAGAAATAAATTACATCTTTACAAACCATCCTATTTGCATAGTTGTTAATGGACATCCATAGAAACTCTATTTTTTAATTGATTAAAAGCAACTACAAAACAATGTACACATTTTAAGCATTAAAGCATATTTCAGCAAATAACATTTAACACTTCAATCATAAGAAGACCTTTTACTCGATACAGAACAGCTATTGTGATCTAATGTGTTACGATTGAGACTTTTCTCTTTTGAAACCTCTAAACATTCCCAGAGGTCGAATTCTTTGGCGTAAATCATGAGTACATTTGGTTTTATGTTGATTTTCAGTAAAGCCTGTTATCTACAAGACAGTACAGTCTAAAGCCTTGTGAAGAGTTCAAATATTCCAGAGACCTCATTTATTGGCTGCTTAAATAGTAATAAAATCAATTGTAATGATTTTTGCCTTTCTGGAACTGTGATGTACTTAGACTTGCACAGGTTGGTTTCCAAAGCTCTTACGAATTTTATAGGCCCTATTTCTGTGAGTTGTAAACTTCTGCCTGAGCTGATTTTTGGCATATTGCTCTGAAATGGTAACACTTTGGCTGGGACAGAATACAATAAATGGTAAAATGAATGACTTACCAGGAGGGCAATTGCTCATAACAGATTAATGGACACGCTTAATATTTCTGTAAAGTTAATAACTCTTAATGCATACAAAGTGCTGGTAATCTATTTTTGCCACGAAACCTGGTATGGAATGCAATGCTGCTGAAAATTCTGTTGTAAGAGCAGGGAATATTAACAGATACACATGCATCTTTCCTCAAGGAGCCTAGTTTTAGACATAGAAAGGCAGAGCTGATACAACAGCAGACAGCACCATGTGCCATGAAAAGTTTGCAATTGCCTGTTTGATCAGTAGCTTACATAGTTATCTGACACTATCTTGAAACCTTTAAGATTTTTTATGTGTGTTGTTTCATACATCTGCCAAATAGCCTTTTTAAAGAACATCTGACAGAGACATAGACCTGACAAGAAGTAAAATGATTGTATGTTTGTTCCAGTCAAGAGGTTGAAAATTGTATTTCTGAAGCATCAGAGGAAAAGCAATACATTCACGTATCTCATTTTCAGCACAGTTGAATCCTCTTTAAAATGTCAATATAGTGTTCTAAAAGCTGTCTTTATGGCATTTCTTCCTTCTTGAAGGATGCCTCCCTACAGAGTTTCATGACATCAGTATGTCTTCTGGTCCTCCCTGCCAAATTCAGGCAGGTCACTTACCTAAACAGAAGTGAGCTTTTGGTTGGATTTGCTGTGTTTGATTAAGAAACCGCCCTTCTTCTCTCAAAAACTGCTGCTGATGACCTTCAAATCTTCAAAAGGTATTCTCAGAATTTTGTGGCACACAGAGAACACTTACTTTTTTGTGCTGACCACTCTGTTGTAATGCTGCTTACTAAAAAATAGCCTGCTTTGATGTAAATTGAAGCAAACACACAGTATACAAGGAAACAGAAAAAAAAAAGAAATTCTCAAAAATCAGAATTGCTTGATGGGTTCATGTCAAAATCCTTATTCCAGCATTTCCTATAACAATCTAAGTATTCATACTGGCAGCATTCACTTTGAAGTAAGGGCACTGAAATGTGCTGCTTTTGTTTAAAAGATGATTGCTATAAAGAGTCACTGACATAAACAGGTGGGAGAAGAAATAGGAAAGCACTTAGATTTGTTGTATACTGGTATACAACAAGTAGTTGCAAAAGGATGTGATCAACTTGAAGCTATTAAAGCAATCTTAAAATTGGAGCCTCCAAATCATATTGTGTTTGTCCTTATCAGCTTGGAGTCATTTAGGGTGATCTTGGTCATACTAATCCTTTTGGAGATGTTTATTGAAAGAAGAGACCAAGCAAACGTGTATTCATTTTGACTTCAAAATTGAGCAGGTGGACCAGTAAGCACACCTGCTGTGAAGGCGTGTGAAGCCAGCACTGTGTGATGGGCAGCAGAGTTAAGACTTGGGGTATCTGAGCATCTCCCCAGCTTGGAGAGAATGAGACAAGACGCTGGGCACATGAACTCTGCCTTGGAATAGTCTTCAGGCAAACGGGCTATAATCCCCCATGTTCCCAGCAGTCAACCGATAATATTTATGAAAAGCTTTGAGACTGTTAAACAACAGAGGAAATTTCAAGGCAGCTCAGGGGCTAACCTTCTTTTACACTTTCTTTGTGAGGATCCAGAAGTGTTACAGAAGTACCCATGCGCTATTGCTCATCAACCCTTATGAAAAGAATTAAGTATTGGGCCAGTTTTGAAGATGAGGAAAAGACAAAGGTTAGGCTTGGTTTATGTTTCACTAATGTCAGCGTATAATGAGTTTAATAGGAATACAAATCCCTTCATATAACCAGGATAGCTCTCCATTGATGTTATGCAAGTACACAGTCAGACAAAAACAAGAGCACAGTGGAAACAACAAAACATTTAGGTCTGGATCTCTCTCCCTGAATTTCAGAAAGAAGGACCCTCAAACTAACCGGGTGAAATTAGTTACAATTCATTTTGTAATACATGCAAGCAAAAATTTGCTTCTCCTTTGTATCCGAGGCTGAAAAATCTGGATTCATCTATATTTTAATTGCTACATGAAACCAGCTCACTATGGTCACTATTCTTGCTTTTTATTTTTAATTCTACCTGAGCCTGCTTATGCTTTCTCTCCTGTTCTCTAGCCTCCTCTGGCTTAGATTCTTTTCTTTATTACACAGAAAGGAGCTTGGCATTTAGAAAAGAGGAGACATTTCCAGCTGTACCCAGTTTGGGTTAAGACCCCAAATCCAGAGCTGAAACAGTTCCAGCTGGCCAAGTAGCTAAAACTAAATAATGTTTTCTAGCCAACTCCCTCATCACAAAAAACTAAAAATATATGCTATTGGTGTAGAGCAAGACTGGTATCAGTGTAATACAATTATTGGTATACCCCACTATCATTTCATCCAAAGAAGAATCATGCAGGTTGCTTATGGACCGAATTTGCATATTTTGTGACCTGCTTGACTGGATAAACTGCACCATTTGCTGTGAAAATTCATTAAAGCTACAGTTTCAAATTTTTCCAACTGGGGTTAACCAAGAAAAGTAAAAAGCAGACTTTTGATATCAGGCTTGCACAGCTGTGGGACAATATCATATCTGAAAGCTGGAGAAGAAAAAAATTCAGAGCCAGTTGAAGCCCTGGGGACTTTGAAAACATTGCCCGTCATCTCAGCTGGAGCTCTTTCTTAGAGAAGTATTATTACCAAACTGAGTATAAACTGTTGCGAATCATTCTATGAAATTACTTGCAAGACATGAACCATCAGATGTGGCTGTTAAATCTGCAATTGCAATTTAGGTTGAAGGGTTCTTTGATTGTAATTAAACTCTAATTCCAAGAAAGGAAAGGCGAATTGTCATGTTCACCGCATGGTATTTAATTTTCAGATGCTGTTCCTTCACCTTTTTCCTCTGGAGGCAAGACTCTGGAGTACAAATTATCAAAAGAGAGCTATAATTTTGGTTCTGACATAAAAAAATATGGGTGACTCATAGACACTATGCATCTGTTATCATAACCCTAAACACATGATTATCGAACTTACGGTTTCTAGAAGAGAAAGCTGCAGTTTCTCCTTTGGATAACAGTTTAGCTTCAGTAAATAATCACAGGCACACTTTTTCAGCTTATGACTACAATCAAGTTAAAGCATAAAGCACTTTGATAAGTGGCAGGTGTCTTCTAAAGAATAAAGATGATCTGGGGTTGAGAGCTAAGACCCAAGAATTTCACAATAAGATACAAAATAGATCTAAATCTTTCAGTAAAGCACTGAGTATGGTGCAAAGCTCATAATACTGGCTTAGAATTAAGATGTAGAAACTGAGGCAAAAATGCTAAAATCAGTAAGGAATTGGAGAAAGTGTTGACAGGGATGGCAGGATTCTACTTTTTGGAGTTCTTAAAGAATCTGTCTTGGAACTCATGTTAGGTAATGTTTTCACAAATGGCATCAACCAGAAGAAAAGTATGTCAATTAAGTTTACTGGTGACACAAAATTTAGACACAATACATGAATACATCATATGTGAAGAACAGCATGAGACACATTTAGAAAATTATGATTTGACCCTTACTTGGCAGAAGGTATTTCAATGCTTTAGTGCCTTCCAGGCAAACAGAAACAGCAGACTGAACAATGCATATCATATATCAACATGTTCACTGCTGGGTCTCTTTGTATTTCGTGTGTTTACCTGCTTTGCATGCTTCTTTCTCATAACCACTGAAAGTCAGAGACGTGCCTGGGGCTCTTCTTTTCTTCCCATAGTCTTTCCATGGCACCAGAAACAAAATATGGGAGGGAAGGGAGGATGCTGCCTAAAATTCCTGTTACCTAATCTAGTATTTACATTGTTGACTTACAGTGTTTGTATAAGAACCTCACAGGTACTGAAAATTATACAATGCTGTGGAATTGATTTTTACTTATGTTTAATTTGTAAATGGTTCAAAGCTAAGAAAGAAGTCTTTGTAAAGTATGTTCTGATATCTGAACAGGGAGGAACCAGTTAAAGACATAATTTAATGTTCATCTTAATTTGGAAGTGAACAGGGTGGACAGGAAAGGTCAGTATCAGCTTCTGCAGCCAGCAAATACCAAAAATAACCAGCCAAGTTAATATCTGCATACTTTCTAAGCATCCAAACGACCTTCAGCTACAGCACAAGTGGCTACCCAAATCAGAGATTGGGATTACCAGGCAGCATTTTAGTAAAAGGGGTCTTCCTAACTCATCCTCAAACGCCACAGTTGCATTTAGACGGAACAGGAAAACCTCATGAGTGTACTTTGTGAGCTGCTTACCCAGAAACAGGACACAACTGGCAAATTACACAGTGAAGAGTTCTTGTAGCTTAAGTCTTGTGGTCTTGTAGCTAAGACATATTTTTATGAGTTTTTAGAATTCTGTGTGGAAGATACAGGAACAGCTCAGGAGGATTTATGTTATTAAATATATTTGAAATTGTTTTTATAACCTGTAATTAAACATTTTGCTTTCCTGGAACAAGCATCAGCTTTTCTTCCTTAGACCTGCCAGGTCTTGAAAGAATGTCCACGTAAAGCTAAGAAAGTTATGACACATATCCTTTTGGCGGAAGAAATCTAATCAAATAGTATCTTGGTGATGGTCTGAAAAAGCATATTTAGTCACTTAAGAATCAGTGAGTGTTTCTTGCCCTGCTGCAAAGACTAGGGTAGAGAATAGCGTTTCCAGGGGTATGAGGAAGAATCTATTTAGAAAGGCTGTTTCAGAGTGTATAAATTAGCATAACACAGGGACATGAACTAAGGGAAAATGCAGATTCATAAAAGTGACACAGACAAAAATAAGATTAACATGCTGTGGAACACTTAAAAAGAGTGGTTAAGGTCCCATCCCTAGCACTGCTACAGCTTGGTGAGACAAAGCAGTGTGATTTGCATTTCAGTGCCGAGAAAGGAAGGTGGTGCAATGGTTACGGTACTAGGCTGAACTCGGGAACCTGTGCAGCAATTCATGAATTTGTAACAGACTCGCTATGTCTGCTTTGGGACTACATCTATCAAAAGGCTGAGATGCCTTCTTCCAAAATTCGGCCCCTCAAAACTCCTGCTCAGCTTCCTGAGGGTGCTTAAAGTGGCTGGGATTGCCTATGTCTTGATGAACACGTGAAGGTTAAGTACCTATCCCAGCTCTTAGCCCCATTCAACTCACAACGTAGCACAGGCCCCTTCCCAGCTCACTTGCAGCATGGCTGATATTCTCAACTAAAACTAGTCAAATGACGGAACTGAGACAGAGAAGGATGCAATCTCTGTTAACTGACTGGTCTGACTGTCAGAGCAATACGTAATTTGTCGTCCTTCCCCGCTCCTGTATGAAGATACTTTTAACACACAGCTCACTCACAAGTTCTTTAGAAAACAAGGGCTTCTTCAGACCTTCTTACTAAATATACGCTTTTCAAGGAGTTAGTTAGAATTCTGTTTGAAAAAGGAGACCCTTACCCAGCACATGTTCCCTGTATTTTCTATGAGGTACTCAGCAATTGGAGTCTAGCACTGACCTCTCTCAGGGAAACACCACAGCTAGTAGGCTATAAAATCATTCTCGCACTTATTTCCCACAGTCTAGTCAGCATTTAATTATTTTAAATACAGTGGAAGTGTGACAGGAGGAATTGAGAGCCGCATCCCGTACTCGGGCCAGGACAGCCCTCCCAAAGTGAGGGCTTCTGCTCGCCTCACGAACGGCCTTTTCTCATGTACTACAGCTTAAAGCACAGTCCCCAGCACAGAGCAGCCACCTGCAGTAAAGCCACACAGTCCTCTGCGCAGGTGGCCAATGACTCCAGCTGACTTTGCCGGGACAGGACTGGGACACAGGTAAACGTTCCTATATTTGCTGCCCTGAGAGCAATGTAAATACCTGATAGGTATTGTCAGACTCCACCGTGCAGCTGCATTCCTTATGAGAATCACACTTTCTACCAGAAATTTTTGGCTGGTGGAAGAAGTAAACTCTTAATTCTGACTCGATAAATTCCCTGAAGAATTCATTCTTGTTATTTTTTTGTTGTTGTTCCAGTTGCTGCCTTGTTCAGCGCAAATGCAATGCATAGGCACCAGGCTGCCAAAAAACCTTCATCACCTTCGGTAATTGAGTACTATCTCTTAGGCACCTCAGTACCAGTCACCTTGGGATTAACATCCAGCCCACAACAAAGTAGCTGAACTTTAATTCCCTTGCTCATGTGAACAAAGCCCCTGAGTCCGTGATTAAATCAACCTGTTTTTCAAGCACTCAGAAGCTGCGAAGCTCATGTTTTGTAACACCAGCTAAGCAAACTATGGGAAGGCTTTGTTTTCAGATAAACCCTCTGCAATGGGGCTTTTTTTTTTTTCATGGGGAGACTCAGTTGCTAGCTATCCCATCTTTACTTGCTGGTGTCGAACAATATTTTCTTTGGTTTAGAAGTAACTGCAGCTTTAACAAAACTGGCAAATCTGATGAACATCCCCTGTGTGTCTCCTAGACTAGGGAAAATTAAACATTTCCTTTTGCTCTAATAAAATATATCTATTAAAAAGGGTAATTCTCATGTTTCAAACCTACTGATTTTTCTGCACTTTGGGTAGGTTCATGATCAGGCATATTCTCACAAAATAATACTGCTTCACTAGATGTGTCTTTGTACTTCATAGGGGTCTGTATAAGCCATAATTTCTGGTAAACCAGAAAGTCGAAAGTAGAAATTGAAATATATGGAGGTTTTTGTCTGTGGTTATTAACATCTTCCACAGTGAATGTTTCCTGCTTAAGATGATCCAAAATTCCGTTTATCATGAAAAACACATCTGTACTTCTTTAAATAAGTAATTCTTTTAATTAGACAATTAGGCAATGACACCTGCTCTTGGATGGATTTGCAAAATGAGGTGTTCAGAAACTGCTACATTCACAATACAAAATTAGAGGATTTTTCCAGACGTTAAACTATACTCTTGGTTTCTGGTCTCTGCATTAATATCTCAAAGCAATAATTTAGGTGCCAATAAAGCCAAACATGATCATAACTTCACTAATGTCTTTGGGTCTTCATTTTTGGTGCATGTTCTGAACCTGTTCTTTGCAAAATCCCTATATCAGCTGAATAGTTACTTTGCTTCATGAAAAAAACACTCTGTGTTTCCCTACCACTAGATTTTACTACACTGTAAATTCCTACTACAGACAAATCTTTCTAGGGGAAAAATGAAGTGCAACAAGAGAGTTCAGTCAATTAATTGGCTTTATTGCGTGGATATCAGCCAGCACCTTGTAGTTTCTTTTTATTGTTTACAGGGAACACACGAAGTATCTTTCTGTGTACCTGCTTCTCCAGTCCCAAACTAATTGGGCCAATGTCTCACAAATTGCCTAATTGGCTGAACATTCCTAGCCTTCTGATTTTAATCAGGGACACATGGTGCATATCAATAGCCTGCTTCATTACGCCTGAAGAAGATCCAGGCTACTGTCCATTTTCAATTAAATTGTATTTAAAAAGAACAGCAACTTGACCTTTTGAAACACTGCATAATAGGTTTAAAAACTTAAGCTGCCTTTTTTTTTTCCTTCCTGGAATAACTAACTAACAAATAGAAATAAGCACCCCTTATTGCAGTGTAGCACCAAGGAGCAGCCTTTGACACGGCATTGGATCCGTCAGCTACATCTTGTGACGATAATAACACCTGAAAAAAAATCAATTGCAGAAGAGTAGAGAATTGTGTATCTCTACAGCCTTGCAGCTTCCCGTTAGCATTTATTTTACCGAACTAACTAGAAGCCACAAAAAAAGAGTGGGCCAGACCAAATCGCATAACATGAGAGGGCTCCAATCCCAAAAGGCTCACCCTTTAAACCAACAACTGTAGGAAAGAGAAAAACGATGAAAGGCCTTGCTAAAGGTAAAGAGCAGGTCAGTGAGAGAGCTGGCAACAGAATATGCGTTTTTTAATTTCTGTGATGCCAATTCAAATGGTCAATTCTATTTATTTCTCCTTAATTCTGACTCTGATTGAAGCATCTATTATTCTAAGACTCTCATAACATCCCTGAAAGTCCATGAAACAGCCAAGATTTTACCATCGGCACAATTTGCCTCCACTTCAGATTACAGGGGTGTTTTTGTCTACCTGTGGCGACAGCTGTTGTCAGCTAGTATAGTTCTGTGCATGAGCAAAAGGAGAACTGAAATAGGACCGATATATTAGATAGACAAAGACATCACTGCTCAGGAACTTTTAGCTACTTCATGATTTTTAATAAGCATCCTGTTAAAGACTGAATAGAAGATATGAGAAGTTTTTTACCGTAAAATATCAGCAGTTCTGGGAAGGCTGAGAGCAAAAGAAAAACCAGTAGGTGCTGGCCACGTTGTTGGAAACCTCTCTGGTCTCTTAAATCGATACACTGTGTTGAGCAGCTGACTGACTAAAGTACACTCTCCTTTGTAACATAAAATCTGTACTTCATGTGCCCCACTGTTTAGGAATAATATTTTTCTCCAGATTGAATGTCACTGTGGTTTGTGTAAGTGAAAAGTGACAAAGTGCTATCATGTTTTCAGAGCTCAGGAACAGTCCCACACACAGCGTGCTCTTTCATCACCAAATGAGATTGAAAGCATAAAACAAAAACAGACATGACAACAAAACTCTGAAAAAAAGATAAAATTATTCACTAAGAACAATAGCCTTAACAAAGGGTACACAGCATCCTTCCAGGCTGAGGTCAGAGGTGGTTTTAGTTAGGTAATTGAACATTAGAGGCTTTAAACATCCTTGATCTATATCATGGATGCAACTATTCTCTCACCTACAAGAGTAAACAACCACCTACAACTCTCTAGCGAGGAATTCATCCGGCAGAGGCAAGAAAACTACCCTTAATTCAGGTTTAAGTATTTTTTTCTTTATTGACAGATTCTTCAATGAAAGTCAATCCATTCTTTTTGGAAGTGCATTTCCTTTAAATAGTCCCCTACATGTAGCCAAAGGGCTACTGAAGAAAGAGGGAACAAAATTAAACCTCTCAGGAAAGAAATGTACAATGTAGACCAACGGGATATTTACAGAGGGTCCTCCAGGGCCCTGGGCAATCCAAAGCCGTAAATATTCTAACTTGGGTGCTTGGAAGTACCACTCTATTTTTGTTGCTGACAGAGGGACACTTGGATTCTTTTGGCTAAAGTTAACCTTTGTGAATTCTGATTCTTCTGTCCCACATAACTTCAAAACACAGACCTTCAAAACCCTGGTGTAGATAGCTAGGTGTGGTTTTTCCAGGCTTAGACCAGAAATATTTGTGGATAGTTCAGCTAGAGCGCTAAAGGCATCAGGGTCCAGGAGCAACAAGACAAGTTCTTCTTTGTTGTTCATCTCAGATACTCTCTCCTGAGCAACTAACCAGAGACATCCAGATCCCATAGCAGCCAGCTGATGCTAATTACATCCAGGCTAGACAAAAGATGCAATTTTTAAGTGAGGGTATTTAGGCATCTCAAAGACTTATCAGATAATATAGTGAGTTTGTTGTCACTGGAAACCCTGAAACAAAATGTCGTGTCTTTCTAAAAGCCATATTTTCCATCTCAAGAAGAAAAACTTATGCTGGGATTATGGATTTCAGTTCTCCGGTCTGGCTTGTCCAATCGAGCCAATTGGCTTGAGCCAATTCTAATGGGCTTTTCTAGCCCCTAAATCAGTGAATAAGGCAACAGCAAATATTCCCATGATTACTCAGAAAAATAGGTTGATTATATTAAGGAGAAAGAATAAAAAGAATGAAAGAAAAATGGGTTTGCCTGCTAACGTTCAGAATTTGCACAGAAATAAGCATTTGAAGTAATAATCATTGTGAGTTATTCAAAAAGCAGAAGAAAACAATAAATATCAATACAGCAGAAAAGTTCTACCAATGCTTGGCCATCTTCTTCATCCATGCAAGGCATTTTTTTTCTGTGTTTTTTATTGTTTTCGCTGATTTGTCTTAAAGGTCAAAGTAAGTTTATCTTGTGTTCTGCATGAGGCTATTGGACACCTTAAGAGATTTCATTAAAAGGGCCATTTCTCTGACATTCAGTTGACATTTGACTGTTTGTGACTTCTGCTGAGCAGCTTCTTGTGAAAGAAAATATATGCAGACCTATCTAGGAATACACTACATGTGTGGCAGGGAGTAGGAAAAAAAGTGTCAGGAAGAAGTAACATCAGAATCATCTTTAACATGACCATTTTTTCACACGTTTTAAGTGTTAGACAACTGACCCTCAAAGACTCAAAACAGCATTAATCTAATTCTTCTTCAATATTTAAGGATAAGATATCAAAGTCAAGAATGGGATTTTTAATGTAGTGGTTCAAGTAGAAAAAGTGACGACAGAGTAAACTGAGAAAGGGATTTTAAGTACATACAAAAGCGCACAACAGACTTGGGCGACTGGCTCCACCTCTTTGATCTGCACTATATATACAAATTAAGTGATGTGTAAAATGAAATAAAAGGAGTCTTACCTAAGTGTCTAATCGCAAAATGTACATTGTCCCCCCAAAAAAAACTTACTCAGCTGGGGAAATTTCATCGCATCATGGTTTGTTGCCTGCCCTTTGCCAAAGACACATTGGTTGTCGCTCGCTAGAAGGAATTCCTCTTCTTTTCTGAGCATTTGAGGATACCAGCTCCCAAAATTACTCCAGTAGTTTGGAAGATGAAAATTGCCAGCTTTGGTTACAAGCACTGCAAAGGATTTGCCGTTTCCCTTGGGTTCCTTATCTCCTTGCCAATGCAAGCACCCCGAAACTGTCAGATTTGTTTCAGTTCCCCTTAGATAAGTTTAAAAATAAAAGCAATAAAGCTCACTCTTGCAAAACAAAACACTATGTTTTGGACTATGAAACTGAAAACACACTTTAAAAAGTAAAGCATATAATAAATAAATTGCCTGACGTGAATGCTCTTTCATCCCTTAAATACATTCAGTGCAAGTATAGCCACTTCTAAAGAGAAGCTAAAGGGTCTCGGTTAGCTTTTGCGCCACTTCTAAAGAGAAGCTAAAGGGTCTCAGTTAGCTTTTGCAGGCCCATCAGAAGTACTGTACAAGCTGCAGATTGAAAAACACCACTCAGAAGAATTGTCTTTCAGAAGGAGACCTCTTTGAGCCTTTATTCAGAAACAGAAGCTAAAGGGGCAGCAGCTTAGTAGCATTTGTTCTCTGAAACATTTTCATTTCCCGCTGACCTAAAAGGTTAGCTTGGAAGCTAGCAATCGATTCTTCATAAATATGCCTTTCTGACTTCTAATATGATTTCAGCTTTTCTTGAAGACCATTCCTGGCATACTAATAACACAGATGAGAGAGATGGCCCTTGGAAAGCTTTGAGTTCTGTTCTATTAGTTTGGGAAGATCAGCTGTCTCCAAACTCAGGAGATACCCAGACTCTACAAATTACTTTCATATCAATGTTTAAGGACTTGAAGTATGTTAAGTGATGTATTAAGTACTTAAATGTACTCACATTTCTAACTGTGCCAAACACCATTCTCACACTAAACTCTCAGTCTGCATAAACCAAATATTCCCCTCCCTTTAAAGGTTAACTCCACTAGTGTCAGAGCACACTTAGCAGATTAATCTTCATCGAGAACACAGTGAAGTTTTCTTTCATAAGATCCAACAGGGGTACCTCCTATTCATCTAAGAGCCACAGAAGGCACACTCAACTCTCTCACCTGCTTTGGGGATTTAAAACCCACAACACTTGCTTCTCTGGAGAATCTTCCAACTAATAAGCCTAGAGGGCTTTACAGGAAAGATTTACCTGACCAGCTAAGAGCAAGGGAATGAATCAATAACCTAAGAAGTTGAGAGTCCTGCTCCTATGCCTGGGTCCTAGTAAAGAAGAACATGCCTTCGGCCACTGGGGAAAACACAGAAACTTTCTAAGGAAGAAAAGAAAAATAAGACCCACCCTTCCCAGCTAAATACTCCTACCAGTACTAGTGAGAGTCACACACTGTCAGACTCTCACTATTTTCAGTTAAAATGCTCCTTACTTCAGTTTGAAACAGCTGCAGGTCAAGGGACAAAGAACCCTCCACCAGCACCATGAGGGGCCGCCATACTCACTGTGGTACTGCTTGTGCCACCTCTTGGTTCTGGCCTCCAATTCAGAACGTGGAGGGAGGAGGGCGTAAACCAAGGATGGAGAAGCAGCAGTTCCTTAAATCTCATCGCAGCTCTCAGTTTCTGTGCTGCAATTTGCTCTTCTGAAAAGGAGGATGATATTCACAGCAGTGCTAAAGGCATAGCATAGCTAAAGGCGTAAACCCCCTTTCTAATCAATACGACTTTGATGACTGTTAAACACAATCAATCCCATTCCCCCCTCAGGTGCCTGTTTGCAAACCAGATTTTCAGTGAATAACGCATGGCAAATTTATTATAGAACAGTATTGCCCTCCTGTGGCCAAAGACTATTCTGAAGAAATGAATCTTATGAGGGTTCCCCTTTTTTCCTTTATTTGTTTGTTTCTCACGCACAACTTCAGACACACTGGGCAAGCTTTCTGAAAGGAACTCAAAACTACGAGACTCCCCTCCAAACCCCTCCAAAACCTAGATCCAAAGCTGTGTTTGGCATGTTATAGCTAAACAGAAAGAGTAAGCAGTAGACATGATGCCAGTCCCTCTGGCTCCTTACGTTTCTCCTGATGATGTTATTCACAGCAGAAATTATGATTATCTGTGTTCATTTTTAGTGATCATGTTTAATAGCAACAGCATTTCTTTCTGTGCACCATCAATTAATCAGTCCTTTTCTACCTTAGATTTACTGCTTTTTTATTAATCAAAAACCAGAACCATATCCTGCCTACTTTCTGAGTAAAAGACAATCCTCTCCCCCTTCACTGGGAGCAGGCATGGGCCTTCCAGCCCTTACCCAAAACCCACGTAAGTAAACAGATTCTCTCTGACTTAAATGTCTTTTGGATCAGGTCCTTAGTGACTTAGTCAGACATAATGTAAGAGTTTGTAGATACACACAGCAATAACGGAGACTGCAATGCAGGTCAGGGACTGACGCGAGGCTCCCCATGGCAAAACCACAGTCCCCCAGGCTACAGAACCAATGTGCAAAGCTGAAGAGATCATCCCACCCTTGAATACATAAAGCACTCTCTGAATTCCCCATAACTTAGCCAAACAGTATAGCTTAGCCAACACAGTTACAGCTTTTTTTATGGGTAAAAAAAAACTTGCAGGTAATAAAAACTTGTTAAATATTAGACGAGCCACACACCCGAGAGAAAGCTGTTGCAATAAAGGATTTGTATATATAAATCTGTCGTGGTTTGGGCCAAACTGGCCACTGCGCAACCAACAGATGCTCCCCCCTACTTCTCTTCAAAGACAGAGGCAGAGAAGAGAGAGAGAGGCTTATGAGTTTAGAAGGAACTAAACTACTTTAATGAAATATTAATAATAAAATAAAAAGGAAATAATTAAATATATACAAAACCGTATCAAGCTCCCAGGATCACAATCATGTCATCAGCTGACAGGATGAATGTAGCTTAAAGGAGCCTAAATTCTTCACCGTTATGTCAAAGTGCTGTTGAAAATTCAGTTACAGTTCCTGTGAAGATTAATTGCACTTGATGTATTCCATGGAACGGGCTTGACCGGATCTATTTTACCTGCCAATAGTCAGTTAATATGACTCAGCTTTTCTGTCCAGCTGTCAAGGCTGGAGAAATAAGGATAAACACCTCTATCTTTCTTTTACGATTGCCAGCCATGCAGTGCAAGAATGACTTGGCTTTTCCTTCTCATAGATGGTCTTTTTCTGACAGTCTTGTCACTGACACTGTCAGCGCTGCAAGAAATTTTAACAGAGTATTAAAAGTAATTACGGTGATGGAATTTTAAACATTTTAGCACGACTATGTACGTCCAACCCTCATGGTTCTTCTGAGGCATGGAATGGAAATAATCCCATGTGATCAATATAGAATCACAGAATGGTTTAAGTTGAAAGGGACCTTCAAGATCACCTAGTTCCAAGCCCCTGCCATGGGCAGGGACACCTTCCACTACACCAGGTTGCTCAAAGCCCCATCCAACCTGGCCTTGAACACTCCCAGGGATGGGGCATCCTCAGCTTCCCTGGGCAATTTGTTCCAGTGCCTCACCACACTCATAGTGACATTTTTTTTCCTAATATCTATTCTAAATCTACCCCCTTCCTGTTTGAAGCCATTACCCCTTGTCTTATCACTACATGCCCTTGTAAAAAGTCCCTCTCCAGCTTTCTTGTAGGCGCCCTTCATCTGAAGGTATTTACTGGAAGGCTGCTATAAGGTCTTCCCAGAGCCTTCTCTTGTTCAGGCTGAACAACCCCAACCCTCTCAGCTGACTATCTTCGTGGCCCTCCACTGGACCTGCTCCAACAGGTCCACGTCCTTCTTATGTTGAGGGCTCCAGAGCTGGACACAATATTCCAGGTGGGGTCTCACGAGCGCAGAGTAGAGGGGCAGAATCAGCTCCCTCAACCTGCTGGCCATGATTCTTTTGATGCAGCCCAGGATGTGGTTCGCCTTCTGGGCTGTGAGCACACATTGCCGGCTCATGTTGAGTTTCTCATCAACCAACACCCCCAAGTCCTTCTCCTCAGGCCTGCTCTCAATCCATTCTCCACCCAGCCTGTATTTGTGCTTGGGATTGCCCCGGACCACATGCAGGACCTTGCACTCAGCCTTGTTGAACTTCATGAGGTTTGCACAGGCCCACCTCTCAAGCCTGTCCAGGTCCCTCTGGATGGCATCCCTTCCCTCCAGCATGTGGACCGCTAGACACAGCTTGGTGTGATCGGCAAACTTGCTGAAGGTGCACTGCATCCCAACATCCATGTCACCAACAAAGGTGTTAAACAGCACCGGTCCCAGTACCGATATCCCTGATACAACAAAAGAAGAAGAGTCAAATCTTATCACTAACTCTCATCCAAAAAAAAATGTGGCAAAGACCCATTTTCTGATTATGATGCCTTTAGGGTGTAGTGATATGGAGGAAGTCCCCTATGAACTTTAATAGGTCAGAATCAACTCCAAGACAACATGTGTGGCTTTAATCAAGTCTGACCTCAATTTATACTGATGTTTCAGTATACATTTCCTACAAAGGGTTTTTTGTATTCTGTATTCAAGCTGGAGAACTCACTTGCAAATAATCGTTACAGCCAGAGAAAGTTAAGGAATACATCTGTGCTCAAAATACACAAAAGCATTTTAAGTTGTTTCCGGAAAACACACAGCCCCAAACAGAGGATGAATAGGAATCCTGGGCCACAACTAACTTCCTCGGCCATAGCCGCAGTTTTTCAATACACTGGAATGCACTTAACAATACACACTCTGTAACACAATTTTGTTCTGATCAAAATAAAATCAACTTCTCTTTCAGATAAGTATTGGCAGCAAATTTTCCTTGCTGTTTAATATTTATTTCTGATCCATGAATTTTAGTCATCACCTCAAGAGAAACCGTATCTGCTTAGCATTAGGTACCAGAAGGATCTATAGAATGGGATGGAAAATAAGGACTACATACCCAGCTGGGGACATACAGAGGGAGGGCAGGATAAGGAATAACTCTAATTCTCTTGTAAATATCTGAAAATTATTTTTACCTATGCTTCTCTTCCAAGATTTTGTGCAGACGAAGCATACAGAACTGGGGCCTGGAAGGAGAATATCTGAAAAAGTTTCATCAACAAGGTCGCAGTGAACACTGCTCACTTGTTCATTAATTCTGTGCAATAAATGTTCATAGATATGTGCCACTTAGGAAGACACTAGAGAAATCAGGCTTGCTAGCATTAGTTTAATTGGGCAGATCACCAATACCTTTTGAACGGAGGTATAAAAACAACTGCATTTTTCCAGCTCAGGCTCCATCGCTGTGCTATAGCAAGGATTTTCACTGGTCACATCTTTCAGCAACATGTCCTTTAACACAGGTGAAGACAGACAGACATTCAGATTTCTTCTGGGAACCCTGAAGACATCCTCCATTTCCTTTTGCATATCTTCTTCCTAGCCCTGTGGCAGCGAACAGCCATGCTTGGATCTTGCTACTCGCTCCCAAATACAGCAGATTTGGGATTGTTCACTTCGTTTTTCCACCTTTTCTGATCAGTATTTATTTTGGATGCTATCTAGGAAAAACAAACAGAAGTGATTAAGTGGCTCACATTCAGATTTCCATTTATTTATATTTTTGGCTGGTAGATTTGTCATCTGTACTGCTTAATATTAGTTATGCTACATTTAACACTATCCAGAACCATTATTTTCATTTAACTTTTGCCCAGAAATTAATTTTCTTGACAATTACACTGATTTCTTCTTTGTTGACAGTCCATCTTACAGAAGCAACAGACTCCAATTGAAACAACTGGGTACAACAGAAGGATGCCACCAGCAAGTGCAGGTTTCTCTGCCTCTCTTCTTCCTTTTTGACACAGACCATAGCAAAGACAATCACTTCATCATCCCTCCCATAGTTCACGCTTACCATTTATCTTGTATTTGTAAGCTCAGTACTTCTTGCTCTGTTGTATAACCCTACCTGCACTCCTTCTTCACAGCACGTCTCTACTTGGATAGTGTGTATTTCAGGCAAGGAAAAAGTCTTTTCTTTTGGCTTGTAAGTTACTTTTCAGGCTGTCATAACACTGCAAGCTAACAAAATGATGAGAATCGCTCTCATTCTTAAGATTGGTGTGACCTCATCTCCCTCTACAAGAATTGTCCTGTTGGGTTCATTCCTCCTGAGCAGATGTCCAGCCGCTGCTACTTAGAGTTTTTATATTTGAATGCCTCATAGCCAATAAGGAGAACAAAATACCCTGAAATCAGTGCTTGGCTGGTGAAGTCCTTCCAGCTCAACTGCGGTCTCTCCCTCCTTGAGGAATTTCTCTGTGACACCCACTGGGAAGCACTAAGATCTCAGACATAGCAGGTGATGTAGATTTTTTCTTGCTCGGAAATTCTCTCTTTGAACCTTCCACAGGAATAGTCATTCTTTCAGCTGGACTAGAAGATCCCATCGGTTTATTTGGCTCAGTTTTCTACAGCTCCATGACCCTTCCTCTGGCTAAACTGCTGAATCTTCAGGAACAGTAATGAGAATGAAAACTACTCCTTTTATACTCTCGAGTTTTCATGCCAGAGCCTGTAACATTCTAAAATGCCAAGCCACCTTTGAAGACTGCTCACCAAAAATTCAATCCCCCATATAACAGTAACTTGAAAAATATTGCTGCTTCTCTTCCAGAGTTCTGATAACAAATACATCAGAAAATAAAATGTTTTCTGTATGTCTCAACAGACACAAAAAAGATACTGAGTCACATCTGAATAACGCAGAACTGTGACATGTGATTCTTCCTTGTGCACCTAGAAAGGAGCGCCAGAAGTTCAAATAGTTTTGAAAGGTATAGGTATTGCTTGGTAAAGTCTGAAAGTTATATATGCAATGAAGGAGGAATAGGAGGAAAATAAAGGGATGAAAGCATGTATTATGCAGGAATACTTAGAACGTTGTTGATTCCACCTACAAAATCCTTATTATCCCCTCCACACACATGAAGAAAGAAAGAACTTATAAAAACATGTGTCAGGAATTGAATAAAAAGGAACACTGGATTCACCACAGCAGTTAGAAGTCATCTAAGCGGTAGTCAGGAGTACTAAAACAACCAAGAATGCCAATAAGTACGTTTCTTCCCAAAACAAGTCCAGATTTACTTGAATCAGCCACAAAGATCATTTCTAGAAGGGCAGAATTCATTAACTAGTTTTCATAAATTTATCTTTAGCATCAGCTCTAAACAGTTTAGCTAAGGAAGTAATTTCAGTAAGATAATGGCAATAGAAAACTGTTACCATTTGTAAGAATTAACTACTCCAGAAAGACGTTTAGCAACAATATTATACCAACATTTGCTTTTTTCTTTCACTAAAATGAAGTGCATAGAAGAAAGAATCCACTTTATGAGAATACATATTTAAAAATAAATTCCAAGCTGGTTAGTTCTCTCTGACATTCCAGTAATTCACGTTAAGAACACAGGTAAGAAGTTAATGCAATAACGAACATTTCCCCAGTTCATCTTTTCTGCATGTTATGCGATTCATTTTCTTCAGTTTGACATTGTTTAACTTTCTGCTTGAAAGCACAGACTGAAATCCAAAGAAAATAAAGAAGCTATTTCAGGAAAGGAAAACAGATACATAGTTTAACTTAATTTAAATCGCCAAGTGGGGGGGGAAAAAAAAAAAAAGACGAAACCAAAGGTTTCATCCACACTTCAACAGAGTACTTTTCCTATGATTCAGACTTGGAGCAATGCAGACCTAAAACTTCCGAGGTTGGAAAAGGACACATTATGTGGGTTGCTTGGACAGGGAACTGCGAGTCACCCATGCAGAGAATCAGGGAGACAGATGCTGTGAAGAAGTCTGCTTCTCCGAGCTGAAAATGGAGTTTGTACAGAGCAGAAAGGTTTACAACGCTGTGTCAGGTACAGCTTTAAGCCTCTGGGCCATCTGAGGAATGAGCGTGTAAAGTGCTTTTAAGACAACTGTGACTTTCCAGCACAGTGTGCCATCGTAGACTCCTTAAGGGAATATCAGAGGAATCCAGTTCCTGTTAGCCCTGCTGAAGTAATCAAAATTGATGTCTAAAAGCTGACTCTGACCTTGGGCCGAGATTTACAGAACAGCACACAGTGGAGGAACAGGCTTAATCCTTTGACAAACAGGATTGTGTCTTTGACGAGAGATTTCAGCGCAGTTAGTCCAGATACATCGCTCTGACTATTTTGTCCTGGAAAACCTAAAGCACAACTGAATAAAAGCTCTTTAATTTAAAGTGAATTAGAGTATAAGGAACTATATATCTCTGTGAAAATGACTGTATAAGATCCATAACAATGCTTCCTCTTCTATTATTAAAAGAAAGTAAAAGAAGAAGTAGGATCCCTCCGAGTTTACAAAACCACACCGAGAGGCAGACACCAGACACAGAGAATGTTTTGTGTCACTGACCAAGCAAAGACAATCAGGCATCTCCAAAGCCATCTTGATTTGGAAGGCTCTCGTGCTATCAATTCCTGACATTAACCCAAGAGTGTTTTACCAGCATGGACCTGGATCTTTGTAAGACCAGAAGATTTTAAACTGTTAAGACCTAATCCAAAATATAAATAAAATCCTGCAGACGCAAGTGGAGACCGTAGGATTATATATAGTGTTAAGGTAATTTATGGCTCTCTTCACAAGATCAGGCTGTAGCTAACTGCTGTGATATGTACCACAGGGAGCTTTGGTTTTCCGCCACCATTAAAACGGGATAGACAGATGCTTTCAAGTCAGTTCTGCCTTCCCATCACATTTCTCACACTTCTTTGGGACGGAATCTTGTCATTTAGGGAGCCTGTATACTCTGCTTCTACAAGACAGCTGATTTTAACCCATGGATGGAGGATCTCCTGTTATCTTAGATCAACCTTAGCTAAACTGTATTATTTAACACATAAAACCAAAGGGAAAAGTCATGATGCAAAACCTAGAGTGGTTAAGACCAAAATGGTATCACTCACCCACTATCAGAAATAGGCAATGTACCAGAACTTACCTTGGTATGCAAAGGTACTGTGGTATCTCAGATGAAGCTACAGGCAAACCCTGACTATCTGGGGACCCATTTATATATTCCTATATTTCTACTTTGTAATATTTAATAATCACAATGGTGTGAAGTTTTTATAGATATAAAGCAGGCTGCTAAAAAAAAACCCAGAAGCAACCAAACAAAAAAAAAAAAACCATCCTGAAAGTAGAAATGCTAGACTTCACAGATGAGAGCAACTGTACAGAAGTCTGTAACTGGGGGAACTTTTGAATTAGACAGTACCTGAGCTTATTTTTCTCCTTTGCTGCCACTTTCTTTAAAAAGGTATTATACTATTGTTTCTCTTCCAAACAGGTAACGAAGGAAGTCAGTCTTTGACTGAGCACTTGTCCAAGATATCTGCTTCTATGTGGTTAATTCACCAAAGCACTAAATAGAGTTGGGATTTAGATTAATCTTCTTGTAAATGAGGAAAAGGATAATTATAGCACAAATATAACAGGTGCCCAATAACTAATCTTAATCAAGAAATTTAGGATTCATAATTGCTTGTCATTCTCAAACTTTCATTGACTTTTGTAGCGCATCTTTGTGAACGGGACTATAACTATACATACATATTATAGCCGAGAGCCAATTATTATTGCTTTTATAGTTTGGACACACTTGTCCAATTTAGATAAGCACAAAGGATCTATTTATTATATTATCTCCATGAAGATAAAAGGTCAGTCAAAGGGTAGCTTTTATCTTAACTAAAAAGGAACATGACCTCAAAAGCAAACTACAAACAAACAAACAAAAAAAACGAAATAACCCCAGATAATGGATTTTCAAAATTATTTGCCTTCCCTACTTAAAAATGTCTGACATTTATTTAAATTAGAACCAAAAGACAAGTGTACATGCCCTTCTTTTTTACCAGGACAGACAAGAAAGGGGATGTTTAAGGAGATTGTTAGTGGTGGTTTACAATTACTGTTAGCTTAAAGAGAAGTAGCAGGGCATAATTGGTTACTGTTGGATGTTCTCAGCAGACACAAAGGCATATTATATTAAAGTAATTAAATCAACTTTGGAACAGTTACGGGTTACCTAGCTCAGGCTTTGGCTTGTGCTGTTACCTAGTTAAAAATTTAGGAAAATACAAATTTATGATTTGAATATATTGTCGGGGTATTTCAGACTTACAAACCAAGGATAAAATCAAGGTCTGCAGATACTTGTAGCTATATTCATTTTTTGGTCTTTGTAGCAGTTCCGAGATTATGTTCAAGGTTCTGTTAAATATGCGTAAGACCTTTCCATGCTTTTAAATATAGAGAAGTAGGCAGCAATTTAGCAGAATCCAAGTTACTCAGACCACAACAGTGCAGAGTGGAGCGCTAACCGCAAATATAGCGATGGAATATATTTTCAAATAGGTATGGGTTTGCCATAATACAAGTTAAGTCTTTCTTATAGTATATATTATACTTTGGGAAATTAAACATCGGCAATATCATTTCACTGGTGGATTATGCATATCTGCAAAACTAAAGATCAGTGAGGAGGGACAATGGATCTGTTCAGTTCATATTTTAAGCCACAGCTGGGTTTACATATAAGGACAGGAGTAGGAACAAAGAGAACCGGAAAAGTAGAACTTGCATTATTTGTGGATCTCCTAAGCCTCAGAAACAAAGACAGAGACGGAGTGATGGAAAGAGCTGATAATTATATTAAAATCTGATAAAAGTATAAATCACGTAGTTCAGGCTTGGGCTAGGAGCAAAGAGAGAAATTAAAACTTTATGAATACAAATTGATGGATGCTGTGTACCTCAAAAACCTAAACGGGTGATGGAATTGTGCAAATACAATTGTTTTTCAGTTTTCAGCTACCAACTAAATTGCAACTGGTGATGCAATCGTATCCCAGGCTGCCTCAAAACAAGTGCGGCCAGCAGGTCAGGGGAGGTGATTCTGCCGCTCTACTCCACTCTGGTGAGACCCCACCTGGAGTACTGCATCCAGCTCTGGAGTCCTCAGCACAGGAAAGACATGGAGCTGGTGGAGCAGGTCCAGAAGAGGGCCACAGAGGTGATGAGAGGGCTGGAGCACCTCTCCTATGAAGAAAGGCTGAGAGAGTTGGGGTTGTTCAGCCTGAAGAAGAGAAGGCTCTGGGGAGACCTTATCGCAGCCTTCCTATATTTAAAGAAGGCCTACAGGAAAGATGGGGAAGGACTCTTTATCAGGAAGTCTAGTGACAGGATGAGGGGTAACAGTTTAAACCAAAAGAGGGTAGATTTAGATTAGATATTAGGAACAATTTCTTTACTGAGAGGGTGGTGAGGCACTGGAACACGTTGCCCAGAGAAGCTGTGGATGCGCCATCCCTGGAAATGTTCAAGGCCAGGTTGGATGGGGCTTTGAGTAACCTGGTCTAGTGGAAGGTGTCCCTGCCCATGGCAGAGGGGTTGGAACTAGATGATCTTCAAGGTCCCTTCCAACCCAAACCATCCTAGGATTCTATGATTCTATGACTGGACTCTGTTGCCCAGCTCCAGGGCTGGAATGGTGGTCTCAGGCTGCAACCTGGCCTGCCACGCTCCCTGTCCCCAGGGTGAACAGAGGATTTACACCCCTCTGACTAAAGATTTTAGTTTTGGCTGTGGTCTGCAGCCCCTGCATAGTCAAGTTGTTGCAATTACTCCCCATTTCTTCCCAAGCACAATAACTTCCTCCAATTTAGGCTCTCTCTACTGTCTTAGCCAAAAAAACAAAAGGAAATCACAGAATCATGGGGGTTGGAAGGAACGTTCGGAGATCATCTAGTCCAAGTGCCCTGCCAAAGCAGGTTCACCTAGAGCAGGCTGGACAGGAAAACATCCAGGCGGGTTTTGAATATCTCCAGAGAAGGAGACTCCACAGCCTCTCTGGGCAGCCTGTTCCAGTGCTCTGCCACCCTCAAAGTAAAGAAGTTTTTCCTTATCTTCAGATGGAATTTCCTGTGTTCCAATTTGCGCCTGTTGCCTCTTGTCCTGCCGCTGAACACCACTGAAAAGTCTGGCCCCACCCTCTTGACACCCGGCCTTTAGATATTTATAAGCATTGATGAAGATCCCCTCTCAGTCTTCCCTTCTCCAGGCTAAACAGACACAGGTCTCTCTGGTGTCACTGGTGTCAGGGAGGAGACAGGGCATTACGAGTAGGAGCTGGAGGGAGGAGAGGATTCTGCTGGTGCCCACTGAGATCAAGCTCATTGGAGCCTTGCAGAGGAAACCCTGTGGAGACTGTAGCATGACTGAAAAGATGCAGCGTTTGCAATTCCAGAGGGTAGTTCCCAAATGCCCCCACCATTGCATGCAGAAAGCAAGCTACAAAACTTGCTACTACCTTCTTTTTTTTCCTTTTTCTGGCCTTGCCCTGATTATTCTCAGGGCTCTGGCCAGGGAGTTTCATGCCTCAGCCTGGCTCTTGACCAGCGGGATCACTGCAGCAGCAGCAGGCTTGGTGTCACAGGGCTCTGGCCAGTGCCTGCCGGGCACCCAAATGGAATGTGAAAGTTGCAGCCCTGTGGCCAGTGCTTCCCCTTCTGTGGTTTCCTTGCATTCTTCAGCTCAGCAAAACTGGGTGATTCTGACATAATATCTTTGGTATGATGCACTCATCTTCTGTCCTTGGAACTCTGGGGGGATAAAAGGGGGGCAGCGGCAGCAGGGGCTAAGCATCATGCAGAGAGCCCTACAGCCACCCCAGCTCCAGCCCCACTCATGGTTCCCTTGGCCCCTGCAGCACCATGAAGGTCATAGAATAAAATCATAGAATTATTTAGGTTGGAAAAGACCCTTAAGATCACCGAGTCCAACCGTTAACCTAACACTACCAAGTCCACCACTAAACCATGTCCCTGAATGCCACATCTACATGTCTTTTAAATACTTCCAGGGATGGTGACTCAACCACTTCCCTGGGCAGCCTGTTCCAGTGCTTGACAATCCTTTCAGTGAAGAAATTTTTCCTAATATCCGATCTAATCCTCCCCTAAACTGCACAACTTGAGGCCATTTCCTCTTCTCCTGTTGCTTGTTACTTGGGAGAAAAGACCCACCCCCACCTCACTACAACCTCCTTTCAGGTAGTTGTAGAGAGCAATAAGGTCTCCCCTCAGCTTCCTTTTTCTCCAGACTAAACAACCCCAGTTCCCTTAGCCACTCCTTGTGAGGTTTGTTCTCTCTTGAATCTGAAAGTCACAGCCTCATGGCTGGCACTTCCTCTTCTGCGGTTTCCTTGCCATCTCCAGCTCAGCAAAACTGGGCAACCCTGGCATAATTTCCCCAGTATGATGCAATCATTTTCTTTCCTTGAAACCCTGCGCCCGCCCAGCAGCCAGGGAATAAAAGGAGGACAGTGGCAGCAGGGGCCGAGCATCGTGCACAGGAGAGCCCTGCAGCCACCCCAGCTCCAGCTCCATGCACAGTTTCCTCGGCCCCCACAGCACCATGAAGGTCGCCACAGCTGCCCTGGCCGCTCTGCTCCTCATGGCCATCTGCTCCCCAGCTGAGGCCCATCTCGGTGACTCCGGTGTTGCTGCATCCTCCCAGAAGCCAGGTTTGTGATCCCTCCCTGGGGAGAGAGCCCTGTTGCCATTGATGTGACCCTTGTGCCCATGTGGATGGCTAGGAGCAGGTAGTCATCACCGAAGCTGGGACTCAGCCTCAGGGATGGAGGTTTCCAGGGGGAGTCCCTAGGGGATACAGCACAGGTGATGCCAAATCCCCTGGGAGCCCCAGGCAGAGCCTCTGCCACAACATGGGGTCTCACTGGGGCTGTCTCTCTGCCCCCACAGCCACCATCCCCATCACCTGCTGCTTCGCATACCAGCATCGCCCTGTCCCACGCAGACTCATCACCTCCGCCTACATCTCCAGCAGCAGATGCACCCAGCCAGCGGTGATGTGAGTACCCGACACTGCCAGGCATTGGGGTGGAACAGCAGAGCAGTACCCCAAGTGTGTCCGAGGGTGGCCAGGAGGGAGAAGGGGGCAAGGCCAAGGGCACATGGGGCGCTGCCAGTGGGAACCAGCACAGGCACCCCATTGACCCAGCCGAACACCCCAATGTTGGTTTTCTCCTGGCAGTCTGGTCACCAAGAAGGGGAAGGAGATATGCACGGACCCTCAGGAGCCCTGGGTGAAGGCACATCTGAAGCACTTCCAGACGCAGGAGCAGTGACCCTTCCCTGCTGCCACCCCACTGCAGCGGGCTTGGTCCCCCAGCACCAGATGCACAACAGAGTGCTTGAGCTGCATCCTTCTTCAACTGGAAAATTTATTCTAATTGACATACATTTGTTAAACAAAATTTTGTTTGCTAAGAAAGCGAAAATACAAAAATGATTTAAAAGATATCAATGTACCTGTTAATGAGAAGTCAAGAGTTTTGGTGCCTAAATAAAGTATTTGGATTATCAAACCCTTTGGGTGCCTCTGAAGTCCCTGCTGAAGCCCTGACATGAGAGAAGGGACCTAGGGCCCCCCCTTGCTCTTCCCACTCCCCGGTTTCACTGCTTCCCCCTGGGCAGGGTGGCCTTGGCCTCATGGCAGCCACCACAGTGCTTTCCCATTCCCAGCCCAGGCTCAGCTCCCACCCCCCAGCATGACCCAAACGTCCCCATGGGGTGACACCAGCATCTTGCCTGGGGGTTGCCTGTTTCTCAGGGCCCTTCTCGGACAGCATGTGGGGAACCGGGTCACAAACCCCTGGGCCAGGCAGCCCCCCTGGGCATCCTCCGCCAGCTCAGTGACGTGTTTGACCCAACACTGGAGGATCAGGATGGTCTTCAACTGCAACTGACGTCCTCACGCCTAGCCATCTCCTTCACTACAGCCCCCTGCAGTGATGGAGCTGAGGTCCTGGCACTGCAGGGTGCCGCAGCCCTGCTGATCACTGTCCCACAGTGCTGCCGGAGGAGCAGGCAGGATGGTCCTGTGTGCCTCCCCCCTAAAAATGAAGCGTTAGGTTCCCAAGGAGGAAGGTGAGCACAGAGCATTCCCCTGGGCACCTGCCAGAGGGGATTTTGGCCAGTGCAAGCAGAGGGCCCCGCACCATGGGAAGGTGCTCTGGCCTCTCCCCCATCCCGCTCCCAGCGTTACCCCCACTGGCACACTGGTGTGGTGCTGGGGGTGACGGTGCTGCGGTCCCCTGGCAGTGTGCGGGCTGTGCCAGCAGGCTGACTGCAACCCGAGGTCATTGGGCAGTTATGCTGGCACAACAGGCTCTGCATCCACAAGAACTGCTTGCTGAGTCCCCGGGGCTCGACACCTCCTGGTCCCCAGCGCCGCACTGCTGACAGCCCCCAACACATGCCTTCTTTTCCCCTCTTCCAGCACCACGCCAGCAGGCTGAGCCTGAGAGGGGCTGATGAAGAGGGCTTCTACGGATTCTTCCTCCCCAACATCCGACAGGAGCTGAAGCGGGTGACATGGAAGGTGAGGCCAGGGGGAACATGGGCTCACCGTGGTCCCCATGCCCTGTGTCTGGTGCTGCGCAGGCCAGCAAGCCCCAGGGATGCTCTGGCAGCTGGCTGCAAGTAACCCACCAGATCCTCGTTTATCCAAAAAGGCCCATTTCTGAAGAAATTGGGGATTTTGAAATGAGGGAGTTAGTCTGAAACAGTATGGTGGTTTTGTTTTAACACAGATAAACTTGTCTTGGGTTACATTCTGGCTAGGAGGACAATTAGGACTAGGGTTTGGAGAATGAGGACTTTCTCCAAATAAAGAGTTAGGTAGGTCAGTTTATTACTGATCAAATTGGGCTTTGAAAGATGAAATGCAGTGGGACAAAGATGTAGAAGTACTCTGGGAGAGGTATGTCTCCCATTGACCTGGATATTTTCCAAGTTAAGATTTGGGCTAGATTTTGGAGAATGAGGGGTCAAAGTGCATGTGGTATAGGATAATGAGCCATACAGAGGAAATGTGAAAGAACTGGATGGGAACTGCCAGCAGCTGTCGTAAAACTTTGATACAGATTTGATTCAGCTGAGTGCTGCTCTTGGCACAGCTAGAGTGAGGACCAGGATTTGTAAAATGAAGGGTAGGAAGGTCAGCCCACTGCCTGTAGAACTGCTTTTACATACACGGGATGAGGGTTGTGGTTGGGAAGAGGCGATGGGTTTGGTGCAAATTTTAGTAACTGTCAAGTATTAAGAAAATAATCCATTAAAGCGATGACTGAGGGTCACAAAAACAAGCTTTTATATTTCACCTTGTCAGTCTTACATGGATGGAACAAAAAATATGCAATGGTGCTGTTCTCTGCTAAAATTTAGTTTGGCTAGGAGTAGGGCATTGGAAAAGTCCTAAAACTTGTAGGGCCCATGTTACTATACAGAGATATCTGTAGTCTCCCAGAGGGAAGGGAAAGGCACCCTGGGAAACATCCAACACATCACTTTCCTGCTCGGGCAGACTTCTGGCTAAGGTTACAAGGTTCACAGACGTCACTTCAGTAGGCTCCTGGGGAGGCCAAGTGAGGGCATATTTGGACAAAGCCAGCAGCACCCTTGCAAACCCACCACACTTATCTGCTCAGCCTACAGACCGTATTGCTCGGGTAGGAGATGGAGAGGAGAAAGGCCACAACTGCTCTCATTTCCAGAGCTCTGCAACAGAGTATTTGAAATGCTGGGCAGTTTCTATCACTCACAAAAAAAATATTTTAAATGTATGTAGAATATGTGAAGGTACAAATTTAATGGTGAACTGGTTCTGGTACAACTGAATCCAGAAGCAGCTGGTCCTGCTCTTACACTGACTCTTAAAGGAAGAAATGTCCTGACACTGTACTCAGAAGAATGTAATTTGTCACATTCAAGCTTCTGAACATAAGCTTGAAGTACTCCTCTCTTTTTTTCTACCAGGAACCCTGCACTGTTCCATAAGTGCCATTAAACTTTCTTCTGGTTTTGGGGTTTTTTTTTTTTTAAACAAAGATTTTCTCTGACCTTTTTACTGCTTTGCAATGTCATCCTCATTCCAAAGTTCTCTGATTTTGTTTTTCAAGTGAGCAGAGGGCAGAAGACAGACTTCTGAATGTGGTCAACATCATGTTTTGTTAATTTTTTTTTTTTAATAAGGATAATAAAGAATGAATACACAAAAAGCAATGGTCCATCAACACAGCTACAGCCCTCTGGAACAATGCAAACAATAGAGTCCACAACAGCTTATCACTTCCACTGCTTATATCAGTTTTGGCACAGTCCTGGGGATTCAGCTGAGTTGCTTTTCAACTGTGCTGAGGAAAAATGAAGAGAGAATTTGACCCAAAGTGCACAGGAAAGGAAAACGATGGAGTTGATTTCCCATTACCTCCCACTGCATGTTTCTAATTTACGCTAAGGTGCACTGTATGAGGAGTTTGACCTCATCAACACCCATGTAAATCCAAAGTCTCTACACAGAAGTCCACAGAGTTATTTTGGCTTTTTACTTGCTGGAGCAAGGCACTTGGGCCAGGACATACAGAGCAATACCAAGCAGTGGTCACTTGACACAAATGTAAGGGCACTGGAGAATGAGACCCAACAAGCCAGCATAAGCAAATTAATGGTGCTGCATCCCTTACCTATTTCTGAACATGTTCCCTGTGTAGCTCAAAAACTCAAGCAAATAAAGGAATAAAGCTATGCACAACTACGCTCTATACACAAAAAAGAGTGGGAACCTGTAAGAGTTTATATAGCATGGAGGTTGAATTTATTTGCAGAGAGCCTGAAAACTCAACCAATACTTCAAATGACAGACAAGACGAAACTATCTGTTCCAGAATGACTCAACAATACATATATACGCCGTAACAATGACACTAAAAGAAGCGCGAAATCCTAAAATTCATGTGGAGAGCCCTGCAAGATTTGGGTAAGGCTGATAGGCTTCTTTTCCCATCATCGTTTCGCTATACTTCAACGTATACTTCAATGCTCACTTCAACTGCTCTTCAACGTAATGTATACTGCAATACTTTTACCCACTTTTGCAATTTAGTCTTATAGCAACAGCTTCTAGGTTCATATGACTGAGAATCTCTGCATTGACTCAGGAAACTGCAGAAGAGAAAAGACAAGACGTTTATATTGCTTACAAGGCAAAAATGAGAGTCCAGTAAAAAACCTCCCCAGGGCATTGTTCTCAGAAATCTCATTATGGTTTAGGCGATCTATTTGTTTTCATAGGACTGATTTATAATGCATGAAGGCTTGATGTTGACAGTACTACAGAGCCACGCTTTAATTTGCTCAAGGTCACACATGAGATCTGAGGTGAATTTATGAGGCGAACCTTTGCCTCCACCACCAGCTAGGCTCAGGAAAGTAACCCCACCACTACCTTGCTAAACAAACTCAACACAGAAATTCCCAACTATGCCGAAGACCTCGTACTACACAAGCTCCACAGTGTGCAGAAGAGGATTCATCAAGAAGAGAAGGAACAGGTTTCTTCACCACCTTTCCCAAAGAAACACCCACATGGAGTATGTTCTGCATCTCCTGCACTTCTTTCATAGCAGCATTCAATTTTAACAGATTTTTTTAAAGCCAGGGAGGATATATACCAACCGTGGATTAAATATTGGGCATTTACACTTTTTTTTTTTTCTTAATACAGCTTGACTTAATCACATCCAAAGATTTCCCGTTGCCTACTGCACTTCTTGGCTGCCTACCTGAGGAGGCAGCACTGCAAAGGGCAGCTGGAGCCATGCAGGATAGGGCACTCCTGCCCAAGAGCTGCACTCTGAGCACATACCACCAGCCTCGGGGCCGTTCTTGTAGGTGACCCCATGGATAACTACCCAATCTACTCATTACTACTACCCTTGCCACAGTCTTCCTTCTCCCCCCCCCACCAAACCCTATGTGCTGTGCTGGGTAGAAGCGTCCTCCACTATCACCTCCAAGGGAGGACAGAGTTTTTCTTCCCCACATTAGGGAGTACTGGGGGACTGGTCTCCATTCTTGCTTTCCACTCTTCCTGAGCTGCCTTTTCTTTTTCTGTATACTCTTGATCACTGGGAAAATACCTAAAAACTTTGTTGGATCAGCGGGGTGGTATTTAGACCCACCGTGCCCCCTCTTCCTCGCACACCTGATAGCAACACCTCGCTCAGGGGCACACAGGCTGCAGGGGATCTTTCGTTGTAGTTACTACAGGCTGAAGGAAAAAAAAACAACCCACCACCACAAAAACTGGCCACATTTAGCGAATTTCCACAGTTTGTGAAGCAAACACTCAGAAGAATGACACGAAGCTGCCTGAAGAGAAACAGCTCAAACCTAATTCTTCTCACGCTACGCAGACCCCAAACTACACATTAGATTTTTCAACCTAAGCCGGATTTTCGGCCTGTTTCCCCACACAAACATCCCTTCCACCCGCGGGGGAGGGCGCGGTGCGCGCACACCTGCGGCCGCCCGCCCCGGGGCCTGAGGGCGGGAAGCCGCACGGCATCTCGGGACTTGTAGTTCCCCGTCCAGCGCGACATGGCGGTGCCGCGGGGTGTTGCGGTTCTCGGTGCCGCTTTCCTCCTTGCCGCTGGCGTCCAGGCCAGCAAGTACTCCCGGGAAGCCAACGAGGGGTTGGCGGCCGGCGGCGCCAAGCGGCGGGAGGCCGGGGAGTTCCGGGTGGTGAGGCTGAACCAGGTCTGGGAGAAGGCGCAGCGGGTGAGTGAGGCGGCGCGGGAGGAGCGGGGACGATGGCGGCGCTCTGAGGGGGGATCCAGGGACGGGCTTGGCCCCTTCGGACACTCGTTCCCTGTCAGCCGCCTCAGGAGACGGGGTGCGGCGGGAGAAGCGGCGCGGGCGGCGGTAGGAGCGGGGGGCGCTGGTGTGTGAGGAGAAACCGGGGCTGCCCGGGCCGGCATCGCCTCGGCAGGCTCCGGGCTCGGTGTTGGGCCTCCGGGCTGCGGTGGCTCTTGTTTGGTTTTCAGGCCTGGCTGCCCCTGACGGGCAGCTCAGAGCGGGACCCACACAGCCCCGCTCCCTGGGGGCTGTCCCAGGCCGCTGGGAACAGCGGTGCTGTGTAAGGTCTTCTCTCAGGAGGTATCTCCATGCCCTCTCCTGCCATATGTAGCTGTGTCTTGGGAAGTGTTGATCTTCCCATGTTTAAATCCAGCAGTTAACCAACACGCCGAGGAAGTGGAAGAGAGTGAAATCTGTCTGGTACTGTGGAGGATCTGAGACTGGCTCCTGCGCTCGCTGCTTCAATGCTTGAGCCCTTTTCTTAAGGCGCATGAAGCTCTCATCCTCTCGTGTCTGAAGGCAGTGGCCGTAGTTCCTCCTTTGCACAGGACAGGAGTTCACTGCACAGGAGAGTAAGAAACCCTCCACCTTGGTGGTGATGTCACCTATGGTATTTCATTTATACCAAGTGATGTAGTCACATGCAAGCGGACCAGCAAATGGCAATCATCGTTCTCAGATGAGAGCCTTAATTTTGACTGTGATCCTTGGGTTTCCCTCACTCTGAGCTAAAAAAAAATGGTTAATTAAAGTGAAAATACAGTATAAATATTTAATTACGGTGGATATATTTAATTACAGTGAAGCAGAACAGGTCCAACAGGAGGGGAGGAGCACACAGCACACCTGTATTCATGCCCTGAATACTGTGGAGCATGGAAGTTAAGAGTCATGGCTGGTGAAGGTTCAGTTCTTTCAGGCAAAGGGATATCATTAATATTAATCCTGGATTTCCTGTATGCTGGCAAGGCATTCCCCATTGAGCCATTGAATTAGAGGGAGGACATCCCTGGGTTTAGTAAAAAATAGAACCTCTGCCGTAATGCTGCCTCCCAAAGTGCCAAAAGAAGATAGCAAAAATACTCCTTCCTGCAATGGGAGAAGGATGGGATGGAGGATTGGGCAGTGGGTGATAATGAAACTCCAGCTGTGAACTGACAGCTGAAGAAGAAACAACATGGAGACTAGAAATAAACTAAAATGATAGTTTTGTCAGTTTCCTCTTATTTCCAATTACAAACTTTTTTCATTTTTGTACCTGGATCTTCTGGAATTCAAATTTGAGATGCTTTACATCATCTATGCTAAGATGCTAAAATGTAAAATGAAGTTACCTCTATCAGAGTAAAGAACTAAACTTTAGTAAATTCTATACGTGTGAGCCAGATTTTAGAGAGGCAGCACCTACCTGAACTAAACTTGCCACCATCTACATTTCAATTTTGAGTACAGTTGAGACCCACTTCACGTTATAGGAAGTGATTTTTCGGTATGTCTGGATAAGGTCTGGAATAAGAAGAAAACTAAGCCTGTGTGTTAGACCTGCTTTGAAATACTTGTGCGTGCCAGTGCTGCACTTTCTTTCCTTCATTTTGGTAGTGGTGGAAATAGTACTGAAAATAAGGAACTCCTTTTGTTTTTACATAAAAGATGGATATTACAATTCAGCATTGCAACAAACAGCTGGATGAGCAGTCCTTCAGAAAGTCCAAAAACCATATTTACTCGGAGCCAGGAGCTGGCAAGCCAGAATTCCTTCCTGTTTCCCTGAGGGAGGGAGGGTATGATCTTTCTCCAGCATCTCTTTTCATAGGTATATGTTTTATACAAAAACTTTAAAAAGTTATTTTAATACAAGACTTCTTAGTCAGACCCTAATTCTATAGTTGTTTGAACCAATGACAAACATTGTGTGGGTTTCACAAGGTATGTGGTTTGGCCTCTTAACAGTCCACTGTGCTGTGGTTCTTGCCGTTCCTGTAGTTCTAGCATCGCTTGTTATCAGGGCTTCCTGGCCATCCCAGAGCAGCAGTGGGCTCCAGAATCTAGGGCACGTTACAACTAAAAAATTTGTAGTAAAGAACCCTTTCTTCTCAGGAGCAAGGGTGTGGGTAATGGTATTGCAGGTAATGATTGTAGCCAGGCGAACAGCAAACGACTTAATCATCGTAATGTTTCATAGTTTTGCAGCACTCATTCCCAGAATTGCCATGTACCTATCTGGGATGTTAATGTTCAGGCAGCATAAGGAATGAGTGTAAGGAACTTGGTGCTTTGTTATTTAATCATTAAACTTAGCTTTTCACCTCTAGTTAGTTATTCCAACATTTGAGTGATGTTAGTCAAGTGATGTGAAGGCTTACCTGTCAATATTTTTTATCTGGTGTCCTTCAGGGTCCTACATGAGATGATCTCGAAGAAGGCAATTCTTGAACTATATACTTAAAAATAGCCTATGTGTTCACCTCTGTGTTATATAAATGGAACAGGCAAGGTGCTTCCAGCAAGTTTCAAAGGATTTACAATGTTTAAAAGGACAGTTACTTTAGTTCATACTAAATAATAATGAAAATCAGAAAAATATTGGAAATGGGAGAAATTTGAATAGAATCTTTCTTAGATTCTTACCTTAGGAGATTCTCCTTCCTTAAGGAGCAATGGGCTTAATGTAGTTCCTTAGTTTTTATTAAGAGTTTAAAATGTTTGATGATGAGATGTCTCCAAACTTTATGTTTACAAGTTCTGATAGTCTTCTCTGGAACTTTTTAGAAAACACAAAATTGTATGTGTTTGTGGGATTGCACTAACTGCAGAGAGTAGCTAACATAAACTGCATTGTGCAATCTTTTATACAATAGTGTGTCTCTGATGATAAAGTCTTATGATTAAAACATTATATTGTCCTATTTTTGCAGTACTTAGGTGCTGAATTAATTGTCTAAGTTATTGCTGGTGATTTTTTTCCCTGGACTTGTTCAGCCTACCTACTTGAATGCTGACATTACAGTACAAAACTACTGAGATGATCAGTCGTTTCCTTCACAATTTATAGCAAACTTTTCACTCAGTCTTCCTCCTGAAGTATCAGTGAGCAATTCTTGCTGAGTAAAGCATTGTTACTTGGTGCCACTGCAGCAATGACACTGGCTGTACAGGTCATCCTGCTCCACAAAAGCAAATAAGTACATGATTAAGGTTTTTTTACTTTAGCGCATACTAAAAGTGGTTCCTTCTAAGTCCTTAGCTTTTATCAAGCAGTTCCCCAAAAGTAGATGGTAGAAATGACGATAGGGATGCTGCTTTGCTTTAGTATTAGAGGGATCAGAAGTTTTGTGTTCTATAAATTTTATATTTACCTGTGAGTCTAAGTACTCTAGACTTTAGTAAATTATTTCAGTAAGCCAAATGCAAGATACAGGAAAACAACTTAACTTAAAAATTAAAATCATTATATTCAGTAGCACAAGACTAATTAATAGGACAGCCTAAGCTGAAAGCAGAAACAATAATGGACATATCTTCCTGTCAATAGGAATTTAGTGCATTAGCTCAAAATAATGACATTTTTCCTAGTTGCTTTCAAATAACCTGCTGACACGTCAATGAATGGCTGAATCTTTTCAAATATCATTCTGATGTTTAAAAATGATACTGAGTTCTGAGTCTGTGTTTAATAAACACACTGCTTCCTCACTGAAAATGAGAGTTTTTCTAACCTGTAATTTGATTTTAATGACAAAAAAAAAAAACTCCAGTAAATAAGCTTGTCCTAGGACAGATGAGCCCAGGTGATTCAGAGCTGGATCTGAGCTCCTAGGAGCTGGCTGCTCAGTGGTCAGAGGTAGGAGGACTCAGACAGCTCAGCCAGAACTGCTCGTGTTTTTTGATCTTCTCTCTTCTCTGAGCTTTTCCTTACCTCACTTTCTTGTTATTAATACACACATACACAGGCACAAAATAAGTCCTGAAGCATTAATATGATTTGTTATATTTCTTTGTTTTAAACTGAGTAACCAATGCATCTAAAATCTGAAAGTTCAGGCCCAACTTACAGCCGTGCTGCTTAGCCAACTGCATATCACTCATTCTCTCTGTTCCTGTTTTCTCTGTATTTCACAAGATTTCAAGCTAACCTATCATTCATTTAAATCTTAATTTTTTTTTTTTTCATAGCTTCAGCCTCAGTCTCTTATGCTTTTGTTCTGTTATGTGGGACAGGAATACCTCTAGGTTTTGTATGTTTCTAATGCACGTAAACCATGTTAAGAAGTGATCTTAGAAAATATTGCACTTTGGTCATAGTACAAATTGCTGGTGAAGTAGCTCTTTGACATGCAAGGCCATCCTCAGTGTCCTGGTAGTCTGCAAAACCACACTGACAAATAAAATTTACCGACTCACTATAACTATATGGTTAGAAGGTGGTCCACAAGAAAGCGCGTGTGGTGGCAATGGCATGTTGTTTGAGAATTTTGGTCATTACTGCCTTTTGTGAATTAGTGAAACTGGATTGATTTAATTATTGTTTTACATTCTTTGTTATTGGTACTGGACATTTTTAAGCTAGAGTCATTTTTAGAAGGTGGTCCTGTTAAAAGTGGGGAAAAATCCCATTTAAGTATTACTTGAAGGAACACCAAAGAAAGACACAAATTTTTAGGCCTTACGTAATTTTGCTGTTTTCCAGGTAGCTGAAGAACTGAGAGACAAGGCTGCATTATCACTCACTGTTAACACTAGTATGCTGGGAACATAGCCATGTTCATAGGCAAGTGATGTTACATATGCAGTGGCTCATACCTTAAGGCCCTTAAATTCAGATGGATACATAACGTTAGAGTAAATTTAAAAAATGCTGTGCCATACTGGCTACGCATCTATGCTGAATTCTGAGGTAACACTGCACCAAGAGGTGACTCCACATAACTGAATACAAACCTTTCTGTGTTCTTGTTAGCTTCATCTCTCTGCTGTGAAACTGGCAGAGTTGCACAGTGATCTAAAAATACAAGAAAAGGATGAGCTAAGCTGGAAGAAACTGAAGGCTGAAGGGCTAGATGAAGATGGAGAGAAAGAAGCCAAGCTCAGACGCAACTTGAATGGTAAGGTGTATCTTTGCAGAAGGATTTTAAACTTTGCATCAGACACATGCATGGTTAGACACCTGTGTTTGAACCATTAAGTAACAGGATGTCTTTCCAAACACTGAGCACACACCAGTTCTTTGGAAGTCAATAGGGAGCTGCAGGAGGCTAACAGATTCCTTTGCTCCTGATGTTTTTAGAAGAGGTCATTAAACCTGGGACTTCTGTGTCTTAAACTGTTAGCTTTTCCGCTGTGAGCTGGAAAATTCAGCTCTGCAAGTCAAGGATGTAGCCAATCTCTCATCTTCCATACATCCATGGTTGGTTCTAATGTTTCTGTATCTTCTATTCCCTTGCAGTCATTATGACTAAATATGGAATGAATGGAAAGAAGGACTCTCAGCTAGCTGATACCAACTACATTAAAGATGGTACAGAAAGTGATACACTAGATGATCCAAGACTGGAAAAACTATGGAGCAAGGTGAGTAAGGTTTCCAGGAATGAGTGTGGGAAATCAGTGTTTCTTCATTGAACTGTTGTCTGTATCTTCTGAGAGCCCCCAGACTTGGAACTGAATAGCTTTACTACTCTGCTTTCAAGTACTAGCTAAGATGCTGTGCTCTGTAGCTCACATCTTTGTGCCCTGAGGGCATACCACCTACATCTAGGTCACCAGCTCTGGCAGATTCTCTTTGCCAAAGAAAACACCTGCATGGGTCTGCATGGGGGGATAGGATCCTGGGTCCACTGAGGACAAACAGAGTTTTTTCTCAGATTTCACTGAACTCATGATTTCCCTTTGTGTGACTATTACATTGTGTGGTAGTATACCTATGGTGTTTTTCTTTTTTTTTTTTCTTATTATTGTTTCTGGGCTTTTTAAAAAAGGTGCATTTAAAATAGAACCATTTCGTAGACTGTTTGAAAGTGAAATGTATGCTGGGAGGTGTTAAATAAAGACTTTCCCAACCTGGTATTCAAGTGAAAATTTCCAGGATTTGCATTAAAGCATAAAAAATAGAAAGTGTACTGTCAGTCTGGGCAGTTAAAACTGGTGAAGTCATAATCTTCAAAAATTAAATAATTGAAGTTCTAAGAAACAAGTAGTCAGGTAAAGCCAAGAGTTCTTACACCAGTCTAGTGCAGTGGTAGTAAAGCAGAGAAAAACATTTGCTGTTTTTTAAAATGTTACTGTAACTAGATACAGCTCTGGCAAGGGACGTGATGTCATGTGCTTCGGGGAACAGTAAAGTGCATTAGACAGAAGCAAAAAAAGGATTGGGGCTGAATAGGTATCAGAAACATTCCCTTTTGATCATGCATTGCAGCAAGTCACCAGATTTGTGGGTAGTGCTCCAGCTGTCTGACCAGTGCTTCCCTAATTGCTAAAAAGTAGTTCAGGGAGGAACAAATCACTGCAGAGCAAATGCAAGGCATGATAAAATCTTCACTTGCCAGTAAAGTAAGATTAAGTAAAGACTGCTTAATATCAGGCTGCATCACTCATGCAAACGGTCCCTTTACAGTTGCGTATGGAGCTCTATGGCCCTTATTTCTGTATTAAATTGTTTCACATAGAACAGAAATGACAGACACTTTTCACTGGGTAGTCCATAGCAGGTCTAGCTTTGTAAGTCTGAAGTAAACTTCCTTTTGATATGATTAAAGCCACCTTATCTGTCAATGTCTTAATCTTGACCTCATACTAATATAAAGGGATTTAAAACAAAAGATCTTAAGGAAAAGCTGGACTTAATAATTTTCTAAATGTGGTGGGAAGTAGGAAGAAGTTTTGGCAGTTGAGTGCACTTAAAAGCACTTGGCCTGGAAAGCATAATGAGTTCATGTTTCTTTCAGGCCAAGACCTCTGGGAAGTTCTCTGATGAAGAGTTGGATAAGCTTTGGCGAGAATTTAAGCATCACAAAGAAAAGATTCGTGAATATAATATTCTGCTGGAGACTGTAAGCAGAACAGAAGGTGCCTAAACATTTCTCTGATGTTTCAAGATCAGTACAACTCTTTTCTCTGCCCATTGCCTTCATTGTTTCCAAGTTTCTTTGAAACTCCTCAAGTCTGACATTTCTGTCAGCACTTCTTGCAGATGCTGACATTTCCAGATACTTTCTGGGTTTAGTTCTACATTAGCTGCCAAAAATCTTGCCAGCTAATGAAAATGTTGCCTTTTCAGTTTTCTGATTCTGCCTGTGTTTCAAGCAGAGAAGCTACCATCAGATTAGTGATGATGGCCATAGTATTTTACTGGAAATTATGCAGCATGCGTAGATCCACTGCTGCAAAATGTGGTCCTAAAGTTTGCAGAACATGCATGTTTTATCTCAGCAGCTGGAAGCCCAAGAGGATATACTTGAATATCTTAGACACTGAGCCTGAAGTGTATTAAAGCATCGAGAATCTGAAACCAGCTTGCTGTACTAATCCAAGCTAAAATTGTTAGAGCGAAGGCATTTTAAAGCTTATAGGCAGCTTGATATTTGCATTGTAGAGTCCAAACTGGAAGCTGCTAGAAGTCATTTCAACATCAGATGTCCTGATTAGTTCATGAAATGCCCGTGGAAGAGGGCACAGGACACATCAACCATCCCTATCGCGATTCCTTGGGATATTGCTAACCTAGGAAAATAGGAACATTTCCTTATTAAAATCTTGGCTGGTGGCCAGTAGAAGTTAAAAGGCATTCCTGTAATATCACCCTCCAGAGCACTGAGGGGCATTGATCTTAATATTGACCTGCAAAGGGAATTACTGCCTCTTACGGTGCGGTGTTGATGCTTTATTTATGCTCGGCTCAAATGCTAAGAACTTATTCTCTTTTATTCACCTCAGATTTGGGAGATTTCTGGAGCTTTTGACCTATCAGGATCTGGCCCACAATCAATAACACTTTTCTTCTTCAACAGATATCCACAAAAATGTTATCAACCCATCTGAAGAGAACCTGGTGAAAGAGGAAATCTTGCACAACAAACACAGAGAACTCAAAGACAAGCTAAGAAGCATCAATCAGGGGTTTGAGCGTTTGCGTAAAGTCAGTCACCAGGGATATGACACAACCAGTGGTATGATACAGTGGGTTTTGTGCTTATTTGGGATTAATTTCATTTAAAAAAAAAAAGACGTTAGGAGGGGAGGTAAGCGAGACAACATGCAGGGCAAGCAATGCCGCTATTCAGTTCTTAGGGTGTTTTTTGCTTTTTAAAAAAATACGTGCCACATCAATACTGTAGTTTTAAATACTTGGATTTTTCTCCCTTTTCATCTAGATAGTAGACCTGTTAGTAACGCAGCACTTAATATATCTGTGCATATGTATGTGAGAAAGCATGCTCCTCTTTAATAGAAGCTGGGCACAAAAGCGTTGTGTCCAGATTCTCATTTAGTGGTATGTGTTTGTTTAGAATTTGAAGAACCAAGAGTGATTGATTTGTGGGACATGGCCAAATCAGCCAATTTCACTGAGAAAGAACTTGAATCTTTTCGGGTAAGTAGGATTCCAGTTAGATCTCTTGTGGAAAGATATTTTCCCACGTAAACACTGGATGTTATTCTGAGTGCAGCCACTTCTGTACTGCTCTTCAGATGCCCTAAAAAAGAGTCATGCTGCTTTCTTAATATTTCAGATGTATAAACATGTATGTAACTAGGCGTATGCATGGTTCTGCTATAATCAGCAAAATGAAAATTCTGAATCCTGTGAAAGCAAGTGTTGCGTATTTTAAATCTTCAAAAGATCAGGCCCTGCTTGTTTCCAGTGCACCAGGTTTCTCTCTCTTGCCCAATGTCTTAATGTAATTGCTTCTTTGGGAAGCAGCGTACTCTATATACCCAACAGTTTCCCTCTCATGCCCACCTCTTGCACTGCTAACTTCCTGTGTTGGAGCTATGTGGAACTGATCCAAAAGTACCAAGGTAAAGACAGCTTTTCAAGGAAATACTGTAGAAATTAATTCCTGTGGGGTTCATACTGGTTTTATTTAATTCAGATTGCATTGAGATAATGTGTTGGGGTTTTTTCATCTGACTCTACCTGTTTGTCAGAATAGATTTTGATTGATAGCCTGGAGAAGTAGCTCTTCAGGGCTTCTTCATGGAATTGCATGTACTTAGAGTGTTCTCTCACCCTCCAAGACGTGGCTAGGGACACCTTGAGCTTCTTTTCTGGATAAGGTAATGAGAGAGTTTTAACTGCCTGGGACAGGGATTGAAATCTGTCTCTCGTAGATGTCAAAGATCCATCTTATTTCTTTTAACTCACATGCAGCTTTTATAAAGCAAATGTTTTAATTGCACTGATTTCAGTGGCCCCACCTGTAAGAGTGTCAGAGGAGAGCCTGCTAAAGTCTGCAACAAGGCTTCTGCTGACCTCAGTGGGACATTTTGGTCAGGAATGTACAATTGCATGAGAGATAAATTTGGCCTTTATATCTGCCACAGTGAAAAAGAAGAACCCAATTCCATAAGCAAGAACACATATCTGCTTATTAATTTTACTGTTTTAGTAGAAATATTCGTTCATGCAAACCCTCTTTACCAGACCAAATCTGTCTTGTTACTCTGAATGTTGGGACACCCTAACAAAAGTAAGACAGTAAGAATCACAGTGAAACATCTGCCTATTTTAAGTCCATGAAAGCAGAATCAAAGGAATCATGTGCTGATTCCATTCAGCCTTGTTTGAGCAGCTGAAGTTGTGTCTTCTCCTGACTGGCCACAGTACCAACCTTCATAAGGGTTTCATAATGAAAGATGCAAGTGCTGCTCTGCTGGTACATCATCTGAGAGGAGCAGCTGAAATGATTTATCAGAGCAGTAAAACCCCAAATGAGGTCCAGAATTGAGTATGTAAAACAGACTGGGATGTTCTACAGCAAAAGGAACTATTTTCTTGTCAGAAATGTTGAAAACAAAATCCCTTTGCTTTAAAAACTGAAGAAGGATCTATTAGGATGATAGATTTTTGTACTTTTTTTTTTAAATTGTCTTGAATGAGAGGAATTTTGTCATCTACCAGGACTGAAACACACCAGTGACCAGAATTAAGTGCACTCTGTCAAACAGAGGGATTTCACTGTAGGGTTTGTCTGAGTTTTTCTGGATGTAATGCATAGAACTGGTATAACAGTTTGAACTGTTCATATCCTCTTCACAGAGGACATGTCCTAAGACGCAGAGAAACTGATTTTACTGTCTTGAAGTAGCAAAACAAGAATGTGCTTTGATGGGTAGAGACATTATGCACTCTTTGGTCCCTCTTGCAGTGTACTAGGTTATCTGAGGACCATTTCTGATATGTCCCTGAACACAACAGTTAGTCTCGCCACTGTCCTTGGGACAAACTGAGTAGGCTTTTTGTTAATTAATTCATCCTATATCAGATTCATCATAGTAGACTGCAAACCCATAAAACATTTACATCTGAGCAGAAAAGTGGAAATCCAGGACCCGATTTTGAAAGGAGGCTTCTCTTAAAAATTGCCTGCCTCCCTCCCCCCAGTCCACCGTTCTTATGTATGAACTTTTGTTTGTTACTCGCTGCTATCATCTAGCACCTCGTACCCCTCAGCAGTCTCCTTTTGAGGACTCTGCAGTGGGATGTTTTCAGCACCTGCCTTCAAAATTGGGTGTCTGGGTGGTGGTGATAATGTATTGTCCCGGTGTTCTTAAGAAGCAGGGAACTGAAAAAGCTTTCTGTGCTTGACTTTGTAAAACAGCATTAGGGATGTCTTGGCAAGAAAAGAGAGAGGAAGCCTTGGAAGGAAAATCCTGTGAAGCTGTATGTATTTCTTGTTTTAGGAGGAGCTGAAGCACTTTGAAGCAAAAATTGAAAAACACCATCATTATCAGAAACAATTAGAGATTTCACACCAGAAACTGAAGCATGTAGAAGGAACTGGAGATAAGGATCATCTGAACAGAAACAGAGAGAAATATGCCATGCTGGAAGAAAAGACAAAAGAACTAGGGTATAAGGTCTGTATAAACCCAGCATACATACATGTTGAAAGTTTGACTCAGCAGTAGAGGGTATGTAGATTATCCAGTGCTGATTTTTCATGCGAATTGAATGACTTCCAGAGGGGGAGTTTAAGACACACCTGTGCTCCATGTTTAGTACAGGATACGTGTAATTGTTTCTTATAGACCTAATTCTAAAATGCCTGAATTGTCCCTTGTCTCAGCTCTTCCTGTTGTCATGCATACTGATAGCAAAATCTGAATATATGATATTGATCATTCATTGTCTTAATAAAATTTGTTTGATGTGTTTTGTTTTCCTGCTAGGTAAAGAAGCACTTGCAAGACTTATCCAGCAGAATCTCTCAAGGTCTTCAACACAATGAATTATAAAAGTTTGTTCTTCTTTGTGGGATCAATCTATTAACACAAAACAGAAAATGCATTTTTTTTGAACAGGATTTACCAAAGAGTCCTTCTGAAATAATAAGGATTGAACAGGGTTGTCCTGTAAGAAAAATTTTTTTGGTCCACTTAATTGCCAGTTTTGTATTTGCACTATCAAATTAAATGATTAGATTATAAATTAAAGTTGCAGATCTTGAATCATGTAAATCTTACATCTGAATCAAGTAAAAACCTTTGAAATAAGCAGTCGTGTCAAAAGGAAAACTATGTCAACTCTCAGAGGATTCCTGCTAGTAAAAAAAATACTAATCTTTTAGTCAGGAAAGGTATTTTGATCAATGAAAGCAAATGCTGAGGTACAGGAAGTTCAAACAGAGGCCAGAAAAGTCTCTTATTTCAATGCCTAGCCTCATACATTTCCTACTGAAGGTAACAAAAATATTTCTGACTTTGAGCAGTGGCTCAGAGCTGCGCTGTATATGAATCTTTTATGCGAGTGGGGGAGGAAGAGTGAGGAGGGAACAAGTATTGAGGTCAATTCACACAATTTAGTTACAGACTAACACATCTGTAGTTACTGAATGTATGTGTCCAATTATCCTGTTCATGGTTGCTTGGTTTTGTTACACTTAGTCATTAAAAAATCAAAACAAGATATCCGTGAGGCTTTTTTTTTCCTTCCCTCTCATTTAGTGAGAGGTAACCAGGCCTGGTTTTTGAGCATGTTGTGTATTCCTTTAAAGTAAAGTTCACTCACACATTAGTTTTTAAAACAGGAGGGGTGTAGTTTTGCAGCACGAGAATATCTCTATGTTCTGAATAGGCAGAAGGCTCTCTACAGCAGCTTCTCTCTGAGCATGTATTCCAGTACCATCCCCATGATGATTATCGCTTTTCCTTTTGAGACCATATTTTTCTGTTGTGCGTCAGAACTTTGGCAAACGTTAGCCATCTGGGTTGAAATTTTCTACAATAATAATGCTGACCCTTTATTTCTAAGGAGTGTTTCACATGAAACTGTTCCAGGAACAAGGTTAAGGCAAAGGTCCAGTGAAGGTAAATCATTACAGCTGTGTGGTTAAGATGCTCTGTTACTCATACATCGCTGCACTGTAGTGTCCTGCATGAGGAAGCTGTCCTTGAGCCTTGCTTGCTATACTGGTTCCATGAGAAATATTGAAAAGATCCATTCAGTCAGGATCAGTCATCCAGTTCCTGGGTCCACGGTGGGTTAAAAATAGTATGATTCTGTACATAAAGACTATTTCCTAATGTGCCAGTGAACCAAAACCGTGGTAGCAGTCTTACTATGAGATTCTGGATATCTTTGCAGCAGCAAGCTGCTTTTTTTTTTTTTTCTTTTTTATGTAAGCTAACAGTTATTTATATTTCAGAGAATCAGTCCATCACAAAAAACAGAGGCTACCATTAATATTAGCAGTCTTAGAGATGGTTCGATTCATGTAGTTTACACTGTATGTCCCATTTGATTGGTAAGCTAAAAAAAGTAAACCCCCAAATAGCTAAAACCCATTTATGAGAACTATTTTGGTGTTTTCCTAGATGCTACACACCATTTCTTCCCCAGACTATCACTTTAAAGACTGTTCTGCCTTCTGTAACACAGCAGTAGATGTGTCTTACAGGTTTGTCTTCACCGTGATTATTTTCAAGGTAAATGCATGATAGAAATGTAGTCTATACTACGTGTGGAAGGTGCAGACCTCGCTGTTATGTCCTTCATTTTTCCTTTTGGTAGAGTAAGAAATAAATCTGCGTACCCCGGGTCAGTTTGGTGGTTGGTGGCTGTAGCCTTGTTTTGTAACTTGGATAGGGAGAGGCACACACCACTGGCTCCTGGGTGAAGAATCTGAACGCGTGTACTAAGTACATCAGCAGAGGAAAGGAACTAAGCAAAGCACTGAAATCTGAGCAGTTCCTGCTCAGCAATCCTAGCTATGTTGTACAAGAATGGAAAGGCTTTTACTAAGCATGTTCAGACACTGCTGCTTGGGAAAGTCGTGCCTCCTGCACAAGGGAAAGCAACGCGAATATCTCAGCCTACAATCAAGGCAGACAGAGTAGCTGTATGCTCTGCACAAGAGGGCGTCGCTGAAAGCTGGGTTTCAGGTGTGTACCTGAAATGGGATATGCTTCTTCAAGAATGTCTCGAGAATTGTGAAATAGCACAGGAAGCTGGATTGACAGAACACGTAGCCAGGGTCAGATCAGCAGTGGTAATGGTTGTCACCGAGTGCAGAGCTGCTCTGTAAACAGAGGTGATGGCTGTACCACAAGGTGGTGACTGTACCGTGTCTTTACCTGCCACGCCATGACAGTAGTCAGGCTCAAAGGCCAGGTAGACTCCATCAGAGAGAACACTTGGCAAGCATTTCAAAGTGCAAGAGGCTGGCAAAATATTTACATGTCACAGTAATCTCAAATTAGGAATAAGTCACAGATCATCAGTGGCAAAGGATGGAGACTGGGGTCAGCACAGTCACCTCTCAGTATTTGATGCAGTTCTTAAGGAGTCATCGGGCCCAAAGATTGTTCACACAAATCTAGAGAAGAATAAATACTAAACAGCAGTGCTTGCTGCCCCTGAATCCACCTTCCCCCTGCAATAGTCCGCAGGTGAGTCTGAGTCTGCAACGGCACAGAGCAGACATTAGGAACAGTCTCCATTCCCATCAGGGTTCTTTGGGGCTTTCTCTGCTTCTTGAGATCCGGGGACAGTGCACAGGCTAGTGAGTTGTAGTGTCTGATTTCACTCAGTTCTATAGTTTGCGCCTTCCACACATCAATATATGTACACATCAGTTAATTATTACAGAGTTTAAGCGTCCAAAGACAATACATTTGGCCAAAATAACAAGAGAGGGTAGGCTTTGAGACATTAAAGATTAAAAAAATAGCTTGTCCCCATTCTTGTGTTTCTGTAAATAGCAACAAAAATTCAAAGCCAAGAAAAAAGGTATAAATGAAGTATGCCTCCAGTGCTGTACGTAGTGAAAGGGGAATAATGGAGTTCACAGGTGAGACTGCATGGGAGACATTTGAATAGGAAAGAGCTCGCAGCTTTTAAACAGTGGTTGAACCTTCTCCTCTTCCTTAACAGGTATTTTATCTGATCCTTTTGTAATTATTCAAATTACCAAGTTTTTCAAACCACTCTGAGAAACAATTTGAAATACAAAACTAGGAGCAGAAGAAGGAGGAAAGAACTGCCTTTCTTAGGAAAAAAAAAAAAAAGAACATTTTATGCTTTATACGGTCTGTCAAATTCTGCCCTGAAAAAGAACATCCATTTAAATAAATGTGCCAGTGATTTCACATAGGGCAGATTTTATTTATTAAACAGGTTGGGGTGGAAATGAGAGGGAAATAAATACACAAGGCATTAAATACAACAAAAATAACAAAGTCTTTCTTAAACACTATGTCCTACATGCTGGTAGAGGAGATCAGATCGCATCATTCTACCAAGACAAATAAGGAATGGCTGCTATGGCAGATGCATTGCTGTGACAATTTCCCCTCTTCCCTCCCAAGGGATTTTGATGCCTAATAGATCAGGCTATAGCCGGAGTATTTAAATTCTCCAAGTGGAGATCATTTACATTTTGTAAGCTGAGGTGTCATCTGACTTTCCAGCCCCACCTCCCAGTAGTGACCCAGTTCCTGCAGGTAGGGGATCTCAGTGCTCAGGAGCTGATGGAAGCAGGATTCATGGTAGGGAATCTCTTCCTACTCTCTGTGCGTCAGGCTCCTCTGTGGGCTCCCTCTAGCCAGGGTAATACAGCGTTTCCACAGAAGGTGACAGGGAGCAAGAGATGGAGAAACCAGCTTGGCTTCCAGGATGTGGCTGCCTCAACAGCTGATCTTGCTTGAGCGTTTAGAAGGACTTCAGAAGGGCTTCACGCCCTGACTGGGGAGCAGAAGGCAGCTCCCAGCTCAAGGACACGAAGCACACCTGTGTGTACGCTGCCTAGATCCCAGCACCCAGGGTCTGCAGCTCTGCTTAAGCAGGCGTCTCGCCCCGCTGGCCCTGAAGGGAGCTGGCAGGGGCCTGAGCTCATCGTAGTTTCAGTTCTGCCATTTATTCAATGCATGCGTTTAGGTGAATTGGTGCAGTTACGCTCCATGAAAGAATACACATCCCCAGCCAGGATCCAGCGTGCCACAGTGCCCAGAAACCAGAGCATTGCACTGGGAGCCAGGCTGCTGCGAGCTCCGCTGCAGGCCCTAACCCAGCACCACATCTCAAGAGCCCAAGTACAGCGTTCAGCTCAGCACTACCCCAAGCAGAGGTAACACACGGCTCACGACATACTCGACATCCACAGACCTTCCCTGTCATCATTTGGCACTGCTGCAGAGAGGTATTTGGGTTTGGGGTTTGTTTGTTTAAAAAGGTGCCATTTCACGTACAAAAATCTGCTGGTAAGTAGTACACAGGCAGTTCTAAAATCCTTTTTAAATATAGTATTTTTACCCATAGCATTTAATTAGAATTGAAGAAATAAATAAAAAGTCATGAAATATAAGCCAATAAAAGGAATAGAATGCTGCTTCCAGTACAAGCAGACCTACCCTTGTGACAGAGAACAGGGAGCTATGCAAGACCAAGACTGCATTTTGCATATAAGCTATGTTATCTAACAAACAGCTTCTCAATACTGGAATCAACATTTCCAAATACAACACCCAGTTAACACATATTTCAGGCCACTCACACAGCACCAGTTGGGAAAGAGGTTGTTGATGCGCGTTAAAAAAAAGGCTGTATGGATTTCTCTTACCAGTGTCCACAGTCTTAAAATGGAAGCATTCATAAAATCTGTCCACTTGAGCCAAAATAAATCTGTAGACTCTCATCCACAGTAAATATTTCCAGTTAAGCCATATTTGTTACAGCAATGATTGTAACTCAGATGCTTTTGTCAATAGCCCTTAATGCACTTACATACCCAAATCTTCATGTATATTATCCCACCACTCAACAGAAGAGCACTCTCCTAAATCAAAAAGAAAATAGTACACAGATTTTAATGCTTGACATGTGAACGTAAAAACAATGGCTACATTAATATGGCATGTAGATATTCTGTTCCTTCACTGATGTGTGAGCTTATCAGAAACATGCACACATCCATTTGAATAAAATTAATCATTTCCAGTCTCGATGGTTGCCTGTCAACAATTGGTCTACTGTAACTTAAACCTGCTGGTTTCTATAGGGCAAAGTGAGTGTTGGATATAATTCAAGAAGACGTCTGAACCAGAACCATTAACCAAATAGCCCTTTGATGGGGAAAGGGTCCTTTCTCCAACCTCAGTTCAGATCCAAGATCTGGGACTCCCATTTCCCTTTCCAAATACACCCAGTCATAGCGTAAAGAGTCATCATTCATACCAGTTCCTGGGGACACTGATAATCCAGTATTTGTTCCATTTTGAAGTTCAAGAAAACAAAAGGGGAGTAAGAAGAACTATGTGAAAAAAGTGACATCGCCGAAAGAAGATACTTCCATGGCAAGAGCTTCAAAATCTGGGCTTACTGCTCATTTCAGTTCCACAGCAGACTCCTGGCAGTAGGAAATGCAGTCATTTTTCCCCAATTTTTGCAAGGAAGTTTTCAGTTTGTACCTTGTTCCTAATCTGTACCGAACTGACACAGATTCTTACAGTAAAACCACATTCCAACAGTCTGAACAACTTCCACCCAGGTAAATGTGGCCTGGAATGTTTGAGTTACCCTTCTCTGAGCTCTTCTTCAAGCAGCTAATAACCACAATCTATACAGGACGCACATGTCTTAGACAATGCTTGCGTTAGCCTTGGTTTGCTGGTGTTGCTAAACCCTTACCACTGATCAATTTTTTCAGGTCTTGTGCAAACTGACCCTTGTTGCCCTGCAGAGAAATGAGCTCTGCAGAACTGCAAAACAAAGGTTTCACTCATGAGTAGTTATTAATTCAGGATAAGGACATGATTTTCCAGACATAACCTTAGGAATTGTTTTCCTTCTCATTTTATTGCCATCTGTATAAACAGCTATGCTAGAATTTTTGAAAGAAAAAAAACAGCCAATGTACCCAAATAGGGCAATCAGAAGTCCAGCTCCAAGTGCTGCTGCAGCACATCCCTAGGATTACAGAGGAGACAGGAGTGAGCATATTTAGCCACAAGCACACACTAGGAATAGACATGAATGCTCATCAGGTCCTTCAAACCAAGGAATGGAGCAAACTCATCCTCTTCAGCTTTGACCACTTACAGCTTTCCAGGGACACTGTGGAGACTGAGAGCGGGGGTAGGTAGTTTGGCGTTTCCACGCTGACAACCTCACCGCTTGGCCACTAAGTTTTGTTTGTGCAGTTGCTTCTGGCTCTTCCTGCAGTGCTCAGGGCAAGCACCATGCTGGTACACAGAGAGACAGGGTCCCCGTCACAGCCCAAACCAAAGATGTGGCCAGCTGCAGGCCATAACTTGCACCTTGACAGTCTTCAACAGGATGAACAGCAATGAGAGCATGTAAACATGTTAAATGTTGCCAGTGTAAAGGAGGACTGGGCCAGATACACGTACTGGAGGGGGTATCTAGTGTCAGCAAATCTTAACAGCATCCCACCCCGGACTTCAAGTCCCATCACCACATGAAATGCCTTCTCACAGCTATCGCGTATTGGTCTCTAGTATCATGCATTCACCGTAAAAAGCACAGACATGGCAAAAATTCACTGAAGACCAGTTCATGGGCTTTCAGTAGACCTGATCCATCTGTAGCAAACCTCCCAGCTACTGTAAATAACTCTGGTATAGCTGAACACAGAATTAGGTGCACCTTCATGTAAGGCCAGGGTGCACCTGTGTCACAGCAGGGCCCACCTCCCACCACCCCTCACCCAACGTACGTACTAAGCTTTCATATATTTTCCACAGAGGAGTAAAAACAGATACGGAGGATAATTCCCTCCAAGGTCTCGACCACATATACAGCACAAACTCGAACCGTTTGCATGACTGGATGCAAGGACAATGAGACACACTCTGTCACACATGGAACATGGCAGTCTGCCTCTTTCGAGTGGATATCGGCATTAACCATCCCACAGTTTCCACTCTGTTCCTGGTAGACGCAGTGCCGCCACATCTTCTGTTTGACCAAGGACACAATGGCAACCTCAGCCTGTTCCAGTAAACTCCATTCCCTTGCTACAGCCACACTTTGTACAAGAAGCAGGATTCCAGCCAGCAGTCTCCAGCACTGGCCCAAACACACCATTTTACAGACTCCAGTACTCTTCTGTCATCCTGTTGCTGCGTTTTCTTCTGCCCACACAACAGCTGGCCAACAAGGACAACTTGCGTTCCAGCTCTCTCCTGACCCCTACATACTCCTCCATCAGACTCCCAATATGAACCCTTCCTGTGCTTCCCAATTTGTGTCCAGTACTGCTGAGTGCTGGCAGTAAAAGGACAGAGTGTGGCAGCAGCCAAAGGCCGGCCTCAGGGTACATCTTCCAACCGTAGTGGACAGAGACACCGATGTGTGATGAATCTGAGCAATTCATTACATAATAAAACTCTGGTATCCAAAGGCCAGATTTCCTTCTGAGCATGCAATCTGCTCTATTTTCTGTATATGAACTATCCATAAATTGCCAGCTCAGCCCACAGATGAGTAAAATTTAACTTATACAATAGCAGGTGCTAGGGCTTTTTATTTTTTTTTTTTTTTAGGGATTTCACAACAGTATAATGTACTGTGGAGACAAATTACTGTCATGCCAAATCTGCTTTCTGATCCCACCCCCCCACTGCACATTCCTCAGATAAGTTGATGCTTATTATTTCAGTAAAATGGTGATGTTACATACGCCTCTGTGTACACAGTGGGATAATAAATCTGAATTATTTCTAGATGCAGACAAACGTTTGAAAGCAAGCAAGTTTTAAAGTTAACTTTCACTTACCCTAAAGTTTTTACTAAACTCAAAGTTCACTTGGCAGCTGCACTTTCCTAAACCTGCCCACTGACTTATAAAGCTATTTATTGTATCAGAATCCCAGGTGTGAATTGCATGCATTTTCCTGTCACTTACTTATGTTCCAGCCGTTCAAAGTCCACAGGAGAGCTGGTTTTAATCTGTAACCACCTGATCATCACTGTCCTAAGCCTCAGAGTAAGGCTACCCTGAAGCCCGTCATCTTTTAGGGAAAGCCTGAAGCCAAACTCATCAGAACCCATCAATATTCTCTAGAAATGACACTTTTCCTTAATTTTACTTACCTATGCTGAAAAGACACATGTTTACAGAGCTATTCCTTACAAATATCCATTTAATAACTTCTAATTCTTCCATCCTTGCTCTGTTTTTTTATGTTGTTCTTACTGCTGTATGATGTTAAATGAACATTTCCTTTCAACCTAAATTGCAAAATAATTTTTGTTAGACTGGCCAAATGAGAGCTGAGCATCTTCCCAGATGAAAGGTGACATAAAAATGTAACAGCGCTTTCATCTGAAAAAATGCCTAATTTTAACAGAAATGAGTGGCTAGCAACCCATAAAATTCTGAGTTTTCTCCCTGTGGTCATTTTAACAATAGTATGTGTGTTATCCCAGACAAACTAGAAAAGGTGCTTACCAAAGGGTACACGTTTCAGCATCTTATAAAAATGTAATCATTCATAATTCAAATTATGAGGCCAGGTTGGATGGGTCTTTGAGCAACTTGGTCTAGTGGGAGGTGTCCCTGCCCATGGCAGGGGGGTTGGAACTTGATGATCTTCAAGGTCCCTTCCAACCCAAACCATTCTATGATTCTATTAGGAGTATAGTTTTCCAAGCTGAAGTAATTAAAACTGTTCTGTTTACAGCAGAGAGGAAAATGAGGCATTTTTCCAAGCTACTTGCTAAAAACAGCTCTTGGGGCAGATTTTCACACACATTTAGATGCGTAAAGATAGCTACTGGCATTTTTCACAATTAGGTGCCGGAGCACTATTAAAACCCAGACAACTATTTGCATTCTTGGGCAATTAAATGCCTCCAAACTCCAGCCCTCCATCCTGCAGCACATGTTAACTTGGAGAAATTCCATCACCCAAATACTTGCCTATAAAAATGTTCCATAACAGCTTATGAACACCACCATAAAACCCACTGAAGTTGGCAGTAACCTGCTGAGTAGGACTATCAGAAAGAAAGAGGGACGTACACAACACATTAACAGTTATGCCCAAACACTGCACGTGCTGACAGCGTGTTTTCTCATCACTGAGAGCACTTCCGCCATGTTAAAGTACTTCAAGAATATCTTACAGAAGTATCAGCCACATCACATTCTTTTGTTCTTCTGATAATTAAATCCTCATACTCCTGGTCAGGGCAGGAGGAGATCTGGCTGAAGGAGAATGCTAAATTAAAAATTATCAAAGCCTTTGTTTGTACCAGCAGATGTTGTGAATCACATTTATCTCTGAAAGTGTGGGAAATCTTTTGGGTGTTTTGCAAAGAGCTCTGAATCTGGAACCAGCACAAACTGTGTTTTAGATCACTTGTGCACAAGTTTTACTCAAGGCATGTGAATAAATGCCTAACTCTTCCTACATTAAGAGCAGTACTAGAGTTAACCCACGGAAGCTATATGGTGAGCACAGGCCTGCTCAGGATTATGGTTCAACTTCCATGTTCCCAAGTTCGCCACCAGAAACTGAAGGCACGTTATACTACTTATTTAGGAAAAGTTTTTCTGTCAGCTCCTGTTGTTCAAATGAGAAAACTTTCACTTCTTAAACAGAAATGCCAAGCCTATAACTTGACAGGCAGGCCGGCAAGGAACTGCAAAAACAACCACCAACCAGTTTTTAACAGATGCAACAATAAGGTTTGGCTTCCTGCTTCAGCCTCCTAGACACCACTTAGTGCATGAGAATATAAACTGAATTTAAAAAAATAAGTGAAAGTCATCTGTTCTATTTGTCTTATTCAAGCTAAGTACAAAAAGAGAAACAGAAGTCTAAAAAGTAAAATACTTCATTTGTGGAAAGCCTTATAGGATAATTATGTTGAAATTAACAAAGACTATAAGTATAAATTTCTATCCAGCCATCTAGCTAATCCTAGCTGCAGTTACTATGCCATACACAGCTACAGGTGCATAGAGAATCATGTGCATGCACAGCTTCGTAGCCCAGTTTAACCTGAAAAATATATTTTTAAAATTGTGACTTCTCCTGTAAGGCCAGAAACAATCTGATGACCTTTACTATTGTGTAAAATTTTTACCCATGCTGCAAGTCCAGTACTGAATGCAAGCAATTTTGAGTAACATACAGAAAGGCAGTCTTTGTAGAGAACCTGGGTAATATATTTTCCTGGTAAATAGATTTTTGCAATAGAAATATTACAGCTTCATTATAAATCATGATGGAAAACACCGCATCTCAGTGCATCAGGCAAGCTATGCTCATATTAAATATTAAATATAATTAGGCGCATAGCAAGACATTTAACCCTGCAGGTCCTCCAGTGGAAGATCCTTAACTGAATAGCAGTTCAGTTAGATAAACCTGGTCCCAAGGAGCTATAAGCCCGGGCCATTCCAGTTGTACTGAATATGTGTTTACAAAGCAGATCACCACTGTCCATTTGTCAAACAAGAAAAATCTTTTAAACTGAGAACCTCATACGAAATAGTTCTTTCCCCTTCAGAAATATGCTAGGCTGATAAACAGAAAAGTACATCTTAGCACAGGACAGATGGCCATGGCAATTGTCAACTCTCAAACATGTTTTTATTTATTCGAGAGATTTACGATATTTTACATTACTATTGAGGCTACATTCAAATAAATGTATAGGTTAAATTCTGCCTCAAAACCAAACACTCGCCTCTCCTTCTAAGTCACTTAGTGAAACCCTCACTGGGACAAAACTTCCACTCACCAATATGAATTATAATGCATATCTGAAAAACAGCATTGAGCTGTGATACTGTATCGTAAGAGGACACAGTCAAACAATCATAATACCCAAGGTTTCACTCCTGGTAATTTCTGGAAGCCATAGCTGATATGTTATTGCAGGCCAAAATTCTGCTTTTTTCGTAAGTACACTGCTTTGTTAGTGTAGTGTCACTGCCGCAACATTTTATTCAAATAACATTTCGTATCAGGACAAGAACATAGAGGACAAAAATTACATACACAGTGCAACACAAGAAACTTAAGTCAAGTTTAGAATCATACAATCTCACCGTACAAAAGCAAGATGTCAAAGACTTCTGCATAAACCTATATTACTACAGAACATCCTGTTGTGCCTCGATTCTGTAGTGTCTCTGAAAACATCATCCTCTTACACAGAACTGTTTTTATGCTATTAAGGGACAGCAGAGAATCATTCAATGGAAGTTTTAGATTCAAGGTGGATGATCTGCTTTTGATGTTGGTTTACATTAGGGATAGTTTTGGAGATATAAATAAAGGACTCAATTTTCAAAAGTGAATGTTTCCTTTGAGTCCCCTGATTTTATAATATTCTGTATGAGAAACCTCAGTCCTGATTTTCAAAGGGATACATATGTTCAACTCCAGGAAAATTGCTAAGAACTACAGGTAGTCAGCAACTATGAATCAAAGCCTATGGTTTGACACAAGGTTTTTAAGAAGAGAAGCACCGACAGTGTCCCTTCACATTACTTTGCTTTATAGACAAAATTAAATTAAATAACTTGTTTGTGTCTGCTCTTGTCTGTATGCATACAAATATGCACCCCTGACACTGCAGCTTTTAAATCTGAGCAACTTCAGCCAAAGCTATGGAACTCTTGGTGAGGTATAAAACTGAATTACCCATAGGTAAAGTTCAGCACGTCCATAAATAAGCGTACAAATTGAATAAAATTGTGCCTGCAAAAAAACAGGCACTGCATTTTCTTGCTTTTGTAAGAGTTCATTAATATATTAATAGAGGTTTTACATATTTTATACACTCAGATATATACATATATTTTATCAGTAATGTGTGGTTACATACATACATATGCACACATGCAAACATATCTGTACACTTACAAGGTACGCACTCACATTCCCTTATCTGCACACATTCAAGTTCTTTATTTTTCAAGAAAATGCCACCATTTAATAAACACTGGAACTGGTTCCAGGTTCTCTAGGATTTTAGAATTATAGAAAAAGGTAACTTACATCTGTCATTGCATATGAAAAATAATCAGGATGTTACAACCAAACAAAAATAAAAAGAAAGACCACGCACAACCCTCGTGCTACCAGCTTTCCAATTATGAATCAAGATATTGGAATGAATCTGGTGTAAATGCAATAAGCAATGGCAGCTTTTTGTATGAGTGCTTTTTACAATAAATGTGAATCTTTTGGAAGATAAATTAATACCAATTCATGGTGAGCCAAAAGTTCTTTCCTAGACGGGTCATTGCTGAGCCCCTTTCTTCTTTTGCTCTAGCTCCTGCAAGCGTTCCTCCCGGCACTGAGCATGCTGCGTTCCCACTTTGTGGGCTGTCTCGGTGGCTGCAATGTCAATCTGCACATATCGGGACGATCCACTCCCTGAAATACCAAATGAAATCATGTAAAAGACTATACTCCTCATATATTCCTGGGTAAAACTGACACAGTGTTAAGCTATTGAGACACTTCTTCCAGATATTTCCTGCATGATCTTGGTCTGGACTTAAAGCAAGATTTATAAAGGGAGTAAGATGACAATCACAACTTTAAAAAACAACAACACAAAAAAAAACAAACCCCAACACCAAACAAAAAAAAAAAACAACTCCAAAGCTTTGTTGTCTACATATTTTAGCTATCTGGTTTTCTTCAAATAAGCAAATGAAGACTTCTATTTCTGCCCCAGGTTTGAATCTCCACCCCTACTCCTCCCAGTAGAAGACAAAATTGAACTCAGCTCTCCCACTTCTGGGAGGCTTCATCAGTGGGCTACTAGTAAGTAAATGAATAACACCTGGTATTTGAAAGAAAACACTGTTGGTAGGGCAGTTGGCCAGGAATTCTTTGTCTGGATTAGGCACCCTGTGAACATTTACCAGATCAACCACCTTCAGCCTTAGACAGAATGACAGTTTAGTCCAATAACTGGCAATAAGGGAGATAAAAGCTTCTCAGTCTGTTCAGGAGCAGCACAGCTCCGTATAGATGCACATGTATAACTCTGGAGGCTGGGAAAAATTTACTGTGTTAAAAAAATAAAATACTTATGGTCATTAGAGGCACCTTCAAAGTTACACAATTTGCATATAGGAGGGTAGTTGACATTTAGGAAAGTTTATGTCAGTTTATGGAATTCGGCTCTTCATTCTTAATGCCTTGGTTCGCTGTCTTTACAATGAAGATAAAACATCACTTTTACATCTCAACAGGGTGTTGCGCAGAGAAATGCATTAAAGTCTGGGAGAAGCTTAGAATTACTTAACTAGAGCCACATAAACAACCAAAGGGGAAAGTACTTCATTTCAAAGTTAATAAACTTGCTGAAATTAAAAGTATACAAATTAAAATCTCAATAGCTAAAAACTATGGAAAACCCATTAATACCAAGTGTGAGCAATTAAATGCCAGATCCTGATTAGGGGCTTTCTGTAAGGAGGAATACATCTCTAAATGACAATACATGCTAGCTATAATGCATTTTTATGTGCTAATTGTCCAAGTTAAGAATTAGAAGTAAAATACCCAGATCCAGACAAAAGAACAAAAGAATAATTTTAAAAAATCAAATATTTGGGCTGGCCTCCTCTCTGTTGCACTTTCATACATCCTCATGGAGAGCCGATAGAAGAACACTGTGTTCTGTTCTTAAGCATTTGCTGCATGGCTCCAGAGCAAGTATCTTCAGGAGCAAGCCCTGTACACCTACATCCACAGCCCTGTTTCTGAAGCCAAGCAAGAAAAATTAAGTAAGTGTAGTCCTAATACATGCGATGAAAATCTTTAGAACACAAAGCAAATTACTGTCTGTCAAACTCCACAGACACAGAAATGTTCACTTGAGGAGGAGTGCATATACAATGCACCTGTCAGAGGGATGCAACCTCTTATAGAACCTCATTACTTAAAAATCTTTTCCAAAAGAGTCGGCAATTACAAAAACTGCCTCACAAACATACCAGGGTTCAACTTCTCTGTTAGCAAGAGCCTATGGGTAGATGAGAAATTAAGATTCCCAATCCAGTCTGCATTTACTGCTTCCTTTGCTGTTTAAATGGCATTGTAGACTTCCTTACCTCTTATGCTTGTGCTGGGTTCTTGAAGTTCCAGTTCCATGTAATGAAGCTGTTTTTTGGAAGTAGGGCTGACAGGAATATTCACATAGGTGGCTGTCTCGCTGTGGGGTCGATCTGATGCGGGGACATCAGCTGAATAACCTACTGCCCCTTCTAAAATAAGTAACATGTTATTATAGACGCTGTTTGCAATTACCAATGTGCATTTCATAAAAACACAATGTTCTGTCAAATGTTCTGAAAGTAAACATTCAGCAGCAACAACTCAGCTTGCCAAAGAGTACACTCCTCAGCTGTAGATGGAACATGAGAAGACTAAGGTTTGTACAGAAAAGATCCTCAGAGACTGACCAAGTCAAGATCTGTGCAGAAGACCACAGACCACGGCCAATGATCTCACTATGTTGTGACAAAAAGCAAACACTATGCAGAAATTTTCAAAAAGAAGCAACGTATGTAACACTACCTCTCAAGGCTTTCAGCTCTAACTCAGGTTAGTAAAGCCTTATACAAAGCAAGCTGTTCTAGGAGGATGTGAACTGTTGTATCATCTGCAAGACAGCAACCACTAGAAGTTCAGAAAGTACGTCCCAAAAACAGGGACTGAAGAACTGTTTAAAGCAAGGGGAAGGCAAGCTTGAGGAGATAAAGTTGACAGCTTCCCCGCACTGAGTCGAAAAAGATAGGAACGATATCAAGTGGGGACAGACCAAGTAATTAAAGACTTTAATTGCAGGAAAAAAGTAGAAGATTACACAGTGGGAAAACCTTTCTAATAGCAAAGATCACAAGAACACTAGAGGAAATCCCACGGAGGCTGAAGAATTTCTGCATCTAGAAATTTCTGAAAAAGAGACAGACTAACACCTACCAGGAAACACTTCTCTGTAAAGTAATTCTGACTTAAAACCAACTTTTTTGTCTACTGAGTGAATTCTCAAGGCCTCTTCTAGTCCTACTTTCAGTTATTCTAGTCTTATCAGAAGTGAAACTAAGAGAGAAGGTAGGAGACCCAAATATAAACCTATATTCCCTCTGTGCTTGTGCAAGGCTTTGAGTCAGATTCTCATTGTCCCACTCAGCAGGCTAGTCATTACCTGCCCGTCCGGTCCAGTTGTTCTTACCCTTAAACACTTTCTCCTATTAAGTCAATTTGGGACAGAGGAGTGCAGAGGAAAAATGGTATCACTTTCAGGTTCTCCCTTTCCCTGAAGGTCTCCCATTAAGTCCTTCCTTGTCCCCACATAAAACTTGTATCAAAGCTTTATTTATCCAAATCACTGCTTTTCTTTTCCGCTCATTCAGACACTGTTGAGGTGTGAATGGAGAGGCAGCAGGTGATCAAGGATTTTTAAAGCCCAGGAGAGAATGACTTCTTATATCCAACCAACAGCAGCTGTGAATAACCATTAGGGGGAACCTTTTCTTCTTCTCGGACTGTACTATGAATAGCAGAGATAACTCATAAAAAGTCAGGCAACAGTAAGAGTTGTCAGAGGCTATGGCAGGTTCCAGCATAATGGAATCTCTCCAGGCTTAAGCTATTTAAATGAAAGGAGTCTACTATGCAGTCCAAAATTTTAAAAGCCTGGAAAGCTGGCCAAACTTCTGACAGATTTTCGTAAAGAAAACATAGGAACATCCATGACATAACCGAACGTTTTTCTGACCATCAGACTTCAAGTTGTTGTTCCAAAGCCAGGTGTTAGGAACAAAATGATGAGGACACACACAAAAAAAAAAAAAAATCAACGGAAGAAATTCCTACACCTTCCTTAAACACCATTCTCAGAAATTATTCTCAATTATTCTGTCTAAAGTATTTCAAAGGAATTTGGCCTGACTATGCCAAAAGAGATTCAGCAGAACCATAGCATTGAAAACCTGCGTCCCAAATTGTTACATTTGTAAGCAAATGACAGTCTTAAGGACTAACACAGAGTCACAAATAGTCATGAAGGAAAAGATAATTTATGAAGTCTCTCTATATGTTGTTAAAGTGATGTAGCAGGACTTTACGTGAAGTCTCCTCAAAGCTAGCTAGCATGAAAACTAGTCAGCTTCTCTGTAGAGTTAAATAGTTGAAAGGTTTCGGGAAGCTGAATGTCATACCCAATGCAGACAAGACAAGTGATTTTCCTGAGAACAAAAAAAAACACATGGAGAAAAATATATTAATTGGTAGGGCTTTGTGCAAGAAAAGCAAAAGAAACACACAGAACAAAGAAACCCTGGCAACAATCAAATATTCTTCTCAAAGGAAAAAAACAAACCAAGAACAAAGTGGGGCAAACTGGAATGGAAGGAAAGGAAATGTCTTCTGTTGTTTAGTCTGTGCTGTCTTAATAGAAACTGTGCTTTCTTTGTAAACATAGAAATCTTTGGCTTTTCATTTTTCCTTCAGACAAAAAAACCAACTCATTAGACACTAAAAACTGGCTTATATTTGTTTGTAGAGAAAAGTTTATTTGAAAAGAACAAGACAGTCAAAAGCTCCTCCTAAGAAAACAAGGCACACAGAGAGAGCCATGGACAAAGCGCTTTCAGCGGTCCTTTCTGGGTGGACAGAGGTAGAAGATGCTTACAAAAGGGGTCAGAGGATCAGAACTTGAGGTCATTAAGGAGGGAGAGTTTGGGAGCAAAACAGATCAAAATGCACTTGGAGACATTCTGAAAAGAATTGGCAGAATATCATGACTGCTTGAGGAGAAAGGGGGAAAGGTAGGAAGGAAAAAAGATAGTCAAGCAAATAACAGGAGAAGAGTAAAAGAGAAAATGCAGTGGCATTGATATGAGGAGAAAAATGAAGGAAAAAGTTGCATGACTGGGGAAGGAAGAGGAGAACGATATCTGAAACTAGTATTACAGCCTTTCTTTCAGCAAGTGTTACTTATTCATCATTTCTACCCTATGTAGGCAGCATTCTCAGAAATGTGTGATAAATAAAACAGAAAGAAAACCAACACCATAAACACAGACCTGAGATAACTGTGTGTGTGCGTGAGCACACATGTAAAGCCGACATGTTCAAAGGGCACCTCAAAACCAAACATTTAAAGGAGATCACAACAAAAAAAGGAAAAGGAAAAAGAAACAGGAGATGTTAGTGTCCTCTGATGCAACTGGCCAAAAAGACTTGTACTCACCAGGTTCCTCAGGGCAAGTAGGAGTTCCAGGTTCTGCAGGAAGTGTCAGCAGCTCATAACCACCTTTAGGACCTAGAATACAGGAACGCCATCAACAGCTTTGGATTTAGGAATTTGCACAATGAAAACAAAGCATATGATTTTCTGGTTTTGACTTGTAACCATCTAATCTGAACAATCATACTGAAAAATCTCAGAAAGTATAAACAGTGGCTAGTGTTGACTTTTCTGTGGTGGTGATGCCAGTATTTTCTAATGAGTGCAACAGCAAGGAAATAAATTCTACGACATTTTTACAAGTATTCACACTGAAGGCCACTGAAGTCAACAGTGTGTTTTGCTGTACATCGATGTGGGAGCAAAGCTGTCTCGAATGTATGAATCAGGGAGAAGTGAGTGGGTGATCTTGGGAGCATCTGCAAGACTCTTGTTAAAATTCCACCTCCAGCATGATGGCTAACTTCTTGATTTCTGACAAAGCTCTGTAGAGAATGCTTAAACTAGCCCTTCCAAAGATAACTTTGCTTTCCAAGTGCAAATTGTCATCTTTGCAATAAGCCAGGTTGCACAACATCATCAGTCCTTCCAGAGCACTAAGCTGAAAAAAGATGTCCAGGTTCCCTCATGATTTCAGACTCCACTCCAGTTCAAACAAGGCAAGGAAAAATGCTATGGCCATAGATTGAACATATTTGGATTAATTTTGAATGACAAACACTCATAATTTTATCTGCTGGTGTTGTTTCTTTCTCCATTATCATGAAGAAGTATCTTTAAATGTGGTGGGTTTTTTTTCCCCCCACGTCATTGCTAGGGTACAGGATTTCTCATGGCCTGAGGTGGGTTTTTTTGGTGGGTGCCCTTTGTTAGAGTGCTGGCAACTTTTTACTGCTGTGAATAAGATTACTGCCTATGCTCTGACACTTATTTCATCTGTCACTGCCTCTTCTAAACTTATCCCATCTGTCAATGCCTTTGTAACAAAAACCCTGCAAAGCAAAAAACCCAAAGAAATATGTAAGTCTTACAATAGGGAGTCAAGCCATACATTACCTTTAACATTTTCTGAAGTTTAAAATATTTTAAGTTTAAATTAATTTAAATTTACATGCACACATACCTCATAACCACTTATACTTACCAGCTTGGAGACTGTGCCCTCTATGTACTTTCAAAGGCCCAGAAGCTGCCATGACAGAAGCACCACCTGTTTTCAAAGAGAGATATTCACATTAAATCTAAATACCTGTTGCTATTATTAGATATCTGCTGTGCATCAGCATTTTTAGTACGTTTCTGAAACAGCAAGAAAAATTTCAATAAGAAGTACAAGTCATTGTTCTTCATTTGAGCAATATTCATTTTTTTTCCTAAATTCTTTATCCTGATATTGTGGCATTATAATCTAATTTTGTTGTTTCCTTTCTTTAGAAAGAAAGGATTCCTTCTATAAAACTTCAGAATACTGGTCTCCCTGTTTGTGGTGAGTACTACCTTACAGAGGTAGTCGTTTCGAACTGAGATGTAAAATGGCGATGAAAACTGAGTGGGGAGTTGCCTTTGCAATCCATAATCATAGAATCATAGAATCATAGAATTGTCTAGGTTGGAAGAGACCCTTGGGATCATCGAGTCCAACCATCTACCCTACTCTACAAAGTTCTCCCCTACACCATATCCCCCAACACCACATCTAAACGTCTCTTAAACACATCCAGGGATGGTGACTCAACCACCTCCCTGGGCAGTCTATTCCAATGCCCAACCACCCTTTCTGTGAAAAATTCTTTCCTAATGTTCAGTCTAAACCTACCCTGTTGGAGCTTGAAGCCATTCCCTCTTGTTCTGTCATTAATTACCTGTGAGAAGAGACCAGCACCAACCTCTCTACAGTGTCCTTTCAAATAGTTGTAGAGTGTGATGAGGTCTCCCCTCAGCCTTCTCTTCCTCAAACTAAACAGTCCCAGCTCCTTCAACCGCTCTTCATATGATTTGTCTGCTAGGCCCTTCACCAGTTTCGTTGCCCTCCTCTGCACTCGCTCCAGCACCTAGATATCTCTCTTGTATTGAGGTGCCCAAAACTGGACACAATACTCGAGGTGTGGCCTCACCAGTGCTGAGTACAGGGGCACAATCACCTCCCTACTTCTGCTGGCCACGCTATTTCTAATACAAGCCAGGATGCCGTTGGCTTTCTTGGCCACCTGGGCACACTGCCGGCTCATATTCAGCCGCTTGTCAATTAGAACCCCCAGGTCTCTTTCTGCCAGGCAGCTTTCCAGCCACACCTCCCCAAGCCTGTAGCGCTGCATGGGGTTATTGTGGCCCAAGTGCAGAACCTGGCACTTGCCCTTCTTGAAACTCATACCATTGATGTTGGCCCAGTGATCCAATCTATCTAAGTCTCTCTGTAAATGTAGCTCTGTCAACCACAAAGTTTGAAGCGTTCATTAAAATCTCATCAGACTGGATCCAAAACCTATTAAAGATAATAGGAAGAACTGTATCACACTTCAGTAGTCCACCATCCAGTTTTAGACATGCGGGCACAAACTGGGGCAGGGTGAAGGGTAGGGGAAGGACCTAGCTTCCATGGGGTTTGAATCCAGGTCACAGCTGGTTCTTGTGAAATACCATTCCAAGTGTTACAGCCAGGAAAGCTTTACTGAGGGCATGCCAGGTGGTATAGTCAGTCTCCTTTCCCCAGCCCTATTCAGATCAGGAGGAAGCTGTCCCAGGAACAGTGTTAGACACGGAAGTTTAAGGAAACGAGAGCTAGCAATTTGGAAACCTACAGAGTGGTACACATGTATCAGTGGTACATTTCTATCAGGAATAGTGTGGTGAGCAGGACTAGGGAAGTGATTGTCCCCCTGTACTCGGCACCAGTGAGGCCACACCTCAAATACTGTCTTCAGTTTTGGGCCCCTCACTACAAGAAAGACATTTTGGTGCTGGAGCGTGTCCAGAGAAGGGCAACAAAACTGGTGAGGGGTCTAGAGCACAAGTCCTATGAGGAGCGGCTGGGATTGTTTAGTCTGGGGAAAAGAAGGCTGAGGGGAGACCTTATCGCTCTCTACAACTACCTGAAAGGAGGTCATAGCGAGGTGGGAGTCAGTCTCTTCTCCCAAATAACAAGCAATAGGACAAGAGGAAATGGCCTCAAGTTGCACCGGGGGAGGTTTAGATTGGAAAATAGGAAAAAATTCTTCACCAAAACAGTTGTCAAGCACTGGAACAGGCCGCCCAGGGAAATGTTTGAGTCATCATCCCTGGAGGTAGATGTGACACTTAAGGACATGGTTTAATGGGGCTTAGCTGTGTAGGTTTAAAGTTGGACACAGTGACCTTCACGGTCTTTTCCAACCTAAATGATTTGATGATTCTATGTGGTGCGGTTTGTCAACATACACACATCCCTTCTTTCTTTAACCAGCAAACCAATCAGCATTATACCTACCTGTTCGGTTAGCATTATCCCTATCCAGCCGTGAATGTCTTGTCTCTATTATTGTCACCATGGGCACTTTAATCAAGATGAGTGGCATTTATTTCCTCACATGTATAATTTCAAGGGAACTTCTTGTGCAAGTAAATGTTACTTAATAAAAATAAAGGTAGGAGGCTGCGCTTATGAGGAACCCTGCCACTGGTGACAGGGCAGCTGTACCTTGTGCTGCTGGGTGTTGGGGATCAGGTATAAAATTAACACTCTTTTCTACAGTGATGAATAGTCTCCGAGCAGGTGAGGCAGTTCTCCACAAATTGTTTTTAAAATAGCATCCAAAAATTACCATGATTCTTACACAACATGAAGAAATTCTACAAGATAAAATAGCAGTTTCAAATACCTAAGAAATCTGAATGACATAGGAACATAAAGAAAGTGGCCATTTCTTAATTGCATAAATGATACATTCACAGATTTTTTTTTCTAATTCTAATAATTTCCATGTTTATAAAATTATTCCTATACTTCTATAAAATAAAACTAAACAAAAGGCACAGATTATTTCATTTAATGAGGACAATGGATTAAAAAAATAATAAACACCTATTTCGGAACTGCACAACTGAACCTTCAGTTTTACAGTCTTTGGGTACACAAAAGTATATGTAAGGTAATCCAAGGGTACTTCAATCATACAGTACTGACAAATTGATTTTGTAGTTTAACAAATGAGATCACACTGTAGAATCTTTACATATTCTGGTGAGGACTTAACCACTAAAAACATTGTTCAAAATCTTGTTTTTAACAAGACTGCTGATATAAATAAATATAAAAATAAGACAGAAATTATGATGCTCTGGGCTAGCTGATTTATTATTTTCCTTGTTCTCACCCTAGAGCATCCTGTCTCTGCATTATTAAAAATAGCAGAACATGCTTTATGCAGCAGAAAGCCTTACCTTACTTTGAAGGTTATAGCTATATGCTAAATGGAGCTTCATCACAAAACTGGTGTGGGGTATTTTTCTCCCTCAAAAACGTAATGTAATTCAGTAGAAATCATTCCACAGGAAACATGGATTTTTAAGTAACATTTTTAGGCCATTGCACACATCAGGAAAAGGAAAGGAGATTTAAAACAATAAGATATTCCGAACCATTTATGGTCAAGTTGAAGTTTTCCCATTTGTTCCCCATTGTTTAAAAGAACTATGTTAATGCTTCAGGATTTGACCTGTTGCATTTTCTTCATTTTCAAATCTGGCAGCTAACAAATATTTACATAGCCAAATCTCTCATGGAATTTTTTGAAGCTTTGAACTGCGTCATATAAACACATGTCAACAGAGATCGACCTAGATATTTTCTTCCTTCTTTACATCTGCCATGTAAACTGGTTTGTTTCTTATTTATGAATCCTAGGATAACACTTTCAGGAATGGAAAAAACAAGTTAGCAAGCTAAATTTCCCAACGTATAAAGCATCCAGCAGGAGACAGATGCTCCCTTCCATCACTCTTTTTCTCTTACAAGGGCTTGTTAAGAATAACTTTTTCAGTTTCCCCTGCCATCCAGTTCTGTGTGGCTGACTCGCTCAAGTTTTTGTTAAAACTGAGTTGCTCATCAAGAGAGTTATTTCTGTTCTACTTTCCTCAATGTGTAAGAGGAAGATATTCAAAATGTGACAAAATGAAAATATGCTGCAGAATATTTTGCATTCTTACATATGATTAGATTGAAATGTCTGATGTATCCCAATGAAGACAACCGCTATTTGAAACATTTTTCTAACTTGATAGTCATTTCTTTATGCCCATTCTTCAAAAATAAGCACAGTTTACAGCACATGTGCACAAGAAAGAGCCATGAAAAATAATTAACAAATGAGAGGGAAGCTGGAATACATGGTATAAACTAACCTCAGAGAGTTTACGCTTTCAAATCCTGTCACCTTGTCATTAATGGCCAGTGAGCAGACACGTGCAACACTACACTGCATTTATCAAGTGATCACTTCTCACTGCCCAGCCTCTGCCTTCATCGAGTAGGCCACAAACTTTGCAGGTCTGGGCTATTAAATTTGCTGACAGGGAGTCAGGACAGAAGAAAGCACTATGCTCTACGATAAATTCTTGCTTCTTACTGAATTAAAACTACCTTTAAGATGAAGTACTTGGATCCACTCAGCCAAGCAACATTTCCATCTCCTCCCTTGAAAACAGATACCTTGCTTAAAAGAGCACCCAAAGCCTAAAGCTACTGATTGACGGGAGAAATACTGCAAGTACACCAGGAGGTTTTTTCATGTAAATACAATAAAAGACTTCCTGGTGTTGTATAATTGTCCTATAAAACCTCCTTAGGTTTGTGACTCTTCTATTTTCAAAGGAATTTCATATGTTTTCTACTATACAAATGGCCTTATTTGCAATACATAAAAGCTGAAGGGGATGCTTAAATATGCTTACTTGCTCCATACTTGGAAATGCCTGCTCTCTAACAGTCAACTTCAGAAGCGGTAAAATCGCTCAAAATTAGAAATGCATTCAAGCGTGTGACTGTTCAAATATCACTCCACAAAGATGCCTGTTTAGTGTGTCCAAAAGAATCGCAGAGGATCTAACTACCTCTAGCTATTATTCATCTTCCCATGCTGCAGGTCCACTCCAGCCCAGCCCCTCATCCTTAAAAGTGCAAGTGTTAAGCCAGAATCATTACTATTTTCCTCTACCAGGAAACTCAGTGTCTGTTCTTTGAAAAATATCCTTCAAGGATGCTTTATATACACTTGCTCCAAAAATCTCGATGCATCTGAAGCTACAATGGCTAAGAATGAAGATCACATACTGATTGTTCTTAAGACAAAAAAAAAAAAAAGCTGAAATAATCACTATGTTTGCAAACAGGGTTCCTCACCTTTGTGTTCTAGAAGGCTGGGATGTGTACTTTCTTCACATTTCAGTTGTCAGAGGAGGCACAGGGAAGCAAATCATGAACAGGCAGGACTAGACGGTCACTCTGATGTGGACTTACCACCTCTGTCACCCCCAAAACAAGGAACAGGAACCTGCTGAACCTGCTCAGCCCAGAGGATGAAGCAGCAGCATTTGGATCATTCACTAGCATATGGTTTCACCGCACTGACTTTTTTTTCCTCCTGTCAGGCCCCTAGGAATTCAGAGAGTGACTAAGGCCAATGTTTAGCTTGTAAATGCAATATGTATTTTAATCAGCTTACTTAAACCGCTTTTTCTGATCTCCTATTTTTCTTCCCCTACAGAATTATTTTGAGTGCACTTATAAAACAGACCACAATCAAGAAAGAGCATGTCATATCATGCCAGGGGTTTATTAATCATTTTCTCATTATAATAATGCTCTTCTATTACAGTGTTTAGCCCTATGAGGTATGACATATTTATGGTGGCCACTGTTGAGCCCACAGTCCTTTATTGGCTCAATAAAAGTATCATAGCGTACTTTGTCTTCCTACATCTGAAGAGCTGGCAACACATTTTCCGAAAAAAAGATCATGAATTTTAAAATATTTTCAAACTAAGCAACAACAACCAACACACTACGGCCCAGATTCTTTTTTCTTACTGCTCTCAATTAATTCCTTGAAGGCTTACTCCTATGCTTGCAATAAAAGTACCAGGCTGCATAGGTTCACAATAAAATTTTTAAAAGGCATGAAAGCAAGCCTATTTTTCCATCATAAAAGCTAAGCTGTCAAACAGCTGAGTTCATTTTCAGCACCCATCACCTGTTATATACTTAATTTTATTCTTTCTTTTTATCTCCCTACCTTGATTCCCTATCTACCTAAGAACAATTTAATAGAGATACAATGTTCATAATCAGCATTCAGCTGACATTTCAGATGAATCCCAATCCACAGCATTGTTTTATGTTTATTCCTTAATTCATCCTCCCAGAACATTTCCCGTCAAGCGTTGTGTAAGTTTGGTATTACAAGCAAAGTGGCTGTCAGATAGTGAGAGTGTCTGTGGCAATGCTGAAGAATTTGCTGCTGTGGAATATGGGAAAAAATGGAACTGCACAGGCAAAAATAAAAGAAAAGACAATTTAAAAGTCACAAAACTTAAAAATATAAAAGTATGCTGCTTCCATGGGGGGATATTTGTTAACTTATTTTCCCATTCAGCTATTGATTTTTGTAATGGCAGAGCCTTCAGCACAGAAGAAGAGGGAGGTCACACCTCCCACTATAGATGCATAATTTGAGTGTTGAAATGCTCAAGGCTGGGTCTGGCTCTTGGGAATGCCCAGGCAATCAGCTTCCCCGTAGTTAATGGGAATGGACAAAAATTTCTGAAATATGGTGCATAAAGCCTGCATGAAATGTCTTCTCCATGGATTGCAGAGGGACCCTAAGCACTTCTGCAAACTCATTCCAGCTCTCAATTTAGCTTCTCTAAATAGGAGCCTTGGGATTCAGACGGCTCAGTGCACTTGTAAGAGTTGGCAACCAAGGACAGAAATAGTTGCATTTTTTCGCTCCCTACAAAACAACCTCATGGTTTAAACATCATTGATAAAACAGGAGAGCTGTGACTGAGTTCTACTCAACTGAGAAAATCCAAATATTTTGGAGGAGAGCATGAAGACATTGTAAGTAAGGGCTGGAGGTTCCTATCTAAGCTGTTGCAATCAACTAGAGAGGAGCACAAGATTTAAGTAACAGGCCTAAATCACAACAAGAAACACCGCAATTGTTTGGAAATACATTCTAAATCTAAGACCAGCAGAGGTCTTCAGATGATTTAAGGTGGATTAAGGATTTTCATTGCAGAACATGGTAAACACCTGTCAGACATACACACAGAAGTACATCCGAACGGCAGGGCAGAGGTTTGAGATAGAGAACCCCTTCAGCCCTGTTTTTCCTACAGTACTTTGATTTATAGAACCAGAAGGATAATCAAGATAATGATGAGCTCTTCAGCTCACCATTCTGTGAAGGAATGTGCTGTCTTTTGGTTCCACCTCTTGACGCTGAATATGCATCTCATTCATGATCGCTTAATCCAAAACACAGAAGCAACTCCTGAGAAAAGGACCTACGTATATACCTCTGGAATTGCATCCACTAGATCATGTTACAGAATTCCTTAAGCATTCATGAGAAACTCTGTATAGGTCCCATGAGAATTTCTTAGACCAAATGTACTAAACTTAGTTGCCTCCAGAATCCAGCAGTCTCGAAATCAGGAAATCTGAATCACATTTTTGAACCTCTGTCCTCTCATGGTATTTTAAGGTCCATAATAACCATAAATGCAGTCTATTACACTTAAGAGCCAGCATTCCCACATCATACAACTCCAAAGAATCCCTTACCTTGATCTGTACTACAAAGCTGTGATAACGATAGGAACAATTCCCTCCTACAAATGCAAGCAATCTAATTCAGTCTCTTTCTAATCAATCTTTACGAAGTTATTTATAACAAAGGCAACCAAATTATTTAAACTAGAATTAAGTGATTCACCCCAACTTGTTTTTTTATCTAGTAATACAATTCAGAATTGTTGCTGCATTTATGAACACTTTCAGCTTGCCATTACTTAGACATATTTGTCTGAAGTTGATGAGTCTATTGCTCAGTATATATAACTAACAGTAGAAAGGGAATATCACCCACATTCACTACCAATAAACTGAAAAATATTTAAACAATTGATCCTGACTCTTTAACTCTAGTTCTTGCTACAGAACTGAGGCATTCAAGAGCAACATGTGGGTGCCTGTAGCACTGGAAGAAGTGGGTTTGCATTCGTACAGTGTGTTTGAATGAAAATACAATACAATCCTTTCTGTGATAAAAAAAGGATTGTGATTATGACTAAGTGGACTGCTACACTAGCAAACATTATAACTGTATGTTGGGTCATTATACAATCATTCATGCTAGTAAAGGTATCTTATTGTGTACCTGAGCAAGACAGGTTTTGAAAGTAGTTACCTCAAATTAGTGTGCCCTTATATCATCCTCAGTAATGGATTAAAAATCATAATAATGAAACCTAGAAAAGTTCTAATGCTGTTCCTTTAGTCCAACGAACTGTTTGAATAACTGCTCAGTGCCCAGGGACCTTGAGTTAATGGCTTGGATTAAAGACAGTGGAAACAAAACATTCAAAGGCTAGAGTATTATTTTAAAAGCTTTGCAATGTCAAGTTCAATTATACTTGAAATGTTCACATATATAAAAGACAATACTTTAAAATGAAATATCTGAGGATAATAAAAATACGATGAGACAGAAAAAATATGCGGTTTGTTTGTATTCTGAAAAATAGTGTAGTATTGAAGAATAAAGTTCTACAGGTATATAATGAGAGCATCTAAGAGATGAAACCCCACAAAGATAGCTAAAAAATTCAGTCAACTGGCTTTAGATGCTGCATTTGCCTAAAGCATTTATACTTATTCCAAGAAGTATTCAGTTCAGTTCTTAAACAATATTTACCCAGTGTACCAGATATGGAAACCCACCCACTCAAATTTCTTCAGTCTTATATCTTCCCTTTCTGTTGATCTAAAAATCTGTCCTGTATTTCTACATTTCCAGTTTGCTTAATGATAGGTTTTATCAAAACATCTGATTCCTTCACCTGCATGAATAGTTTGAGATTAAGTTTTTGTCAGATATTACTTGCAACTGCAATTAATTTGGCACTGAAACTAATGCAGAAATAATATTGTGCCCACCACACACAGCTATTGACCCAAGTTCCCCTGTATTTACACACATTTTAATCATAAATGCTCTGGTTTCCTTGGGTTGATTAGAGGACTAGAAACCTGAGTACCAGAAGGAAAAATAAAATTAGAGTTAATGATCCAATTTATGCTTCTACTTACACATCTATAAATCAAGACTAATTCCACTGACTCGAGTGGAATAACTAGGAACAAGATCTGCTAAATGCTTCTGGATTTTCTCCTGCTAAGACAGACAAAGGAATAGAGTTACTTATGACCTTCTGCAGAGACACCTCCTGATCCTAGGTATCTTACTGGATTTGTTCACACAAGTATCAATCAGCTGTACTTCTTTACGTATTTGCCAAGGTTTTTAAAAGTAATAATGAAACCCAAGCACAAAAAGCTGTTCTATGTCTCTTGGAAGCAGACAACCTGGTAATTTAATGGATTTACTGAATTATCAGGTAAACAGTTTAAGGAAAATAAAGATGTTTAAGACATTAAACAACTTCTTTGCACAGATTTCTCAAAGGAACAAAATGGAGACAGTACAAAAAACCCAAAGGTTTATGAAATGTTATCTTTGAAGTAAAATGATGGTGCCAAAGGGTGCCAGACCAGTTTGGCTACGTTAAACAGAGAACTCCAAATGACCAACACATTCTACTGATTGGCAGATTTACAATGCAAAGACAGTCAGTGTGTTACCTTTGCCTAAATAATCTTTCCAGGCCAGATACTCAGCTTCCTCCCTTTACTGACTTGTCTGTTGGTCAGTAGTTCCACTACATGAGAGAAGCACCTCCACGTTGCCTCTGGTAAGGAAGTGTTCCTGTGTTTTTGTGGTATTTAGAAAACTTGGTATACACACTGAATGTATAAATCAAGTTTCCCCTTGGTGTTCATATAGCCTAAAAAGAACACTTTCTTGATGTTCTTCGACTACCTAGGTAGAAAAGGCACTAAACAACTTTATATGGAAACTGACAACTTTGCACCTCTTTAGATTACAAAAGGAAGGGAAAACAAATACATTGATTTTTGCAACCAAAGATACTACAAATTATAATGTATTTCATAATATTCAGTCATGAATTGCAACAGCAAAACCACCCACAAACAGGATACCTCTCAATGTAGCTTTCCATAAATCTGTTTCTCTCATTACAATTTGGGACTTAAGCGTTATTCTTTAACAAAGCAAATAACTAAATGGCTCCTACCTGGTATAGCTGGTAAGACTCCAGACTGTAATAGTGCTGTTCCCTAAAGAAAACAGAAAATTTTAGAATGAAAAATCTTTATAAGAAATAGAAACTTTACAAAATATAAGAAGAATGGCAGAGAAGTCACTGCACCATCACAAAAGCTTAACACGTGATTTTAAAATCCAGAACAGACACAAAGGTGTTCAGATTTAAAGGTGTTCAGATTTAAAGATGTTCAGAACATGCATAAATTGCAAAACCTTTGCGTACCTTAGTAAAAGCTAATTAACTTGACTTTGGGCACTTTGCAGAGACTGTAGCAGGCACGGTGAAGCTTAGCACTATTGAACCAGTCTTGAATTAGACACCAAAAAGCAAGAAAATCTGACATTCAGAGGTGGGTGAGACCAAGTTGGAGTAACATGTAAACTAAGGCCATGTCTGTATTTGCTTAAAATGGTAGGTGCTGTGAACAGACCAAAGCCTTGTGCACTCCTGACTGAGGTCTATAAAGCTAACACATTTTATCCTTGAATTCAGAGTGCCTACAAATCTCACCTGTGACATCAGAGTCTTTCTAGAAAAGCTTCATGCCATCTCAGATGTTTCACATTGCCCGTACCGTGTTGGTACAGCGGCAGCTAGGGCACATCAAAGCAGTCAGGCATAGAGTACCAGCACCCATTCACACTTAAGAGTGAGTGTGTTCCCAAACACGCTGGCAGGCCAGGTTTCTCCCCAGCTATGCTATCTATGTCAGTCAAAGCTGATCTGGAGGATGCTCTGGTGCTTCCATCTCCAGATGGCATCAAGGCTGCTCCTGCACTGCAACATCAAGGCAGTCTGATCTGCACTGCTGACCAGCATCCTGCCAAAGAGATCTCTTTTATTTATGACCTTGGCGAGAACAAGAATTTGTCATCACAATTCTTTTTTTTTTATTGATAAATAAATGTGTCTTCTGGACTTTGAAGTGGAAAAACACTATATACCTATTAGAGATGAGCAATAACACTGCTCAACTCCAAAGCAATAGAATTCCATTTTATATAACACCCGACAGTAAATTTCTTCACCTAAATAGACAGAGTCGTGATCTCTGATAACTCCCTGTTTCATATGCTTTCTTATAAAGCAGTGGCTTTTCAGACATACTCAGGACTTTACATATACTTTACCTATACCTTCACCCTATACAGGCACTGTGTTGACTTCCCAAAATTTCTCAACAGGAAACAAAATAGATCATTTACTTATTATCCATGTAGAAATTCAAGTCTAATACTAATTCCTGCACAACATTTTCTTAAGGCAAACATATCAAGACATAAAGCTTATTACATGTGACCATCACAAAAAAACGTCAGAGCTATCAACTAGATCCAACTTCAGTTAAAGTAGGTGGAAAGGCTTTTTTTGGTTTTGATGGACCTTGCAATGAACGAGAAAAAGATAGAGAAGATCACACTGATTCCATTTCAGCCAATGAAGCATACATTAGAAGAACTTAATCGGAACAATTGGGGTAGGGAGGTGGTGTAAGTTTTTTATAAAATACAGTTTTGAAATCTGCAACACAGAACAACTTTCAACAGTGGAATAACACAGGACATATGGGATGTTTCTGCCTGATCCTATTGCAAACATGGAATCTACAGCTTCAGTACTTACTTGAGCTTTTATGTTAGCTGAATATTTTAATATATGAGACACGAATTTGAGCAACTGTTTAGAGTAGAAGGGAGGGGAAGAAACTCAGAAATATGGTCAAGATTTCATTTCTGAAACAGAAAACTCATCCCACAGCATTTCAGAAAAAAAGCACTTTATTAATTTAACCATAGTGGATGTTATTTGTTTCTATAGTTACTGTGTGCCACCACAGAAGTTGCTGCTTTCATATGGAATGCAGAAGTACCTGCACCAATAAAAGACAGAGGACTTTACAGTCCATTATGAGCAATATTCTGTATATTTAGGTAACAGTATTTTCCCATTACAATAGAACTTCTATGAATTTTTTGTCACTATTTTTTATAGCAGACTTGAAAAAATGCTTTTTTCCTGCCTCCAGTATCTTGTTGGGGGGTTACTAGTATAGAATATCAAAAAATTATTTCCCTGACTTCGGTAATGTCTGTGGATGTAAAGCAGATTATGCTGCTTCTGAAGGTCACATCTGCTACCTTACTTAATGAAACAGAAAGTGGTAGACTGCAGTGTTGAAGTGTATAAAATTCAAATCTTGCTAATGTGAAAGGTTCTTATAACTGTCTGGCAACTTTTTTTGCTTTTAAAAAGAAAGGGTTGGGTTTTTTTTTTGTAATTTGCGAGGTATAAGGGGGAACTGTATGTTACGTAGTTCACAAAGTCAATCAAAAATTGTTTTGGGAAGGGAAAAAAAAATACCTTTATCTTCCTCGCCTTTGCCTCTAGATTCATTAATCCGCACAGCCTTGCTGTCATGATGCATGAAACTAGATAGCAAGTCAGAAAAATATTTTTAACTCTCTTTCCATAAATGCATTACACATCACAATACCTTAAATTGTGGCAAAAAAAAATGGACAGAAATGAAGCAGAGAAAGCAGAAAACCTGAAAGGAGATTGAAAGCTCGTTGAAGAAGGAATGGCATTTTGGTTCCTTGTTTACACATCATCTCCCAGAGAGGAGTCCTTTTTCGTCATTACAGATGTTACAAGCAACAGTAATGCAAAGAAACAAAGAACAAACTGAATGTTTTTATAATGATTGGTTTTCTTCTCACCTTATAACAAAGTTATTTGCAAAATAGCGTATGCTCCTACTTGCTAAACAGCTCTGCTTCCCCTGTAAATTCAAGTTATAACTACCTGATTTACTTGCAAATTAAGTTTTGCTGTTTTCCCCTCCTCTCAGTGTTGCACAAGTATAGAATTTCTGCAAGAATGAGGATTAAAAAGTCCGCAATGCTGAACTGTTAAAAACATTGCAGTCACAGAACCTTTTTTTTTTTGGTAATGTGCTGCTTAACACAAGTTAAAATCAATCAGCAGGACTTTTTGACTTCTGAATGTGAGTGAGAATTCAAACCATCATTTGCCTTTTATTCTGCGCATCATATACGACATGGAAATAACTGAAAATTAAACAGATCCTTTTGTTAACATAGGTACAGTTTGTTCAACAACGGAGTCTTATTTCATGCCTGGAACTCCTAGTTACTCTTATAAAATAAATTCTAAAAAAAAATTCATAAAAATGGACAAATTAGGTAACATGAGAAAAATTATAAAGGTTAGACAGGTAATATCAAATGACTATACTTTCAAAGTCCTTATTAGAAGATTAGATTATACTTGACAAAGAAAGATGCAACAATCAAACAGAAGTTAGATGTGTGAAATTACATTAGATGTGGGACACTGATAAAATATCACTGAAATTATAGTAAATAGATGAAAGACAACAAATAAATAAAAGAATCAGATGTGATTAGATAAAAAAAGTCCGAGATAATAACGAAAAATAAAACCAGTCTTTTGTTATCAAGTGATTTTTCCAGACTACAAGGTTGTTGTCTTCATTTCCATTTCAATATGTCATATTCTATTATTTCTGCAACTCTGAGGCCTTCTGCTGCAATCCTTTGTAAGAGAGAGACTTTGCTAACTTATAGTGGCTACCGCTAAGGCAACTCAGTAGAAAGACATGCTTTTGTCAGTAGGAGAAACTTTTAAAATTATTATGGCATAATATACAGATGTAAATGCATGGTTTTCAAATGCAAAGTATAATACATATCTCAACCTACCACATGATTATATCAAAGAAGAAAAGTGGTAAGTGACCTCATTTAAATAATATGCTTTTGTTATGCCTGCTATGATATTCATCAGAAAATAACTAATAGAGTATCTAAACCCTGACTATCTCTTAAGATTACTCATAAATACAAGTTAAATCTCTTTCTAACGTAGCTTCTTTTATCGGTGACCTGAGAGCTGAGTGCTGAAGGGTGTGATGCAGGGTTGTTAGTTCAAACAACCTCACCACTACAACACCCACAGTAAATGGATATGTACCACTTGTATATCACACATCATGAACTACATGTCCAGGGCTATTTTAACTCTGGTAGTGATCTGGCTGCTGTCAGATGACATTCATTTTTGATGTTCTGCTTCCAAATATCTTGGGTAGGGTTCAATGATAGATGTTAGGAGAACCGACTAGTTTGATACGCTATATCGTTATTCATAGGTTAGCTCTGTTGCCCTAAACAGCTAAACAGAACCTAAGCCTTGGCATTTATTTCTGTGTGTGCAAATAACCATCTTATTACATAATCCTTTTTACAATCGAGATGGAATTATTCCCCCTGCCCCCGTGTATATTTGGTATATCTTTGTCTTTCTCTTCGCCCCCCCTTTTTTTTAAGTTTCATTTTGTTTCCTTCACTTTAAATTTCCTTAAATACATGATTTACAAGGTCGTTTCTCATTTAAAAAATTACCAGACACAAATACTGCCCATATAAATATCAGCATGCCTACCTTTCTCTATATACTCAAATCACTTCCCATGGACTACATACCCAATTCTGCTCCACTGCTGCTAATGGGAGTTTTAGTCTTTGGACACGAGATCAGCCCCAAAGTCCAGATCCTCCAGTGTAAGCTCCAAAGCAAGGAGCAAAGATTACTGTACTGTGCAATTCCCTATTGTTGGAAGAATTTTGTCAGATTCATAGTGACAAAAGGCATCAAAACTGCTTTGTAAGCTTATCTCCATGGTGTAAAAAAGGAGCCAGGAGCTTGCAAGTCAGATGGACAGAAAAAAATTAAGGAAAATATTCCCTTCGGACTAATCCCTCGCATTACTGGCTCTAGGGGTAGGAACAGATAGATAGCTGTTCCATATAAAACATGTATTTTCAAAGAGCCAAAACATTTTTGTTTCATCCTTTTCCTCCTTAAAAGAAGGAAACCACACTTCCAAGAAAAAGTAGATCAGCTTCTGTAGATTGTAATGCTGAGCTGGGCTCCATCATCGCTGGCAAGCAAAATGAAATGCCATTTGCCTCATAACTGTCAACATTTCAGACACACCTCATCAGTCACAGCTTGTGTCATTCCTTTTGTGTATCTTTAGAAATAAAGCTTTTCTTTCAGCTCATCTAAGTTTGGCAGCTTTTTATAGCTCCATTATTCTGAACCTAGTAAGAGTTAGATGTACAGATTTTTAGGTGTCATTTGCTTTAGCCTAAGCACATCTATGAAGTTTTGCCCCAGTCTGGGTTCTCAGACTGGAAGAAGAAAGGCTCAACATAAATGGCTCCCAGAGTCTTCTTGTTATGAATGAAGAATTCATGTTCAACAGTAACAGAAGCAACTATTTGCTCTGTGAGATTTTTATCCAGCACATAGCAAAAACGCACTCATAAACAGAGACGGTGGATTGCAACATTGTTCAGCTGCTTAATTTTCGTGGAGAATATGATCTAGATCTTTTTCTCCTTTCCCTTCCTTTAATTTAAAGCTATTGTGCATTATCAAGACCATGCAAAACATTCAGTTTTCCAAGAGAAAAACATCAAAATCGTGACTCAGAATCCAGAGGATGGTCCCTGAAAAGCGGAAACTGTGAAGCAGGCTTCTCTAACAACGAACAAAGACTCTCATGCCTGCTGTATACAGCTGGTGGCCCTTCGTCATAATCCCTCTTACTGCTTCACATAGTTTGTATGTTGAGGGAGGCAACAGATTACAGTTACATTACATAGTTTGTGACAATAGTATCTTGAACAGTCAGCAACTTCGCAAAGGACACACCGAGAAATGCTGAATGAAGACTTTGAAATTAACATCAATAGAAATCAAAGAGAAAAGTGTCAACTGCTTTTGAAAAATGGAAAAGAAAAATTCTTGAACATATCCGAATTTCTGCAAAGCTCAGATATTTCAGCAAAAAGAAACCAGACTCTAATGAAACTGACAGTTAAGGCACCTTCCTTATGAAGATTAAAAGACTATGACTTATTCTTGGAACAAATCACTAGAAAACTTTAAAGCTAGAATGCTTAGGCTGCCGCAGGAAAAAAGAGTTCCCAGGAAAGGTCGATAAACACAGACACATGGAGCAACCTTTAAATGTCACCTGCTTTGATGGGCTGTTTCCCAATGCCCAGCAGTTGATCAGGTTCTGAACAAAAGCTACAAAATTATCAAACTCTGCAATCCTTAGTAACAGCTCCAAATGAAACAGCAACTCCTGTCCATGGCATGCTTCAGGTGCAGGGCTCCAGTTTCAGCCACAAACTTCTGATTACTCAGCTTCATCTGTCGCAAGCCAACTGTCAGCTTACAGAAAGATTGCTGAAGTCAGTTCAGAAACATCTCAGTTTGCTCAGCCAAGCCCAAACATCAGCTATTTTCTGAAGCATGAAGCTGGTGATTTCAGTGGCACTGGCACATTGTGCTCTGTGTCACATTAAAATCCACCTACCTGTGGGTAATCACAGCTCAACTCATCTACAAGTTTCAGGTGTTGTTTAAACGAGAGATGAGAAAGACTGAAAAGTATTGTTTAGTTCTAGTCCACATTTGTATACCCATCTTCCCTCTCTCATGTTTTTGCAGAGGAACTCTTCAGTTGTGATTCTGATATGGTTCTGTTGAGAGGGGCCTTCTGCTTCGTGCTGTGGGCTTCCCACCCACCCGCAGCCACGAGCTGTTTGTCACCCAATCCAGAATATGACCACCGGCATCAGAATATGACCATTAGCTCCGAAAATGACACGCTTGCCCTTTAGCATGCTCTGAAACGATCTGTTCAAGGGAGAGAAAGAAAAGCTGGGCTGAGTCCTCTGCCACGACCACCACAAACGCCGGTACCTGGATCCAGCTGCCCAGCCTCCACCCACAGCTAAAAGCCATCTCCAGCTGCCAGCTAACAGCAACAGCCCTGAAATTCAGCTGGTGGGAGTCTCGGTTGCAATGCTGAAGGGTCAAATTTCAAGCTCTGCTACTGATAATAATGTGGGCATGGGGAAGCTGACACAGCAATGAGGCACATGATTTGCTCTTGTCTTTTGTTTTTTGAAAACAGACCTAGAATTACTACATACCGAAGAGTCACATGAGGAGTGTGCTAAACAACTGGACGGTAATGCAATTACACGGTCACATATCATTTTTTCCATGGGACATCTGCCTCATTCACTGCACGAGAGGGACACATGTGTGGGTAAAACAAAGATGGCATGAGCAGCTGTAAATCTGTCAATTCCTTAACAGTGAAGGGCTTAACTTTTCAACCTAAATAACATCCTTTTAACATCACATACATATCTCATTATGTACAAAAGCATTCAGACAGAATTCTAGAGGAAACAGCTATGCAATGCATATAAAATATCTGGTGTAAATACATCACTGAAATTTGTGTCTGTTTCCAGGCAGTACTGCAAGTCAAGCTTGCACACTTGCTAGATAAAAAAGTCAAGAGCATGTACAGCTGCCCCAAAGCCATAAAACTCACCCCAAGCAGACAGCAAAGCCTGAAGGCACACACCACCAAACCATCATAAACTCTCCTACCACCAATATCAGCTAGTCAGCCTAGTGTTACAGAGAAATACCCAAAACTATAACAACTTAAGAAACATAAATAAAATAAAGACACTCTGCCAACTCCCTCAAACACAGATTTTGGGTTTGTCTTACAGTTTTTTAAACTAGTTTCATAAAGTTTGAGTTTCTCAGGTTCTTCAGAAAATTGATATCATGGTTCCAGAGCAAACTGTTGTTAAGTAGTTCTGTGGTTTTGAGAGTCTGTCCTACTTAACCACAGGTAAAAATCAGAAGCACTGGTTCCTCTACAGGTAGAAGCACTTCATTATTTCATGGAGGTTTTGTAAGGACAGATACACCAACAAGCTGCAGAGAGAAATACTGCAGTAACAAACCCTCTAGGTAGAACTGTAAAAGAAACTCAAATGAAAAGGTGGACACTAATGATTATAAATATTGCTGAACAGATGATCTCACCTAAGCTTCCTGACAGACCTCACAGCACAAAGACACTGGAGCATGGTCAGAACCCTTTTCACTCCCAGTTCACAATACAGGAGGACTTTCATAGCAGGAGCCTGGACTAGGCTGAGGAATTCAGCAGGCCAAGAGAAATGGCTAAGCCAGGCATAGCAAATTGCCTCCGAGACCAATTTTAATTCAGTGTCTTTGATAAATACAGATGGCCAGAATTGGTGCAGGAATGAGAAGGCAGGAACTAAACCCAATTTTTCACAAAAAATAAAAACACTGTATGCAAATATCATAGAGTATATTCACCAACCTTGACAACTGGGGCACTACATCTGATTTCAGACCACAGAACCCTGAACAAATACACCCGTGAATTGATGTTACATACATAACAAAATGTATTAACCTCAGCCTTTGCTGCCTCATCTTTCACCAGATGTATCTCATAACAACCATTCTGCCATTCAGGACATGAAAGACTCCTTACACAATTGCCATTAAAATAAACCATCAAATACACTCAGTTCAGAAATGATAACTTCTTTTTCTCCAGCTGTGAGGTCTAAGATCCAAGGCAGATACCCCTAATGTAAAGTTCAGCGTGTCATACATTCTTAGGGCCAAAATAGACGGCCATTTCCTCTAGGTAATAAGAATCAGTTTCCCCTAACTCCTCAGTTGAGCTGTCATGATTTACAGTAGCAGAAGCTCTGTTCTGGAATTTTACAAAAAGGGAGAATTTTTAATTTCAGCATAAGATTTTTCTTCAGTGTAAATTGTCCGATTCAAGGTAGTGTTGTCAGCTTTTTCGAGATGTTTTCCTAGTAACATTACGTTCCCTTTTCAGAGCCTTGTTCAGCTAAGCTCCTGTTGGTTAAACCACCTCTCCTAAGGTACGTACGGAAACTCCAGCTGTAATGCTTAAGCAAAAGAGTTCAAACACACATTTGTCCTGACTGTTGAAGGTTCAGCAGTGCACCCACAGCACTGCTTTAACCATTCACATTCTCACAGGCGAACACGAGTGCTGTTGTTCAGCATGCAGCTGAATAATAGTGTATGCAGTAGCTTTAGCTGTGCAAAAAGACAGGATGTGTTTCTCTTTTAGAAGTGGTAAGGCCTTTATGAATAGGTAGATGTTTATGAACAATACAAATCAACATTAACTACAATAGGTTATATATTTGTATTCTTACAGAAAGACAGTAAAATTGCAGGCATCTGCTCCTACAGCTGTATTTTAACATGAAAAGAAGATTATTTAAAATTGAATTCAGTTTTGATAACCAGGGGAAAACATCTTTCCTATTTATGCCAAAAAACATTTTCTTTTTCTTTTTTTTTTTTTTAATAGAGACTGGCACTTCTAAAGTCCTGTAAGTGCAACGGAAACAAAGTAACATACACAAAGTCAAAAAGGCTTCAGTTCCAGGTATTCTGGTTTATATTCCATATACTGCAATTTCCAACAGGGGGTAGCATTACACTACTGCAAGGACATTTGATATTTAAAATACACTCAGTTTCCCCACATTTGCTAGTCTGAGCTTCCTTGTACAATAGACCTGTTAATTTCCACTCATTCTGCACCAAGTGAAAACCACTTGAGGCAGAGACTCCAGCAAAATTACTGTACCACTGAAAATAAGGCTCAGATGGGGCCCAAAGAGGTATGAATTACAGCAGGCTTGACTCCACTGTGCAGATAAGCAGCAGTGTGGTGTTCTCATCTCACTTTTTTACTCAGCACGTGAAAGAAACAAAAGGGCAAGGTGCACATAGACTGGATGCAACACCGCAAGTGATCCAGTTCTTTTGTATTTTCAAGTTCATAAGACTAAATGTGCCACCACTGAGCATCTCGGCACTGCAGAAACACCTGTGAAATTTGGAGGGCTTGCCAAATGGGAAGAGTTGTTCTACCTTTTCTTAGAATACCACACACCAGTAGAAACAACAGAATTCTGCTGCAGTGGGAGCGTTAGCCCCTTTCAAGATTTTAAAAGTCAATATAAAAGAAATGTTTAGCAGAAAGTTTGGAGAGACTGAAAATAAATGAAAAGGACAATCTTTAGCACATGCACATATGCACACATGTAGTCACAAAGGGATTTAGATATCCTTGCTCTCTTGATTAGCAAAGGAGTGATTTAGGGCAAATTTACACCAGAAGAGACATGTAAATCAAAAGGTCCAATAATTCGTTCATTTCTTGCCACTGAGACATTCCTTTTATGATGAGGAAAAGGGATGAGCTTCAACCAACATGCATACGGTACATTTCACACTTTCAATAAAAAATAGCTCTTATGCCACTGTACTGAGAAGCAGCCTAACTTATCACAGCTATTCTTCTCAAAAAGTTTCTGGTTAACAGAGAACTAATTATACCAGTTATACAAAATTGTATAAAGTATCCCTTTTACTCAAGCTTTCTGCTTGCAATGAGTCTTTAAATCCAAGTCATCTATTTATGAAAATAGGGAAATTTTTTTGCAAATAAAGTTTAACTACAACTGTACAGCTACAGAGACAAACAGTTAATAGAGAATGGCTCAAATGTGAAAATATTTCAAAAGCTGGCAAAGTGAAATCTTGGATGTTAGAAACAAATTAAACCTACCTCTACAAATTCTTAGACATGAAGAAAGTTTACATTAAGCTGTAATTACCATTTTGAAATGTTCACCTAGGGATTGCCCTAAGAAAAGTCTGTTCCATCTTCTACTTCCCCTAAAGAGTGTTGTTCCACAGTGAGAGCTTAGCTTGTGCTTGCACTAAAAATACACTTGGGCCTGTTTTGTAGCCGATGGACCTATGCCAATTTACATTAGACTAGTTATTTGATTCCTTCCTTCCAGTCCATTCCACATAAAGACATGAAGAAAAGAATCCTTGTTATAATCTGTGCAGCATGCTTGCACAAAGAGAGCACTAGATTGGGCTTAGTTATGAGCCTATGAAGAATAAAAATGAAAGCCTTGCAAGATCATCTTCGCATTCATTTTCCTTATTTTTCAACTTTGTATTTACAGCTGAAGTTAGTCAACTTTTCCCAGAAAAAAATTCTTAGCAAGATAATCAATGACCATCATCAGAAAGCAATGGATAGAACTAGAAGGACAAATAAGGAAAGCCCAAAATAGTAAGATTAAGACAAGTGTTTTCCTTTAACCCCAACCCATCACTGAAATTATGGTTTGTCAAAGGTAATGAAACTATAATTAAGCTGCACAGCTTCAAAGGATACAGATACTTAACTATGCATGGGGGCTGCTCACAGGCTTCTCCTGTATCAGAGAGCACTGCTACAAATTATTAGGTGTAATTATTTCTGTAGTTTTCCAAAGCTTTCTATAGCAGTTATCTCCATAGCACATGTGTTCTGCTTGACTTTGTGTCTCAAGGAATGAGATGAATTGGCAAACTTCATCAGGAAATGTTTTCCTAGTGCGGCAGAGGATTCAAGTGTACAGTTACTAGCCCTGATATAGCCCACTTAACACTTCTCTGTCCTTGTAATAAACCAGATCTGGAAAAGGTTTATATTTCCCTAATATTTTCCGGGCTCAAATTTCTTGTACATTCAAAATTGCTTCCAATCAGCATTGAATTAGCAGAGGATTCCACAGAATCCAGGCTATTGCAGAGGATGTGGCTAGGGGAGAAGGAACACAGCCAGAGTTCATATCCCACTGATTCCCAGCTGTTGAAACAGTCATTTCAGTTGACTGACAGCTGGCTGCTGTGGTTTATACTGTGACTAGCCCAATATCCTCATGTGACAAGACTTAGGAGCACAAAGTCAACTTTAAAGTCCCTTTTCCATCTACCCTTTGGACTTGTGTGGGGTTGAACTGCTTCAGAGAAAGTCTCAAGGACTGCTTTCCTTCATCTACCCTGCTTTAGGAAAGGAAATATGGAAATACATAAAAGATAATGCCAAAGGAAGACATACAAGCAGAGCTTGTATGCAGTAAAGGCACTTTACTGCAGCCTAGAATCTGTATGTAAGACTCCGGTATTTGCTCACTCCATCCTGGCTGTCATTTATCACATGGATCACATTAACAACCACTTGTTTTGATCTTAACATCCCCATCCCAGCCCAGGAAGCTTAGTCTAACTTTAACACACACACAAAAATTACATGTTGTTACAGGCATATTGAAGCATCAAACTTCACTGGAGCTGAAGCAGAGGGGATGGAAAAGCAACAGTAGCCCCACATAACGTTTTTCCCCACACATCTGTCCAGCACCAAACGGGCTGAATTACTCCCTGAAGCAAGTTAGAGTTTTTCAAGGGACTCTTCAACAGCCATTATTTTACTACACTAGCAAGGATGTCCAGGACGCAAGGAAGTCCTTCCCTCCACAATGTCATTTACGAATGGAACAGGAATGGCTGTATGCACCTAGTAAAAAGTGGGGTAAAGAGCATTTACACCGTAAAAAAGATTTGCTCAGTTGCTCAAGCGCAGTAACTTTACGATTTCATTGTGATACCATGGTTCTGACCCAGAGCTCCTACACTTCAAGCTGAGTTTAGCCAGCACCAAAGAAACTCAACAGTAAGTATCTACTTACTTAAGATGGGACAATGGACTAGCTGAAACACATCTGCAGATCCTCAGACAGTTTGAACTGCTCCAGAAGTTCCCTGTGGTCATCTGCTCTCACACTTCTTACTGGGGAAGAGCTCAGAGTTTTACCTAATCCCTAATTCAGGCTAAATGGACTTTGACCGCAAAAAAAAAAAAAATTAAAAATCAAAAAAAATTGCAAAATTAGATTTGATGCAATATGCCTCTTCATAAGAATTATGGAAAAGAATACATGAAGAAAACATAACACAATTGTGTTTTTCTTTGCTTCCTCTGTTGTTACAACTTGGCTTGAATTTCGGTCATATCCTCAAGCATATTCTTGATACGTTGCTCCTTTCCAAAAGATTGCTCAACCCTTCAGCTAATGCCATGCTTAGAAAGAATGGGTTTTCAACTGCCATGTCCTCCGTTGCAGGCTTTCCGAATCCACTGAGTGTAAAGGTTCCTGCATTAGTAACTTCTTCCCAGTAACCCTGCAGTTCTTGAAATGAGTTTCTTTTCTGTCCACAGTTCACTTGAAAGGCAAACAACTTTCTGTCTCTCTCACTGCAGCCTGGAAAACATCACATTTAATATAATTTTTAGCACTTTGATAGGATTGTCCATATCCAAAGTACTGTAGAAACACCATCCCATCAATCCTGACAATAGCCTTGGGAAGTAAACCATATCCAGATACAGGTATGACACAGTTAGGTAGACTGCATAAGCTGGTCAGAGCCACAATAATAAAACCATAACACAAAATTCCTAGATCAGTCCAAATCTGAAGCTTCTTACCTCTCTTGCACACCCTGGGATTCCCCTCCCATTTAAGGTGAGACATTGTCCAAAACACTGTCACCTAGCTTTACAGCACAGCACCCAGGTTTGTAAAATGCTTCCAACACTAAGCCAGGCGGGGCAAGAACACCAAAGGTTAGCATGGATGTCTTCTGTATTTCCTGAGGTCCAGAGCAATCAACCCCACTCTTCTAGTCTCTGCTATGTGGACTTCTGCAAAGTTGCCTTTCTTTTCTTCTCTAGACACGTTGCCTAGCGTTTCAGCAGAAGCATTCAGAACTACACACCACAAAGCAATACATAAAATTGCAGGCATCTTTAAAGCAGTCCATCCTGAAAACTGTTTGGCAGGCTTTTCTATACCAGAATGGTTCACCCACATTTTCTAACCCTCCTGCCTATGGCAAGTATTCATTCTGTGATTCTTGAGTGATTTACTCCTCAAATTGATTTCAGTGTATTTTTTGTGAAGCAGGTAATAGACAACTTTTTCTTCAGTGGATTTGTTGCCATGCCTGCCATTTTCTTGCTAAAAATGCCAAAATCCCATTACCTATATGAAGATGTTGTTACCATATTATTAAACTTTACTGAGCCAATGTCAGAAAACCTTATTTGCTCTTTATGAACCAAGTAATACAACTTGGTATAGGGTTGCACATTTATATTAGAAACAGTAAGAATTTGCCTACATCACAACCTCAACTTGACTGGTATCTTAAGGATCTAATCTGATTACAAGTCCATATGGGATATTATCAGCCAGACTGACAGGATTTCCACAGATATGTTAAGTAATAAGTATATTTGGCATCGTGCATTACCAAAACTCCTGTGTCTTGTCATGGGTTGTGGACAAATATAAGCACAGCTTGTGTAATTTTGTTGGAACACATTTCATCCTTCTAATTTGCACACTTCCACTTTTAAGTGGCTCTGTCAAAAAGGGTTGGTAGAAATGTCGCACCCCTACTGAGAATCTATTTTCAATCTTCTCATCTACTCCAGTGAGCTGCTGTCAACCCTCCAGATATCCCATCCAAATGATTGTTATACTAGTGACCCTCACCGATTCCTTCTGAGCCATGCAATAATTACTTTGATATCAGCAACTGTTAATCAAAACAGAGTATTTTCTGCATAGCCTTCTTTAATCCATGATGTTAAAAATGTAATGTTGATAGACATTACAAACATTTTGCAGCAATGCAAGTCAAGGAATTGAGGGTTTTTTGGAGTAACTTTGTTTATGATCTTGTAGAAGGAGAGGAACCACATGGGAATCAACCCTAAGAATCTTAATCCAGGGCTGCCACTGGAGTTATTTGCTTCCCTCTGAGAAGATTACATTCCCTCAATGTAATCCATGCTTTCCTAATCTTTTTCTGTGGTTTCTTCCTCTGCAGATGCATTCTATTTTCATCCTTTTTAAAAAATGAAGATAGGAGGTGTCTGCTAACACTTTATAGATTCTGTTGAATTTTCCAGGAAAGAAATGGATTTCTATTTAGAAAAAAAGAAGACAGGAAAGAAAACCCTTCAATTTTCCATTGGCCACACTCCAAGTGATCTGATGAGTCTCTTTACAACTGGATCAAAACCAAAAACCCCATAAACCCTACATTCCAAAATGAGTAATTTTTTTCCAGCTTTTCTTGTCAGACTCCTCCTCTTTCAAAACAGTTCTTTCTCTCTCTTCAGAAAAGCTATTGCTCCCAACAGAGGAAGAAGTAGGTATCAGTTGTAGTAATAATAACAGCTGTTATCCAGCTTGATTGTATTTAGGGAAGGAAGTAGATTTTCCCATTTGTTCATTCTGATGGGTATAAAAGGTGAATAGCACAGTATATCAATATCTTCTGTGGCTCTCTGACAGAAAAGCAATCCAGCAACTTTTCTATTTAGTACAGAAGAATTAATTCTGCTGAGCTACGTTGTCTACGTTCCCTCACGAAGGAAAGTGCTCTCATCTCTTGACATTACCAATATCATTTCACTTACCAGCGCTTTTGTGGCAGGCACTTCTTTTCCCATTACAGACCAGAGACTAGCTGTTCCACTTACTGTCTGATCCCAAGAAGTGTTGAGAGCTCAATTCTTATTATTCTGAATTCACACTAGAACCTTTATTCTTTGCACAAAATGCTGTGGGGATTTTTTTTCATGATAAATGGGGAATATCTTCAGTACTATTTTTTAGATAAGAGGTAAGGCAGCTCCTGCAGTTCCAAAAGAAAGTCAGATCTGCACAGTTCTGGTAGGGTTGGCATGTCTTGTATTTTACTGCGCTGTCTCAAATCCAAAGTGATACCCACTAAGTGTCCCCCTCCAAGCAAACTTTGGAAGAGCCGGGTCACTTATACGAGCCCTTATCAGCAACAGCAAAGCACAAGAAAGATGGATCTCTTCTTGATTATTTGGGCCTATTGCAGCAGTAACTCAGAAGGAAAAAAATCTTCCTTCCCCTGTGAACTGCTGATAAGCAACATCTCAACACAGTGCATAAGCAGGGCCAACAGCACCTTAGGATGAGGATGGAAGTTAACTCTGTGGTAGACCTGGGGTCCTGGCCAAAACTACAAAAAGGAAAACAAAACAAATCAAGCTCTAAGCCTGACACTACACCCACCTCTTTTATGCCCCTTTCTTCTGACAGTTTCAAATGGAGAACATACTTTTGCTCCAGTCTTTGATTTGCACAGTGCCGTGTGCTTTTGTCAGCACAACCAGCTCCACAAGTGACTGCATTTCATTGTCAAGGACAAAACATCATGGATTTCTTTTATTGCAGAAAGATGTTGTGGGGAAATTGGCATCTTAAAAGATGCTTTTGAATCTGTGAAAAGCCAAAAATATAACACTAATTTATTGTAAAAGCTTGAGAGCCTTTTACAGTAACAGTAATGTAAGTAAAATATCAGATTGTTTATTTTCCAGTGCAGTCACCACATTTAATGGTTACACGTTATGGAAGATGCACCTCACTGCAGGTTAATTTATCTCAGTCAGAACTTAAAGAAAAACAATTGGAATTAAATCTAAAAAGAGGGCACATATGCATGTTTTCTAATTCATGCAAAAAGCCAACAGTAGCCAGAATCCACGGTCATCAAAGCACACAGTAGCCTCACAGACACACTGTCACTCAGGTCAATAATACTGACAACTGACTTCCAGATTCGTCTGAGCTGTAAACTGTTCCTTTTAACTGTTCCTTTTATAGTTTTGACAGTGTGTGTGTATTGCCTAACTGCCCAGAACTCTAAGATTAGAGCAGAAACACAAGTAAAAACAATGCTGCAGAAGGTGACAAACACATCCTTCTCAACTGAGAATTTAGACAGCCTGTACCTTTTTTGAAGGTGGGAGGAAGCATAAAATGTTACAGCATCACACATCAATAATGTAAAAAAAAAAAAAAAATCTTTGAAAAGAGATGTAAAAGATATGTAATTACTACTAATCAGGTTCCTATACTTTCAGAGAAAGCAGGAAAATAAACACACTACAAGATAAACATGTAAGGTGTTCAGTCTCATGGGGAAAGAGGTAATGGCTCCAACAGAAAAAAAATAGCTACATTAAAGTTATATATAACAATATATTGTGATTTCTTTAGATCTGTTTTAACACTACATTAGAAAAGTAGCTGATTAAAAGCCCCAAAAAATGAAAACATACTCAGTTTCATGGCTGTGGCAATGTAGTCTGCAGCCACTATTTCTCAAGTCTCATTGTACAAGTTTACACCTTATAGGCCTTTTCTTTTACCACTTTCAAAAGCAGTGTCTACAATGAAAGGACACACATCAGCTAAACCCAGGGTTAAGGGTTTTGTACGGGATTTGGGTGACCACAGCTATACTAACCCAACCCAGTTATAGGCTGTTCATGACCTTGGTTAAACCAGTCCAGGCAAGATCACAAAAGCAGACCTCAGTGCAGGCTGTTTTTTAGAGTTCAAGCCCCTTCTCTGCCTGAGGACACATCAGACTTACTTCCCTCTAGGCTTCATCTCTGCCTGGTCTACAATGCACAATGGAAACACAGATATTCATAGCATCTCTAGATCTACCCAAAGACTCCGCACTCACAAAAGGTTGCATGGGATTAACAAGCCCTGCAGGGACATGGTGCTGCATGATAAAATACACTGAGCAAAGTGTCTGCTCCAAGGGTCACAGTATGGACATGCACAAGCTTGCTCTTAAAGCTGTAATGGAAAATAAAGCAGTTCAGACTAAAAGAGGTCAATTTCATATCAGTTAATCAAAGCAACTCCCCACTTAAACTGAGATCCACGTTCGCCCAAGGCAGGTACCAGATCTCCCTGTATTGCGTAGGGAAGGGTTCTTAGCCACTCAGAGCTGTGGATCCTGCTACCTGACAAAACCCCAAAACCCTTTTGTGCATGGTGACCACATCATTGCCCTATCTCTGCTTGCTACAGATATGCTGGGAGATTCAAAGTTTGAGGCATACAGTTACTGTGGTAGCAAGAACTGTATAAATACCTCACAGAGGATTTGGGTAGACCAACTCCTAATTTGGGACCATTGTTTCCAAGGAGGTTTGGGTATTTTTAAATGATCAACTAAAATAGGTGGCTGAATACCAATACAGGATTGATGACAACAGCCACACACAAACAAACTTTTTTTTCTCCTCTACTGTGGCAAGTTAACTACCAAAGCAGTAATCGAGCCTATATTTCTACACACATAAGAACTCCCACTGACATAAATACGAGTTTAGGGTGAGCTAGAAACACATAAAAGTCATTCCTACTAATAGGCACATTGCGAGCTGTCAACAGTGATTTGCGTATAACACTAAGTAGTGTGAAGAGACAGCCATAATCATTCCATATTAATTCAACTTGCAAGCAGATGAAGGGCAGGGGACAAAAAGCAAAGCAAAACTAAAACTAGTACTTGTCAGATGGAAAAGGACAAAACCAGTTGGAAAATAATTTTATTTTTCAGACTTCTAAGAAAATTTACAAACAATGGTGGTGTAAAAAAAAAAAAAAAAGACACCCTATAAAAAAGGTTGACATCATTTCTCAAACTAGAGCATCAAATGAAGTTACAGAGCAACAAGCATACAATGAAATTCTATTCGTCGAATTAGTATTAGCTAAGTAGTTGAAAATGTAGTAAGTCTAATAATAAATCTCTACAGCTTACTCAGAAATCCCATAACAATCCAACATTCTGAGCTTAAAATATACTTACAATACACAAAGAATTCATCTCTGCAATCATCTATAGCACTGAAATCACCTAGGCAAAAATTACATAGCAAAGACACACCTTGTGAAATTTGTAAAGAAGGACATCTTGAGCACACTACAATAACATACAACAGAAAGCAAAACACCCTGTATGCTTGCTTATTAATCCCCAATGTCTAATATGAAATACAATATAGAAATAATAGAAGCAATATTTAGTGACTTTCTTCATGCTGGTTCTATTCTTCATCCAGAGTGAAACAGAAAGGCTTCCTTGCCCTATTTTCTGAACCTTTGCACTTTCCCAGTGTATGTTCTCCCTATGTTCATCATCATCATCCTTGTCATTACTGGAGCAGGTGGTTCTTAACCAAGTCAATCCCAATCACAAAGGCCACTATGCCTTCCACATATGCATGTCTTCATTCTGCAAACTGTCTCCAACTCTTCACGTGCTGAACTCTGACACACACAGACAACACGCCCAAATCTAACCACGATTTGCTAAAGTTTACATACAGGGCAGAAAACAAGCAAATGCTTATATCCTTTATTACTGCTGCAGACTTTTCTCTATTCAGGTCACTCACTCGCTTTAAATAGTAGGCATTTTAAAACCATCAACACAATTTCATTAACAGCTTAACTTGAAATTGCAAAGGAAGTCCAAACACTGGTACACTAAAGCCTTTGGAACACAAATTTGAATAAATGTGAAAACCTGGTGTCTTATCCACAAAACAGCCCCTCCTGGCCCAAACGGCATCTTAAACATATTCTGTTCAAAGCAAAAGGAATAAGAATTATTTTTTAGTTAGAGAGTATGGATTTGTGCTTTCACTGTATTCATCATGAGAAAAGTCAAAGACAGTGTCAATTATGTCCATTAAATACTGCCGAAATAACTCATCTTGATGGTTCAGGACAATGTATCAAAAGGTTATTTTTTCTTTCAAAAGTAAAAACAAACCCATGAATCGTTCAATTTAAAAAGACTTCTTTCCCAAATGCCTACAAATGGGTAGGAAAAAAAAGATAAGAAGCAGATGAGCATATCTCATGCTATACCAGGAGTTAGTAAGTGTTACACCAGTGTTTCTCTTACTAAATTTTTCTAAATATTGACAATTCCTGAAATTCTTGCCAACTGATATTATTAGGGCAACTAGAAACACCATGAAAACCGACAACACTTCACAATAAAAGATGTGGGTGTGTATGTTGTTGGGGTCAACAGGCAGTTAAAGAAGGAGTGACATAACTTAGTCGTTAATGGCTTTGAAGATATAGAATAGAATACTCACTTTCAGTTTCCTGTCTGCCACAGATGTCCAGGATAAATTTTGAAAAATTCACATCTAAACTGACAATTCAGATCACCAAGAAACATTTAGACCATGTGAGCTAACTGTACCTTAACTAATTCTTTCCTTGCTGCCTATTACAAAGCCATCTTGGAGCTTTCTGATCCCAGAGCAGAGCCCTTCTACGAATCAGTCTTGTGTGTTTACATTAGATAGATTTAGATATTTTATTTTTTTTTTTAGATTTTTCTTGTGCATTTAGATTAGATTTAGATTAGACATTAGGATTTAGATTAGATATTAGGAAGAAAATCTTTACTGGGAGGGTGGTGGGACACTGGAACAGGTTGCCCAGAGAAGTCGGGGATGCCCCATCCTTGAAAGTATTTAAGGCCAGATTGGATGGGGCTTTGAGCAACCTGGTCTAGTGCAAGGTGTCCTGGCCCATGGCAGGGGGGTTGATGATCTTGATGATCTTGAAGGTCCCTTCCAACCCAAACCATTCTAGGATTCTATGATTTTTCCCATCTTCTCTCTAACTACAGGCAGCAGATACACGAAGACAGCAGCAGATACACTGCTGTGCACCCCACTGCCTGCACTGCAGAAAGAACAGAAGTGGGAGGCTGAATTTCGGGCACTTGGCGTCCAGCCAAGCTTTCAGAATTAGGCTAGAGGGCTAGTGAGGGTCTTTGGTGCCAATGGCTGGCAAGGATGGTCTTGGAAGAACACCGATCCTAATGATCTGTGCAGACACAACCTTCTGAGTCCTGTCACACCAGTGCCTCCCTGCCTCCCAAATGGTGCACGTACATGACAAAGTCATGCCCAAGGTGCCATTACAGAGGCTATACAAGCACCTCAGGCAGACAGCATTTTCTAGTTTTCATACATGTGAAGGCAGTCAATGATGCAAATGCATGAAATACCTTGTGAGAAGAAAATAATCCCTCAAGTTTATAATATTTTAATTTTTCTTTCATAATGTGTTATATACTCAAGCCCTTTTCATAGCAGTGATTTATGTAATCCCACATGCTCAATTAAAATGTACACACTTCAGTGGCAATACTTAATTCCTCAAACAAAAGTCTCTCTTGCTGAATCCATACTTCACACGTGCCTTAATTTGAGCACTCCCTCTAACCTTCCCAGCCTTTCAACAGCTCACCAACATAAACGGCTTTACCTTCTTCTAATTTAGCAAACACATTCACCAAAAAGGTCTTCTCCAGAACAGGTCAAAACAGAAATGCCTTCACCATGCAATGTACAACTAATGTATAAAGCTTACTGCCATAAAAAGTCAAGAATTTAGCAGTGTTCAAAAAGAACTTATGGGAATATCAGTCATAGTAACACATGTGTTTAGAAAGACACATGAACCTCCGTGCTTCCAGTTTTAAGTCTTTATGTGATGGGTGATCAAAAATATTTTTTCCTGCAAATACATTGTCCTGGTAGTAAAGCACTAATAAGTTTTTGTACCCCTCCTCTAAAGTATCTGTCACTGGCCAGTTATAAATATAGTACTGGATTAGTTGATCTGCTATGGATTGCCATGCTAACTCAACTATCTTCTCTTTCCCTAGTGAGAAGCATCGCTAATCTGGCTTCTTGTGCAAGACATGCTCAAACTACAATGATAAAGAAAAGAAAAACATCAATAAAATTAAAAATATGTACTGTGGTCACCTGAAGAGCAGCACATACTATCTGGCCTTTCTTCTTTCTTCTTCTGAAATACCAGCAGTAAGACAGATCAATGTCCTCCATATTAAATCACTATTATTTGACAAATTCAGCCCTCTCATGTGCCTGTAAAGCTTCTGTCTCTGTCACTATAAGCCACTCGCATACACCCAAAAGCAAAATTGGACAATTTGAAAGTAATGGCTGATGACCTATATTGTTCAGTTTTCTTGATCAGGCACAAATTTTGAGGAAACCTTGTGCTAAGCATCTCAACTTGAGCATAAGCAACACAAAAGTTATTACTTTTTCAAATTACAAAGGAAACAATAATACTTATGACTTGCAGTTTAAGTCATTTTAAATTAATCATGCTCTATTAAGTAAGGCTTGTTAGCATCTGCTCAGTGTTAGGTATTTACCTTTAGTCCACCACAGATTGGACAAGCTGAAAAAAGAGCTCTTGTCATCCCAAGGTGGGGGCTACATGTGTCATAGGGGTCAGCTGAGGCCCCACTAGGTGGTGACAACTCACTACTTTTGGAGTCTGACACCTGTCCTTGTGGTTTTGTGTCTGACCACCTCGAAACAAAATCCACATATGTCTCATCACTTGAGTCCTTGGAGCTTTCTGCGAGCAAGGATGAAGGCCTTCCTCTGTCCTGGCTGTGCTCAGGTACCCTCCGTGCTTCCAAGTGCGGTAGTAGCAGTTTTGGGTCACTAGCACCTTGAGTTGACAGGGCCTGGTCCTTGGGTAGCGTGGAATCTGCACTCTTCGGCTGCACATCTTTAGAAGCTGCCTGCAACAAACTCCTGGGTATATCGTAAATATGTCTGAGAGAGCTGGGAACCTGATACTCTGATCTCGCACCTCTCTGGGGCTCACCATGAGGACAAGTACATAAATTCTGATCTGAAGGAAAGTTCAATGGCAGGCTTAGTAATGATCCAAACTCATCACCATGGCAAATGTCCAAGCTCCCAGCATAGGAAGAGAAGCTTCCAGAGTAAGAAGAGTGACTACCAGTAGCTATTCCACTGTCAGAAGAACTCTGGCGACCTATTTCCTGTAGCTGCCTGGATCGGAGGGGCTTTGGAGGTGGTTTAGTGGTGCCACGTGCCCCTTCTGGAAGGGTTTTTTCTTCCCCAAGATGAATGCCCTTTGCAGCTGCCAATCCATGACTCTCTTGAGAAGTGCTGGCTGAAGACTGTTCAGGCCAAATTGTCAATCTGCTCCCAACACTAACATCTGAGTGGCTGGTATCTGAAGACGAGCTTGAAAGACTTCTATCATCTCCTAGAAAAGAAGAAAACACGTCAACCTATGTTTAAAACACAGTTGACAGACTGAAGCATGGCAAGTATGTACAAATAGAAAGGACCCTGAAATTCCATCTGCTTTTTGTAAGGGGAATGTCTGTCAGAAAGCCAGAATTCCTGCAGTAATTCCTACACCCATGGGAAAAATAAAATGAAAATAGTATGTAACCTTGCCATAAGCCTACCACGTTGTGGAACATAATGCATTCAAGGCTAAATTTTTAGAGTTAATGCACCAAGTTCTCCCCTTTTCAGCCATATTTTACTTCTGTACAGTCAATTGGTTTTATTTTAGATACTCCTATATCACATGGAATAGTCAAAGTCCCAGGCTTAGTATAGCTGAGGATGCTTTGAAGAAAACTTTATTTCTGTAACCCAAAGCTATATAAGACATTTCCATGTTTCTATTTGATCTAAATCAACAAAATTATTGTCTTATTTGTACTTTTTTTCTCTATTTAAATCTTATCTGAATGACACCAAAATGAATGTTAGACTGCAAAAATAGAATCAAACTTAACTGTCCTATTCTCTCTTCTGAGCTCTCCTACACTGTACTTCTCCATAATATCCATACCAAAACGCAACCATACATCACTTTAACAAACATGAGAATACTATTATAAAAATGATTACATAGCTATATACAAAAAAGATCTTCCATGATTCATTTATGCACATAATGCAAGATTTTTTTTCTCATTGATACTTGCAAGAAGGACACTTTGACAGGTAACTACTGCCGTCCAAGAAAAAAGACGTAAGAAAAAAATTAAACGTTGGCATGAAAGGGCACAAGGACAAAACACAAAGATCATACACTTACAGAAAAACAAACAAACAAAAAAATCCCGCTTTCTTTTAGCAACACACACAGTCCACAATGTTACTTCCTTCCTTCTTAATAAAACCAATGTGAAAACAAAGGCTGACAGCACGATCATTCTGTAAGTATTAATTTTAGACCTTGGGCAATAAGTTGCCAGGTGGGGTAGAAAGAGGAAGGGTCCACTGCAAATTGTGACCTGAGCTTCTAGTATCACAAGGCTATTTCTATTCTCAGGTGTTGAGGGAAAAGTTTAGAACAACTCCGTTGTTCTTCATGGAGTAATTCTTGATATAAACTATCACAAAATAGCAATGTTTATCTCATGAAATCTAATCCTTTCTTTTCCCCCAGTGCCCATTTCATGACACCGGCTTGTGACCCCTCTGCAAGTGTAACTCCTCAGAATAAAATAAACAGCTGTCTAGATGGAAGATATGAAAAAAATATTGGTGTAGTTCTCAGCAACATGCCCAGAAGAAGAAATATACTTGTTAAATAAGAGTTATTCTGCGTACAAAACCATATATTTTTATTGAAAAAAAAATATGACTGTTGAATTTATCTGAAATCACTTCTCTTAAGAGAAATATTTTAGGTGCTTTAGGGAAGCCCTCCCACAGTCTTGAAGAAAATGCTCTAGCTATGAAGAGCTACATGTTCTCCAAGGCAGCAGCAGAACCTAGGTCTACAGATTCAGGCAAATGTCCTCCCATCAAACCTACAGGGACAGTCTTGTTGTTATAATATTTCCCACAAACACAAATATTTAAATTTCCTGTGCAAAACTCAAATAACAGAATATGAAAATCTTACTCTAAAATTCCTCATTCTCTGAGGATTATAACATTCTTCAGAGAATCAGGCCATAAATTCAAGTAATCTCAAGCAGAGAATGTTTACAAAGTTGGGCCACGTGTTTTCTAACCAGAGTGACTGGATAAAAAGACCTGGTGTGCTTCTCTATGAAGTCTCATTTGTTTTTCATCAATCTAGTCAAGTCTGGTAGTTATATGATAACTAAGAAAACCCTCAGGAAGTCTCAGGGGAATTTAGTCAATAACCACATTACTCAGCAGTGTCAAGACTAAAGGACCCATAGACATGTATAGAAGCACATAATTAAGCTCCTGAGGATCTTCACAGGGCAATTTTTAGGCTTGTAGGCTTTAGAGTCAAGAGCAAAGCAGACGTTTTGAAGATATAACTTCTGTTATTAAACAATTCAAATGGCAGTTCAGGGCATAGGCCCTTTTACAAATCCAGTGCTAGACACCAATTCTACTTTGATACATAATCAGCTATAGAAGGGACATGCACAGATACCACCATGAAGAGCAAGAGTAATGACACTTAGAACCAAAGCACAGGAGTCCTAGGTTTTACTACAAAAATCTGCTGTAAGGCTGATGCGTGAACTATACAAGTCAGTTGATCTCACAGGCTGGAGTGAGACAAGTACTTAAGCAGATATCAAACTTGACACAGACAATTTTTTTGAAGTTGCACATGCACAATTCAGTACAAGTCAGCATACTAAAGGATTTTCCTGTGTTAATAGCGTTAGATCCAAAACTCACTCCGCTCACTCTGTTAAAAACTCCAATCTACATCAATGGACTTTAGACAATGCTGTTAAAGAACTGCCCCACAAGCAACAGCAGCTAAATCAAATATCTTGACCATTTCTCTATTATTTTTGTTTTAATCTCAGCATCTTATAATTATATACATACACTCATTTCTAAATTCTGGGAAGGGAAGAACACCATTTATTTTTATTTAATTAAAGGTATTTCTTACCTCCACTGCCCTGGCGACTTGTATGGGAAAGCAAGCTCAAGCGCTTTTCTAATTGCAAAGCTTCATGAGCCAATTTTTCTTCTGAATAGGCTGGATTTGTACTTGGATCTTTAAAAAGAAACAAAAAATAAATAAAAAGAAGAAACATGGAAAATACATAAAAAGAAGGAACAAAAAAAGGCACGTTCTTGTGTTGGATACTCTGTTTCTATGTTTGATCTTCTACTACAGGAAAGGGTAAATGCTGACTGGAAAATGCATGGGACAATCTGCCTTCAAGCACATGCCACATAATAAGTTATAAAATTAAGTGTCAAAGACTTTCATAGATTATACCCAATGTCTATAGGAGTTACCACCAGGGACCCTGAAGAGCACAGCACCGAAGGCAATAGCTACAGAGATAATTAGCATCCAGCAGGTCTAGTAGAGTTGAAAACTAATATGTGAGCTGTAAAATGTGTCTTGACTTCACCAGACTCATTGGGAGTTTTATCATTGGCCTTTCTCAAGACCAAATCTTTCATCCTGCAAATGTACAAATCTACATCATAAACACAGAGTCATAGTGATTAAACTATCAGATACCTTCCAATCCAGATCACCTATTTACAAGGACATTGCTTTCAAGTTTGATGTTCAGAAGGTCATTAAGTTCAGAAGTCAGAGATTAAATAAGCAACCTGGTGGCTCTCTGTCTTCATGCTTAATACAAGACAAGTTAGAATGGTAAAAATCACTCCTAAAATGTATTATCAGGGATTTTCCCCATACATTTTAGTGAGTTTGCCATTCGAGCTGAAATTACTTCACTGAAGAAGGCTCCTTCTATTCCAATAGAAAAAGACCAAAAGTTATATAGAATGTGGGAGAACTTTCATCAGTAAAATAGGCCAGTTTCCTCTAAACCATTTTGTTTCCAGTCAGACACAACAATAAAACCACATGTTGGAAGTAATCATAACCACTATCCCAAGAGAAATCTTACACATTTCTCCAAACAGCACTGACAAGTGTGTCATGTTCAGCAGTTGCAAAGGCTACGGTCTGCTAACTTGTCCATCATTGGAAGTTTCAGTAGCTCTTATTAATTACATAGGGAAAGGAATCAATGACAGATAAAACAGATCAGCTTCTTCACAACTGCTGCTCTTGTATATGTGATCAACTGGGTAGTAGTAGCACACCACAAAAACATTTAACCACTGAATCATTTAATGAGAGGGAAAAAAAGGATGGAAAAGGCTAGAAATTGCTGTGGTTGAGTTAGTAAGATAAAAACAGTTGAAATGATGAAAGAAAAGTTTCATTTTTGGTTTTAAAAGACATGGGTTTGATGTTGTCAACACAGCAGTCAAAGCAAGGTCACAATCAGGAAAAGGAGCATTGCCAGGTGAGCTGAAGCTCCATGGGTGTCCCTACATTATTAACTACCTGAGAAACAAGTTGCCACATCTGTCCTCCCTAACCGTATTCACTTTCTGATCTGCCCTGGATAGACCATAGTGTGTCACAGGAGCAGAAGTGACAATTTGAACTTTCTTTCCCATGTAGAGGGGGTTTCCATCTTTACCAGTCTGCAATCTGGGTAAGATTAGCAGAACAAGCCAGACACACACAGAGTCCTTCTATAGCAGCATACATTGGAAATCAAAGATGTTCTAAGAGGTACAAGGCAACAATGCCTGTGACAAACAAGGTCTGTGACTTCTGTGCCTCCCAGCTCAAACAGTGCTTGATGTCAGTGTCTGACACCTTCCAGACTTAAGAACAGAAAAGAGGACTGACTGATATGGATTATTTTGTTAGGTCTCCATTCCTATTTCTCTGCAATACAACTCGTATTAAGCATTGACTAGTTCAAACCTGTGTAACTGCTTACTCAAATGAAACCCCCAATGCTTCCATATGGACCTCTGCCAAAGGAAAATACAAGATTTGGCCACCAGCACCTATGGTGCAACTCAGACGGGTCTATGCAAGGATCTGCTCAGTGGCATACAGTGTTACAGACTGGTGCTTGAATCTATTTTTGAATGTCCTCTGCTCCAGTTACTCTGCTGTACCTAGTTAAATGTCTAAAATGTTATGTCTAAAAGTGTTCAACAAAGATGTTCTAGGAGCCCTTTAAGTATAAAGTTGGCGTAACAGATCAGCAAATTAGTCAAACCAAGATGCAACGGACACTAACCCTTCCCACAGCAAAGAACTGTCAGTAGGAAAGATCTTTCCACTTTTCTTAGAATATGATTACTTGATAAAGATAGATTTTCAGAATGTTACTATGGCACATAAACAACTATTAGTTTTTTAGTAACTGATATCCTTATTACAGACAGCAAAAGATATAATTTAAAAAAAAATCTGGTCAAGCAACTGAACTTGCAAAAATGGCCTATAATAAAATATAAGATGGGGAGGTAGGAGGGAAGTTGAAGCAAATCAGTAAGTTTCCATTTCACATGTTCAATTGCTCCTAGAAGCCAAATTCCCTATCAGCTACACAGCTACAGAACACAGCAGGTTTCATCCCACAAGGTGAAATCTCTAAGCATACTGTCTGTCCAACAGGACTGATTTTTTTTTCGGTTAAACTTCCCCTTAAGGATTGCCTCTGTATAAAAGGTGTGTATAAAATTGGGTCCACAGTTGTATGCTGTGACCTCTCGTTGCCCAGTTTTATAAAAGATTGACTAGAAGAATCCTTTCTCAGCAAGTACTAGGAAATACCTAGAGAAACAACTTCAAAACCTGCCAAACATACACAGACTTAAAGTATTAAGCAGATATTAAAAATAATTTTCCATCAGTCTTACTGAAGTCTTTGTTTTGTCTTTGATCTTCTCTGCTAATAAGTAAGACTTCTATGGAAAACAGACACAATACTGTTCTCCAGAAGCAGCAGATTCTTATACTGTTGTTTTTGGTTACAGGCTACGAAGCGCTACCAAGTTTTGCTACAAGATCAGATTAAGGACTGAAGTCACTAGCAGCCACCTTTTAGAGACCAGTCCTTACCGGAGGGCATAACCTATGACCTCCTGTCACATAAGTGTAGAAATATGGCCTAAAAAATGGTAAAAACAAGTTTTTTTTCAACAGTAAAGTTGGATTTGTTGGCATCATCCTATACTTTGTGCACGCACAATATAAAGCCTCTAAATAACTGTGTAGTAATTTGCCATAATACTACCTTAGGAGGACACAAGCAGTACGACTGGTACTGAGACAGCTGTCCAAGGAAGTTCAGACAGCTTCTGCCCACACAACATCCCACAGTAGCTCCAACAACTCTAAAAGCAATTAGTACCTTCATTTCCCAAACTCTAAACAAATGTATCTTATAACATTATTTACTCCCATGGGGTCTAGGCATTTAGATTCACTCAGGTCCTTCAACTGAGAAAGTGTTTTGTCATTTTTCCAAACAAAAATGGATCCTTTGCTATGAAGAAAAAATTTTGTGTGAGGCAGTCCTTGAAATCTTCCTTAACTGCTTTGGGGCAAAGGGGAAGGACTAAATCAAATTTGGCTGGACTAAATATGCCTCTGGTGGAGTTTTTATTTTTATATTACGTTGGTGGATATTCATTAAAGCCACATCAGCTGCTCATCGTGGGAGATTTTGAATACTTTGGTAACATACAAATAAAGCATCACAGTAATTCAAAGCTCCAGGGTTGTTCAGTAAGAACCTGTCAGGAAGAAATGTATTATATCAAGTTAAGTCAGCAGCTACCTAAGATATGCTTGATTATATGCATCTTTAAAATGCAACATTTGTTAATTACTTCATTAAATAAAGTTAGATAAGTTAGGCTGAACATCTCTCTTTTCTTTCTTCCTTTGTAACTGTAGGCACATTTGCAAATCAGGCCTGGACCCTCACCTTCATGCTAACATCTCCACACCTTGTAAGATGTCTGGAGGAATGAAAAGATGTCCTAAAAGTTTGAGGAGGATCCACTTGGTACAGATACTGCAGAAGGCAGCCACAGAGCTGTCTTGCAATGGCCAAAGGTGTATCAAGCTTCAACAAAAAGAAAGAGCATCAGATAGATCCTCAGCAAGCAGCACTGCACACTCTCCAGTCAGTCACAAAGCAGCCTGAAAAAGCTTCCAAAATTAAAAGAGAGCATCAAGACTATCAACATTACACTTGGGGTCTTTCCAGCCTGCAGGACTAGACTGTGCCGTAGCCTTAGCCAGATTTAGAGAGTACTGATCTGCTGCCCGCTGATCAAAGATATCACTGATCGGCTGTTGGGCCTTTGCTGTATTTATGTTTGGAATTCAAGATGAATTTTGCTAGTGAAAAGAAGGAATTCAATGCACACCTGATAAACAAACATTTCTCAAATAATATGCATGCAAATTCAATATAGATTACAAACCATGCAATCAGTGATTCATTACTCTGTCAATACCTAGGCTTCTGTCAAGACAAGAACATAAAATTCTCTGGTCTGTTTTCAAAGTATCTTCTCAAGAAAAAAAGTTGCCAGGTGCAGGTAGCCAATTACAGCAATTATCTTCCAACTAGTAGCTGGGGAAAACAAGCCATCCAAAGACATCCTGTCACTCATTTGAGTCCTTTATTTAAAATGCTACACTGCCTAAAAACATCTACGGATACCTACACTACCTTTGCATTCCCACTCAATGCCCTATGTCTTAAATTTGAGACCTGATCATGCAGCCTTTAACAAATCAAAGCCTCCAATCTTCCAATGGAGCTACCAATAGAAGTATTTTGGTACAATTTTGCAGAATTAATGGACTCCCAAAATAAGTACCACACATCAGTAAACTGTGAAACAGCTAATGTTCTTTTCCTTTTCAATTTTATTTTGGGTGCATACATAATAGAATTATTTTTATCATAAGACTATTCACATTCATTTGATAACCATTTCCAAAAAGTCACAGAATAATTCAGATTGGGAGGGATCTCAGGAGTTCTCTAGTCTAACCTGCTGCTCAAAGCATGTCAGCTATGGGAGATTAGACCAGATTTTGATACCTTGCAATGGTCAGTCAAGTTTACGAGTTCCACTGCATGGCTTTTTCATTACGTATTTTATAGATAACATAATAAGATACATACAGTAATCATGTATCTAGGTTATAAGAACACCAAGCTTTTAAGGAAGTAAGGTGCATTTTTTAAAACTACAATCCTGAAAAGAAGACGTGAATATTGTACTCGAGCAAATATCCCTTGCACATGTAGTTTAAAAACTCCTTTTGGACACTGGGCAGTTTACATTTGTTTGTAGAATCAGTGTGGGAAGTAAAAGCAAGAAAACTGGTCATTTTCCAATCCTCTTCAAACCAGCTTCTAACATTTCCTATTAATTTCATGCTGACACTTAAATATTTCAGCCCTACATATAACCATATGGATGAGCTGTTTGTACATGAAGCCACTGGCTTCATTCATTACCCTTTTTCCAAAGACAGACTAAGCAGATGTTGACTGCATAACATCTCTGCATTATATTTGTTCCTTGAGTATTGGTGTCCAAGAACAGTGTCAATGTGACATTTTTTTCACCACAGTATATTCTTTTCTCTGTACAGCTGCCCTTTGTGTGTTTTCCTTTCTTAAAAATACCTAAGAGTTATTCAAGTATGTTTCACGTTTAAGTTGGAAAGGTACAGGCAACAGTAAGAAGCCAAATTCAAATAGCAAACTTTGGAGAGAAGGCTGCTTCCTATAAAAAGCTTTTAGATTACATAAGAGCAGAACACTGCATGTATAAAGCCCATTTATATGGGCTGTGTAGCATTCTGCACTGCAGTAAATATGAATAACATTGACAAGATGTTTCTTGGTAGAATTCCCAATCGGGAAGTTTTGCTCTGGTTACCTGAGGTGTGCAGATGATTAATCTATGTAATAACTAATGCTTTCAAAAGATTGGGTGAATTTCAGTACTTTTGCCAGATACTGTGTGCAGCTGATAGTGACATGACCTTTTCAAGCAGTACAGTACATTCTGTGTAACACCATACCTGAGAAGGAAAATTAGCTTATGGATTAATCACTAGTATTGTACCATGCATGTGCCTTAAACAGGTCTGTACAAGCTTCTGCATGGGATAAATGAAGGAGAAACATAAAAAATAAAAATTATCTATGAAGTGGCATGTATATAGGGCGTGACAACAAACTGGAAGAGACAAGGGATATGTAAGTTAGAGTCGTCAAAGTATTTTGGAAAACAGTTGCAGAGTCTGCAAGAACGTGAGCACAGTTCCCTACAGAACACTGCTTCTTTCCGGGGAAACAAGGAGAAATCAAGTGGCTGAGTACATCTTCACCTCATTTTAGCAGCAAGTCCATCAAGCACAAAAGACAAATGAAAAGGACCTCAGAAAAGAGGTCTTCCTTTAGAAAAATCATCAAATCATCCCCAGGATATTCCACACCCACTTTATGCACTTCAGTGAGGTCAGAGCTCTTGAAGGAGGGAAGACAATGTGTAATGTGTAATAGTATAACAATCCACAAATGGCAGAGTTGATAACTAAGATGCAAAAGCAGATTTACTTGTGCATGGCTCTAAAAATAGATTTTTCAAAGAATGTGCTGTCTAAAATTAAAATTTAAAAAATAATTTAAAAAAGACAACAGAATAGTTCCTTGTAGGCTTAATTTTTCTGGATATAAATTATTGTTAAATGAAAGATTTAGGAGTTGTATATGTGTAAAACGGTTTTAGATATGCAGAAAAATATGCATTCCATAGCAAAGCTTTAAATATCAGCATTGTTTTTTGAGTTTCTGTTGTTCGTTTTTTCGTTTGCTTTTTTTTTTAACACTCCACTTAGTTGAACGCAAACACAGACCATCATATAAGAAGAATGAGGTTTTATTTCCTGCTGTTGTGCTTGATTATTTTATTCACTTCGGTGTTACAACTATGGGAAAGAAGAGCTGAACTGAGCCTTGTGTCTACTGCATTTACCTTAGCTAAATTTTCATAATTTACTTTCACAAGTTTCGCATAGAGATCTAATCTTTTCCATCACATTTCCTTTTTGCAATTATCCTAATCTTATAACAGCAATAAAACCCTGTCAAATACCTATTAACTGCCTAACACTTAAACAGAAACTCTAAGTATTTCCCACAAATCCCGCCTCATCCTTCATCATTCTTGTGGCCTATTCCCACTATATCCCGCTGCCAATTCACAGATATTTTTCTGCCATCTCATTTCCACACTCTTGCCTTGTTTAACACAGTCGTTCCAACTCAATATTATATTTCTTCATCTGCTAAAGTCAAAAGGCAACAGAGCTTACTATGATGTCATCTAATGCTGGACATTACAGCGCATGCAACATTTACCATGAAATAGGAAAAGGAATTTAATCCTTGCACATCAGAAAAGAAGCTCAAGCTGCAAAACTGAAATGTGATGCGGAGGCCTGACAAAGTTTTCTAAGGTTGGCAAGACTTAGAACTAAGTGTTTTGGATGAACTCAAAATGCCCCAGAAGTTAGTTTTCCATTAAACTATCAAAATAGTAATGCAGACCTGGATCCAAGTTGAACTGTGTAAGCTTAAAACTAAAGGTTAGGGTTCCTTTCAATTCAAATTGCCATATTTTAGTACTGTTAAATGAGAGAAGGCTAACGTTAGCAATATCACCAGAAATATGAATGAGCCAGAGCAGCAGAGGGAAACTGGGTACGTGGAACTGATGAATCTCTACTGTGACATTTCAGAATGAAAACCACTTTGCACTTTCTACACCCTTAGTGTCTGCAAGCTGTTCTTACAATCACAGCAGTAAATGCTAGACATGGCAAGTTCCTACTTTGCTCGGTTACTCTATACTTCCTATATTAACCTGGTAGGACTGGACGCAAACCAAAAGGGCCTTTCGTCGGGGAGATGCCACGGACGATACAGTCGAACAGAAAGCTGATCTGCTCTCCTTCAGCACAAGAAAGGAAAAAAACACCAGCCCCTGCAAGAAAGCACAACATATATATGTGTTTTTCACTTGGATATATTAGAAATATATTTAACTGAAGCTATTTATAATACAGCAATCAAAAGAGTATTAAGTGCAAGCCATGAAAAGAAATCAACAAGACATGCTCTCCAGAGAAAAAAAAAATAAGAAGAAAAAATTCAGGTCAACACACACATACTATATCACAAATATACACATAAATTCAATAGCTACCTAATAATTTATGCTAATTTCCTGAGATTCAGGCAATTAGACAAATGCCAAAATACAAGCCATATGCTCAACCGCTGTCTGAGTCTTTTGTTGTTATTTACCCCTAAAATTTTGTAGATCAAATCTTAGCTATGCAAATGTCAGGGATACTTAAAGTGTCTTCATCGAAATGAACCAAGTTAATTCTACTTTTACCGAATTTTAACCAAGAGCAGCTTTTTATATACCAAAGAATCAGGATTTGGTTATATTGCTGGATTATATTCTAAATTTCCCTAGACTAAGTCCTATGTGTCTATTATTAACAGAAAGTAACATGACTCCCAGATTGTCATCAGATCTTTACCCTTCGCTCTATTCTGATATTTTGCTTTCCATTCATTAAGAATGGCCCCAAGCAAAATTAGAATGAGAATCACTAAATAAACAAACAAGTTCTGAGCTGCATGATACATGGCTACATGGACGACACACAAGACTAGAAGTGCTCCACAGAACATTTTATTTGAGAATTGTCAGTCCAAATATTACTCACATCAGGGAAAAAAATAAAAAGTCTAGTTGACCTTTTTGATGATCTTTGTGATGAACACACCGGGCAAAAGACCACCCCAGTATAAAGTGACTTCAGGAAAAAAAAAAAAAAGTACAATAATCAGATACAAAAGGAACTGACGTTAGTACATAGGCCTTGAAGAAGTGCTGCCAGTTCACCAGAGCCATGCACACTAGAAAACCACAATACCTAGTCTTAGACCTGCAGTAGGGTTTTGCATATTACTTTCCCTAGGGATGTGAGCCCCTAACCTAGACATGTTTGATTTCTGCATGCCTCTAGCCAATTCTGAGTTGAATACATATTTATGCCAATTTTACTTAAAGCAGCAGAGTCTGTCTTAACCAGAAAGCCAGCATCCCCATCACTTTCCACATGTATGCCCTGTCATATCCAACAGGACATTCACATTTCACTTCAGCAATGGATACACTTATAACTGCTTGACAAAGGGCTATGTGATTCAAACAACAGGGATGATAAAGAGCAGACCACAAACAAAACTAACTATTTTAGTAAATTAAATATTGCCAGCAAGCAGTAAACTGACCGCTCTAGGAAAAGCATATTCTGGTCCGTACTCTTTTGTCATTCTCAATTTATGTCACACCTAAATCTCAGCCTGCTCTGCTTAAACCTATTCAAGACAACATTGTTAGCAACATCTTCGTAACTTGATTTGTAACTCCACCACATTTGTTCCTCTTCACATCTTACTGATCAAGACTTCTCCAGCCAAAAAAAAAACCAACAACAAAACAAAAACAAAAAACAGAAATCCCACTCGCTAGCAGAAGTTAAATTTATACTTAAGGACTGGCTTGCCAATTGTTTCCAGAGTACGACGTCTCAAACATATTACGCAGTAGCTCATGAAACATAAACCAGAGGAAAGCTGACTTAACTCCACACATTTGTGGTACTGTTTTCTTTTGCTGTTTTTAAAAACAAGTTTGTCCTAAGTTCTTCCTTATAGCACATACACACACCCTGGCTTCTGACAGGTATGAAAGTTTCTGGTGATGACTCACTCAGAGTCTTGTCCCATTTCCCTCTCCAAGAGATGCCAAAGAGTCAGAGAACACTGTATTAGAAAGAGATGGGTGCAACGTATGTATTCAGGAATTATTTTAAATTCAGCTCTTCCTTTGAGCTGCCTTCTCCTTCCCCCCATGGAGTAGACAGAGTACAGGGAAATCAGTTTGCCTAATCTGGGATGTTATGACTCTTCCTCCATGAACCATGCTGATGCCAGAAGACATGCCTTTCTTGAGGGAGCAGGGCAGCACAAGGCTTTTCTGGGCTCTGAACACATGACCTTCCCATCTCATGCACAGTAAGCAAGCAGGATATACAGACAACACGACAGAGGACGATGTGGCTTGATAATTCAGCAGAATCCCACACATCCGTGTTGCCATTCAGGAAAAGAAGATTCCTCAAATATTTCTGTACATAAAGAGTACATCTGGACCACTTTGTTCTTTTATCACTATTATCAAAAGTCTTACATAAACTCCTAAGAGGCTCTACAAGCCTTTGACTTTAATGGAAACAATAAAGTAGGTATGTGCATGTGAGCTGGCTGCTTAACTCAAAGGACAATTTCTGCAAAGAACTACCACACATTTGGAAATCCCCAAAACAAATGTCACAGCCTTTATATAACTAGTAAAAACCATGTATGCACATGTGCACACAGATACAAATCTAATACACACACACGGGTAAAATTTTTCTTTGTAGGTTCTCTTATTCACATGATCAGTGTAATTGTTGATTGACTCTCATAGGAAATATTTTCCTTATTGTTTTGCTAGGTAGAACCAGATTGCAAGAGAAGGAAGAAGTCTGAGGGCCCTTACAAAATACATAAGGTGAGATGAATGAATAGGTAAAGCTTAACTAAGTTATGTTTCAAAAGCATACATAAAAAACAGCAATTACATTTCTTTTCTTGAGAAAGCCGAGAAATTCATTACTAGAAATTACACATCTCAGTCATGTGTTGGAATAGATTTGGCACACAAGCATTTGGAAGCTGAGGAATACATGGTATGCATCACTGTAATACCATGCAGCTGTTCAGTAGACTGAAGAGCTCACTCACTCACTCACTCAGTCCATGTGGTAAGAAACTTGGTGAAAAGCAGCCTACAACCACTTGCACAAGACTGAAACACTAAGCCAGACCTCTGTGGCAGTTAGCAGTAAAGCATTGTACAGTCTCCCAAATGTGCAAGAGAGGCTGCAAATTTCATGAAACTTCCAAGTATTATAAAATCTTGCTAACGTTTGACTTTAATTCATCTTGGAGCATGTCCAGAGAAAGGCAACAAAGCTGGTGAGGGGTCTAGAAAGCAAGCCTTATGAGGAGAAGCTGAGGGAATGGGGTTGTTTAGTTTGGAGAAAAGGAGGCTCAGGGGAGACCTTATCACTCTCTCCAACTACCTGAAAGGAGGTTGTAGCAAGGTGGGTGTCAGTCTCTCTTCCCAAATAAAAAGTGACAGGACAAGAGGAAATAGCCTCCAGTTGTGCCAGGGGAGGCTTAGGAACATGGTTTAGTGGTGGTTTTGGCAGTGTTAGGTTAATGGTTGGACTTGATCATCTTAAAGGTCCCCTCCACCCTATACAATTCTATATTAAAAAAGCAAACCCATGAGCAAACACATCCTGAAAATGCACAATAACCAAAAATTACTTAAATCTCTGTACTGTGTGTGAAAACAAGGAGGAAGAGTCAGTCCCTTCCCATGAGTTATTGCTCCTAAGGTGCCAGACAACGCTAGAGCCTCAAGTCTTTTAGCTACAGGACAGGTATGAACCCTGGCAGTTCAATTCATGGCAATCGTCATGTTGTCCAACTGGTGTCTCAATCCTGGCCTTGAGCAACCCCCTTTAGACGGTATCTCAGGCTGCATGGCACAGGCTGCTCTCCTCTCTGGTGAAAATGACAATGGGTGTTCCTATTATAGCCAACTAAGACACGGGTATGACTACTAAAAACAAGATAAGAATGTTAGTTATGTGCAGTAGGCTTAAGTAGGAGACAGCAACAGAACAATACCTGCACGCAAACAGAAGTTGTAATCTACACAACCTAGAGTCTTTCAAGAAATTCCAGATCTTGCCCCAGTTCAACTGTCACTACTGTTTCTAATTTTCTAATAAATTCTCATTTGTTATAGGGCTCCTCCTCTTCTCCTTTGGCCTGTCCAGATGTGCTGGTAGCCACTTCCACTATTTTAGAATGGTTTTAAGAGCCACTCGCAGAAGCCATAGAAAGAAAGGAGGAAGCACCTAATTTCATCAAAATATCAAAGAGATCATAGAAATACTCCTGCAACTAGCAGCAACACTAACATTTGTTCTTTCAAAGGGCAACAAGGGTTCTACAAGTTCCTGTCATCTAGAAGACACTGGTAGAAAATGTGAGGCAGCTTCAAACTAGGCTCTGGAAGCTAATCCTGAAGTACTTGAGTATTGGAGATCCTGAATTCTCAGAGCATTAACATGCCCTTTTATTACCCTACTTGAATTTTTTCATACTGACCTCCAAGTCAAGATTCTCCTGGCAACTGATCATTTTAATCAGTGCACGCTGACTGAGCTAGCAACTTAGGAAAGTGAGAGGCTCCTTTATTCCAGCGTGTTCCTCTAAGTAAACCTCTCAATTGACTCCTAGGCCCAGATGCCTTTATTTATTTATTAAATAGTATGTGTGATTTAGCTTCAGCTACAGAGAAGCTAGGGGCAAGGGGAGCCAAATTTTGCCCCAGAGGTGAATTTATTTGCAGCTGTCAAAGCCAGAAGGATTTTCTAATGTCTAGCAGTACAATTGTGATGTTAAAAGCAAGAGAAGTTCAAAGTGTAAATGTCTTTTTCCTATTTAAATAAAAAAAAACACGGTATTATAAGTCTTGAAAATGCACCTAGATTTAATATTTGAAGTCTCAGCATTATCTCGGATGGTTTCCCTCTACCTGGATTGAGCACCAAAGCCTTCAGAGTTGAACAAAACCTGTAATGCGCAACTAATTCAAAAACATAATCAATTACTTTATATTTATGAAAAAAATTGTAAGGAAGCAAGGAGCAGTTTCAGATACTTTTAGACCTCAGTTCTACCACAGGAACAGAAGCAGAGCTTACATTGCCACGTTTGGGGTTTCATGGTCCTCTTATGGAGAGGAAAGGCAATTTAACCACAAGATCATCAGTTCCTTTCAGTAAGGTATTTATTACGGTGGTATTTAAAACTTATATTCACTAATCCTCTGCATGCAGAGCTTCACAGGAAGAATGGGAGCAAATATATAGTTTAACCTATAGGAAAGTAACATTAATAGTAGAGTCTATATAATATCATATGATGTTTCTATGACAGGGTAATGGAGAGTGCTTTTGTTCAGGAATTAAAGCAACTTCTGTAATAATATCAGGATTTTTTTTCCTGCTCACTACCTTGTTTGTCTTATTCCTCAAGGATTTCAGAGGAATGAGGTAAAAGAGTCAGATACCTGAAGAAAGATGGTCTTTCCCTTTACCAATGCTTTGCTGTTAAGAATAACTAGAGTTATATTTTTATTTTATTTTTAAAAAAATATTTAAATGTTGTTATGCTTGCAGATGTGTCTAAGTGCTCAGTTAAGGGCATCAGCTCCTTTAACAAGGTAAGGTTGAACTCAATATGTAAAGTTTCCAACCATGGCAGGCTATTTTGTACCAAAATGAATATGCTGCTGTTCTTTTTGAATGCACATGTGCAGGGGAAGAGGCAAAAACACCCATCCATGGCAACTGAAGGTTCTCAGCTATCAAGACAGACATTTCTTAAGAAAAAAGAAACATCAATATAATGCTCAACAATGTAGTAGGAACTTTTCCAAAGTACTTGTCTGTAATTCTCTTGTAAGAACAAAAAAAAATAAATAAAAAAAAATCATACTTCAAAAGCAGGTACACAGGAAAGCTACTGATGAGCTCCTGTATCTTACAGGGAAGATAAACAGCTGAGTTTAACCTAGAAAAAGTGACAGGGAGCATAAATAAATGTTCTATAAATATTTAGGGAGGTAAACATCATGGAGAGAGAGAATATTACACTGAAGAACAACATTGGTATAACAACAATCTAGAATAAATGAACACAAATTTGGGTTGGAAATTTTAAAAAGATTAAACAGATCATCAATATAAAAGGATCTACAAAACTCAAGACCATATTTTAAGCTTAATTCCCACTTTGATTTTTTTTAAAGAATTAGAGAGCCATGACAACACCAGTGTTTAAAACTGTTGGACCTTCAGAAACAGTTGACAGTCATTCAGAGGTCAGATTCTTTATTAGTATACCCCTTACTACAGCTTCAAAGACCATTTTAATTAATGGTATATTCTGCTTTTCTTGATATCTTCCTGGAGCCAGAAAAGTTCCCCTTGAAAGACAAGGGATGATATTTTTTCCTTTTTAGACCTGTATGACTTCGCACCACAAATTAGTGTAAGCTTCAGGGCAGGGGGGGAGCATAACATAGGTAATTCAGATGCTTCAAGCTCCATCACCTACAGTTTCACATTTGTATCATTCATCCACATTTCATACTACACATTCCTTATGCTTTTGGCACCATGGCCTATGGATTGAACCATTTAGTTTTTCTGTAATGTGGAGATAAGATATAGCAATATGTAATAAGCCCAAATCAGTTTAAGCTCTTGGAGCACAGCAATTGCATCAAGTCTAGAACAAGTTACAGAAGAAAGGCCACAATTTAACTAAAGAACATAAATGAAGGACTATTTATGTACTCCATTATTTCTGGGTTTTCTTATACAACTAAGATTTGAGTTTGGGAACTAACCATTTAAGCTTAGGAGCAGTGAACAGAATCTAGGAGCACTGACCAGAATCTAGGGCAGTTGTGCTCCCACTCTCGAGACTACAGACACGTACTTTATTTTTCTCTTCTGATCCTAGTGACATTTGCATGCCTGGGTACACTGTGAGGCAGCTTCCAGGCCTTGTAGTGGGCACCAACTACTCCTCAGGAGGAAAAAGATTTGAAGCCCTGCAGACTGAAGGAGGCCAGGAACCGAGGTTTCCCACTCTGTAGAACTATGGCAACCAAAACAGATGCAGAGCAACACTACCACAACTTCATCTTTTCTATTGACATTTTAGAGCATCCCGTCCAGTTAGGCAACACACTTGGAAAAAAAGATTCCAGTTTTTGTTTTTTGAACTGCTTATCTACAGACCCATAACATCTTCATTCCCACTGCCTAGAATCAGTCTGCAGAAGCAGACTTTGACCTGTTCAGGAATTTACTTGGCAGAATCCCATGTGACAGAGTCTTGGTGAGAACTGAGATCCAGGAGAGCTGGCTGATTTTCAAGGATGACCTCCTGCAAGTTCAAGCCAAGCAAATGTGTCAGAAAAGCCTGTATGGATGAACCAGGAACTCCATACAAAACTCAAACATAAAAAGAAAGCATATACAGGGTAGAAGTAGGGTGACCAAGATGATGCAGGAGGAATACAGACATATTGTACAAGCACACAGAAATGGGGTTAGGAAAGCCTAACTGTACCTGGAATTGAATCTGGGGAGGAATGTGAAAGGCAACAAGAAGGGCTTCTGCAAGTATATCAGCAGCAAAAGAAAAACGAGGGAGAACTTCAGCCTGCTGCTGAATGGGATGCTGGATCTGGTGACAAAGGGCATAAAAAAGGCTGAGGTACTCAAGGTCTTCTTCACCTTGGTCTTTACTGAGAAGATTCAGTTCCCCCCGTCAGGAATCCCAGGCCCTTGAGGCTTATGGAAAAACCTAGAAAAACAACAACTTCTTCTTGGTGGAAGAGGACCAGGTTAAGGAAGGTTTAAACAAATTGAACATACTCAAGCCCATGGGACCTTATGGGATGCATTCACAGATGCTCACAGTTGGTTAGCGTCATTACAAGGACAGTCTTTATTATCTTTGAAAGGTCATGGAGACTAAGGGGCGGAATGGTGTGCTTGAGGACCCGGGGGGGGGGAAGAAAAGGAGACATGACTTCTGTCTTCAAGATTGGAGGATTCTTCCTGAACCACTGACCAGGGAAGGTGATAGTGCAAATAATCCTAGAAGCCATTTCCAAGATGCTGATTGGGAGTAGTCAGTATGGATTTACAGAAGGGAAATAATGCCTAAGCAATATTACAGTCTTTGATAAAGTGACTAGCTTGGTGGATGAAGCAGTGGATATTGTTTGCTTTGACTTTAGCAAGGATTTCAGCACCATCTCTATTCATAGACAAACTGATCAAGTACAGACTAGGTAAGTGAATAGTGAGATGGACCGAAAACTGGCTGAACTGCCAGGCTGAAAGGGCAGCGCAAAGATCAGCAGCACAAAGTCCAGCTGGAGCCAGTCACTACTGGTATATGCAAGGGGTCAATGTTGGGCCTAATGCTGTCTAACCTATTCATTAATGACCTGGATGATGGGACAGAGTGCACTCTCAGTGAGTTTGCAGGAGATATAAAATTGGGAGGAACAGCTGATACACCAGAATATGGGAAAGAGTTGCTCACAGAGGTCATGGAGTGCCCGTCCTTGGACATATGCAAAACCTGATTGGATATGGTCCCGGGCAAACTACTATAGCTGACCCAGCTTTGAGCAGGGGATTTGGACAAGGTAACCTCCAGAAGTCCCTCCCACCCTCAAGCATTCTGTGATATCTAGGCATTTGTAACATCCAAACTGTGAGTTTGTTTCTAATCTCATTCAAAAAAAAAATTAGCTCTTTACTATATGGTAGAAACTTAATAATTAGCATTCTATAATGCTGCTGCATAACCAGATCAGCAGTGTCTTATTAACACAACTGCTGTGACAAATTCTCTGTACTAAAGCACCACTAATCTTTCAAATTAATTACAGCATTCATTTATATTATCAAACAACTAAGCAAAAATTGACAGAAAGTTATTTCAGGTTAATATTTTTGTTCATTTACTTCCTAGCTTTCAAAATTAAAGCATTCTATGATTCTATGAACCAGCTCAAATAAGCAGGCAAAGTACTCAGTTCTAGTAGAGAACCAGGCATTTTCCAAAATTCTTACGCTCAGGCAGCCACTAAAGAAAGATCCTTCCACATCGAATGGATGATAATTAAGTCAGAACTTTTCATCTTTATCTGCAAATACCCCTTACTTTTATGCTTTCAAGCATGAAAGCCAGAACTGAAGTCACAGCCATTCATCAACATTATAATAAAAAAAAAAAAATATCACATATACTAAGGAGTCCTAAGTATCTGGGTTTTATACCCTATCACAGTGTCCCTCTCAAAACTACAGTACAGTACATCTGAGAAATGGACTCTTCAGACAACACGTGTTGCAAATGCTTTGTCAGTCAGTGCTGAACAGTCCTTCTGGAAAAAACATGAAAGAAAAAAAAAAACACAACACACAATTGGGTTTTTTTTTAATTCTTTGGGGTTTTTTTTTTGTTGGTGGGTTTTTTTGTTTTTTTTTTTTTGTTTGGTTGGTTGGTTTTTGTTTTTGTTTGTTTGTTTTTTTTTTTTAAGGGGAACATAAGTCCTGGCATCCATCATTATTTTCTGCTAGTCATTTCCACTTTTGGATAGCCCTCAGAATATTATTTTTTATCCTTCCGTATTCTAATGAAAGTCCGCATAAAATACATGCTTGGAATTCACAGGTACTCCATTTGCAATCAGCTATGTACTCCAAAAATCAAGCCATTATTTGAAGCCCTTATTGGTAAGAAATTACTGCCTTCTTCCTTTGAGGCACCTGCATTAAGATTCAAAGGAAAAAACAGATTCAACATATGACAGTGCTGCCGCACCTCTTATTCAATTAAAATTATAGAGGCTCAGCTTCCCTAGAGAGCCTCAGAGCTAGCCATTACTCAAATAGTTAAATCCTGTATTCTCTCATTTGAGGAACTATATTGATAATTTATATAATCTATGTAATCTACCTAACTAATCACTGCTAATCTTACTTAAAGAGTGCTTAGCATTTCTACTTCAGCTCCCTATATTCTTTTAAATAAGTTTTCCACAGTTAAATTATTTCAAATTTTGTGTAGTACTTTACACAACATTTCCAGAAAGAGCAGCAGCTTTTTAAAAGAGAAAAAACACACTGTGATTCAACTTCAGGACATTTTCTCCCTGCAAGCATTCTGAAGTGTTTAATTCAAAATTAAGTTTTCTATTTTCCGTTAATAATTCAAAAAGCGGACCCAAATTATGTCAGCATAGCATTGCACACATTTCTTAGAAGTCCAGCTTGCATTTAAAGTGATACTTGCATACAGACACAGGAATGAACAATTGCTTTATTCTGCATGAAAAACAAAAAAAAAAATCCTGTTCAAACCAAAACTACAGGTGTTGGCAGACCTACACCAAGCTGTGGATTCAAGTTTAGCCTGGGTGAATTGCACTACCTACAACAGAGGGGGAAAAGGTGACTGTGCTGACTCACCCCTATACTCTATAACCATTTATCTCACAGTCTAAACCACACCACTAGGAAACAAGACATTTGTGTTGCAGTCCCATACCAGTTTTTAACTGAAACAGAATAACCTTAAAAGGAAAGAGATTTGTTAGCCTCACAGGCTATACCTATAACCCATCTCCTCAGATGCTGGAAACCTTTTTATAACCCCAGCATCTGAATTAGGCAAGGAAAGATTTGAACCAGAATCTTCCACACTAGAAACAAGCATCAGGAATCAGGATATAACAGTTGGGTCTATACGTATCTTTAACTCAGCTCTGTACTTTTCAATAGAGAAAATGATATCTCCTCACTACAGTAAAACAGTCAAAATAACTTCTTTTCCCTTCCTCCCCAAATTTTGCCAAGAGTCCCAAGGAAGACTAACTTTGGATTTGGATCAACCTTTTATTTTTTCAGTTTGGTAACTGAAGAAATCCATTATTTTCACATTTCAGTATGCAAATCAAATAACCTCACGTGCAATCTACATACCCACTTGTACTCACAGATCATCAATTCAGCATGGCTTCAAACTCTGCTTTTGAAGATAAAGCTTTGTTTTCCAAAGATGTATATGATATTATGCCAGTGCATTAATGACCTTTCCTTTTCAGTTCTTGTGTAGGAGTTTTGCATTTTATCTGAAGTGAGGATGTGAGAAGTCCTAAACTGGACACTGGAACGAGAGATTTCTCCCCATCTAAAGGGGTATCTTAGCTACTAGGCTACAGAAACTAGCTTCAACTTGCTTGCTTTCATTTTGACACCACGAATCTCACAGTCCCATAAAGTGACAAAGCTTCTAACAGGGAAGGGAACAGACAGAAGTTCCTAACTTTTAGGAGCAAAAAGTCCCTACAGGATTTAGACATGAGCATTTACACAATGAGAGCCTTGGTGCCACCTGTAACCTCAAAACTTCATATCATTTTCCTTCTGCAAACAACAAAATAATTAATCTAATTTAACATATCTGAACATTAAACCACTTTGCCTTCTCTTGCATGACACAAGCCATAGAATTCCATTACCTTATTTTCGGTCTGTGTCCAATAGCAACAGTTGAGTAAATATCTTCTGGAGAACCACAGGGCACTGTTCAGTCAGGACTCCACATAGCCACATTTTTACTGAACATCAGGGTTGAAGCCTGCAGAAATCTACTCAGTAGAACAGACCCTCTCATATCATATCTGCTGCCTGTATGACAAAGCAGCACAGCTGGTTCTCCAAACTCCACTTTGAATAAGACTCACATTTACATTTCTACAAAAGGTTTCAAACAACTTTTAGAGGACAGGTTCCATTTGTACTTACAGAAGCCGCACCTGGTACCCCCTTCAAAGATGAATCCATTTGGGACTGCTCCATACCGACGCAGATCTGAGAGCTTCCATTGCCCCATGACACTAGGAGGAAGGTCTTTTACAAGGACGAGAATATCATTGCAGAAATGCAGGGTAGCTGGCCCGCTCTCTAGTTTAGTGCCAGGTGCTACAAAAACTTGAAATCTATGAACTATCAGATAAGGAAGAAAAAAAAATTACTATAGAAAATAGAAGCAAGGTACCATGACTCATGTAACAGAAGTCATTCTGTTCAGCTGTGGTATGTGGACCGACCCCCTGCCCACACCACAAGGCTCTAGCATAAAGGTTCTATGTAAAGCCCAGACAGCCCCATGTGAGTAGCTATAAACTCATTACTCTCTATTACGCCAGGTTTAGATTAGAAAAAACCTATCTTGGCTTAACACTACAAATTATAAAGTTGTAATACTACATTAATTTATCCTAACTCTTCCAGGTTACTCCCTATCTCAAATTAGTCCGTTACCCAGCCCACACTTCAGTTACCTCTTCCATCACCACATGGGTTTGTCTCCTCCTCTAAACAGCCTGTGCTTCTCCTTTCTTACATGCATGCACACACACACAATAGTGCCTAAGGAGCCCAAAATCCAAGGCGCAAAGTAGGAGTCAAGTTTTAACCACAGCTCTGTCACTGACTCGTTTAAAACTATTAATAAACTGCTTCACTCCTTCCTTAGCAGTAAAATTCACCTTTGTGAATCTTTTGGGAGTTGGCAATAGTAGATGCCCAGACATTTAACATGACTAGAAAACTAAGTGATTCATAAGTAATAAACACTCTTAGATGTCAGTTAATTCTTCATATATCACAGCCTAAACTTCAAGAGTGGGGAAAGGAAGAAAAAAAAAAAAAAACACGCCACACCTGTCTCATTCAAGTTTACAAAATTCAGGTTCAAATCTCAACTCCAGTATTCCCTATACTGCACAGGTCCTTACCTAAAGTAGCAGTTGTTCTAGGCTGGGCTACCATCTTCTCCTCCATAGCTGTTGCATTCTGAGTAATAAGCTATTGGGAGCACTTCAAGGGCTCAAATCCCACAGTGTTTCAAAGGGAGCAATTTAAGTGAGCAAGCACCTAATTGTCAAACAGTTGTTTTGACCTCCACTACTCCTCTAGTTTCTTTCACCTTTGATTAGCCAAAAAAAATTAAAGTGTATATATCTGCCTTGGCACAGAGAAGCATCAGCACTGTTACATTTCCAGTCAGAGTTTTTCAGTGGACCATTTATCAAGAAGCACATAGATTTAGCTTTTGGTTATCCATGAAAGATCATACAAACAGCTACCTGCCTATGAAATCTACCATGTAACTTCCAGGTAGTCTCACTTCTTACAACCACTCTTCCTGTTTCTTGCCTACGCTTCTTCAAGCATCGTAAATTTCAGCTAGGTCTGAGTCTTGCTTCTCATCTAAATACTTGCTATATTCTTAGTTACCATGTTAGCTGTAAGTCAACTCCCCATCTCTGACGTGCATTTAGTAAGTTCCCTAAGGCTCCAGCAGAATTAGCCACAAAGTCATTCGAGTGAAATGTGCAAGGAGACAGAGATAGATCTAAACACAGCTCTACTTACAGCTTTGCCAGTAGTACTGTTAGGGAGCAAATCAATAGTCACACAATGTCCCCTTTTGGGCAGGCAGTTGTTACACAACCTGCTTAAACATAAACTATGAAAAATATACCAAAGCCATCTTGATTAATAATGTTCACTAAGGAATCTTTAAAATCATTTGGACCTCTCTGCCCACTACTTTACTGGCAATTAAACTATAGGAGCAGAAGCATCAGTTCTTTCTGCCTCCTTAAATGAGGAATGGAGCACACTCTTCACACAATCAGTTGCAAGTTACAACAGCTCCTGAAAACAAAGAACTGCAGCTCAGATTCTAAACCACTGTTTAAAAAACAGCATATCCAAATCTGAACACAGCCAAAGTAGAGGGAAAAACAGATCTGGACATGAAGCTTTTGCCATATGCTGCTTTCTTGATAAATTGGAACTTTATTTTCAAAGTTCTTCCCAGCCATTTACTTCTCCTACTCTGAAAAACAAAACTTAATAAGATACAGAGCTGAATACACCTGTAAACAGAAGATGCTGTTTAATTCCTCATCTCCTTTAGCTAATCTTTTCCTCTTCACTGACCTGCAGTATGCTAACTTCCTCAGAATGAGTTGTGGGCTCAAGCACTCTTCTCACAACTGACCTACATCTCAACTCACTTAATTCCACTATTTTCTCTAATCCTGGTTCTTTTATTCCAGGAATCACATACATCTCATTTGCTAAAAATGAAGAGAAAACACTGGGAACTCCAGTGGTTCTCGTTCAAGAACAGCATCAACTCCTTCATTTTTTTTTTTTTTTTTTGCTTCCCAGACTCTGAGGTCATCTGTCCATAGTCTATTTTTATCATCTGGCCACTTTACTTCCAAGGCATACAAAGGCACCCTTACTACGCTCTAAGAAAACACACCAGTCACCATCCTCTCTTCACCTAAGTCTCCACTCTTTTCTATTTCTGTCTATTCAAACTAGGTTCACTTTAATCTGACTTCTTTCTCCTAACTGAACCTGCACTGAAAGATAAAATCCTGAAAAAAATTTCTATGCTCTGGTCTATGCTCCTCCTCCTAAGTTTTTTTTGCAGTTACTGTTCTACAAGTTATTGCAGGTTCAACCAATTATACTTGTTTTCTTACTTCTTTATTTCTTCACCTTCACACACGTTCTCTCCCACTCCATCTTTATCCCATGGCTGCACATATCATCATCCAATAGGCTTTATTCCTACCTCACTTACAGCTTTCCTTTAAAAATACTCTACACTTCTTCTGCATTTCCTCCCATCACAACCATAACCCTCACACCCAAATTGAGATTAAATACTCTCTCCATCCCAGCACTGTGTCATCGCAAGATCATGAAAACCACGCCTACTCTGTCAAATTCAAATTCTCCTTCAGGTTTTAGGACAAGTTTATGCTGTACATAGATCCCAGATCTAGTAGAAAAATAGAACCAGAACATGATACAGCTACATCATTAAAGTGTACCAACTACTCTGGCTACTCCTGCCTGTATTGTTCAGAAACGCCCTCTAACCTTTCCCCTTATGCAAGGCTTCATATTTGATAGCTCCAAGTGATACATCCATACATCTCTCTTCTGATACTACTACATTTTATTACTGTAAAATTCCCAGGCCATCTTTCTATGTATGCACTGCAAAGGAACGAGTCCACAAACGCAACAGATGGCAAAGCATATGTAACAAATGATTAAGATGGCTAATGTGTGTCTCCCACACACCTACCCTCCTTCCCTAGTTATGACTAAACAAACATAAGACAGATACTATGGATTACCAGTATTATCACTCTTTGTTCACCACTGTACATTTTAGAGCTGCTAATCAAGAAAATAAAATAAGAGTGAAGTTAGCTTGAAAGACTTTATCTGATGACACTCCTTGTTGCAAGATGTCTCTCTTCCTGAAAGGGGAGACTAGCAGCAGTAAGCATTATTAGCGCAATACCTAGTAGGCGGCTCAGAACACTAGGATTGAACTAGCTATGTTCTACTCAGGACTCTGCTTCTCTTAATTCAGGCTCCTTCTAAACCCTGTTGTAAAAATCCCCAAGTAAATTGCAGGACCAGAAGTAGCACTCTGATCACTTTGCTTCAAAGCTACACACTTTCAGTGCCAGAATCAAAAATTAAGTTAAGAGCTCTCATAGTTAGCCATCAGTACTGGGCAGCACTGTAATCAAAACCTATCATAAGGGACACCTGCTTCAAATTTTAAGGGAAAGACTAGTCTCTTCACTCTCAAATGAGTGACAGTCCTTTCCTTAACTGTACTTTGTTATTTGCATGTTAGCTATGCTTTTCTTTGGCGTTTTTTCCCCAGGGGAGGGGGACGAACCAAAACAAACAAACAAAACTAAGAAAACCAAAGAAAACCCAAACAAAAACATGAGAAGACAAAGTTTACCTTCCCCCAAACTGTAGCGGATTCGTACATCCCATGCATACATTGTTTCCTTGTTCTCAAATCCCAGCATCACAACTTGAGAGAGACAGATGATTGCAAGCGTGTGATTCAAGCCCTCATAGGAGAGCCCAGGATCCAAGCCACAGATGTCTTCTAAGGTCATGCTGCTCCTCTCCTTGTGCCCTTTTGCTCGTTCAGATTTATCCTTGTACACCAGCATGAGCAAACAGTCTAAAAGAAGCAAAACTGTCATAGATGATGAGGCAGAACAGAACACATTTCTCAGTACTCTGCTTCAATGCAAAGGTGCTTTAGACAACTGCAGGGTCAGTCTGACAAAGTCAATGTAGGAACTCAGTTTCCTTTTCCCGCCCCACCCCGAGGTAGTTTGCAGTGCTTATTTTCAGGAAGTAAACGCTGAAGGCATGTATCAAGGGTAATCTGCAGGCTCAGAAATAAGGAGGCAATTAAAAAGTCTTCCCTATTTTACTTTTCAAAAATCCAGTGTTTTTTCAGATACCGTCCCGAGTCTGGAAGGGACCGACTCATTAATTCAAAACATTAGGAGTTACACTATGATAGCTGTTCACATTACAAACGCTAAAGACCGACGGGCTATTGTCATCTATATTTCCATTAGAACATACTGAACCACAAATGAAATTCTTACAGTAGTTCACAGATTACTCAACTACTAAATGGTGAGCAGACTGCACTGCCAGATTGTTAGTGTCAGCTCAGGTTTCCCACTGAAATGTTACACAGTAGCCATTGCTAAATAATCATTATGTGCCCCACCTTTTTTTTTTTTTCCTTAAATACTTGCTTGTGTCTCCATTTGTTTTTAACCCCTTCCTAGAGGTGTTTATTACACAGTAACGATGCAATAAAAGAAATTAATTCGAGCGCCACAGTCCCATGGGAAAAGAAAGCACATTTCACAAGCCAACCCGGAGGACAAGAAAAAGAGGGGAGAACCCTCTCCCACCTTTTGCATTCATAACGAGAGCACTCCTCTTCCCGCAGGTTCCCCTCCTACCACACAGCACTCAGTTGTAAACGAAATTAATGATCAATATCAAAGCTGCAACATCCACGGCTTAAACTGGCCTACATACCACAAAGGAGAAAGCCCCCCCATGCGCCATTTTATGAATGTTGGGGTGCAGTGGTCTGAGCCCCGGCGAGGTGCCCCACAGCTCTCAGCTGGGCAAAGGGCTGGTGCATCTCCAAAGAGGTGAAAAATGACCGAATGACTGAACAGTCTGCTAGCTAAAGCAGAGCTTTGTGTGGACTCCCAATTGTTTTCATGCACCTGTTAGCAAAAAACAGCTGCAGCTATGGTATTTAAGCATTCTGCAATGCAGTTGCGTGCCTGAAGAAAGAACAACTATGGTTTACAGACCAAGAAAAGCAAATCACTGGGGGCTTTTTCTGGTTAACCTGGCTAATTTTGCTAGAATAAAAATACTGGTTTTAAGGATTAAGCTACATTATCAGTCAGTACATTTGCAAAGCAAGCTCCCTCATCTTCCCCCCTCAAACCTGGCTTACTTCTGTTAGAAATCCAGGCACATATTCACATGTCTAGATACCAGCTCAGGGATCAACAGATGCCCATTCACGCAGAGAAGCTTAACAGATGCAGCCAAGATACAGGCATTTAAGACGCTAACACATAACTGTAACAACTTAAGGAACAAAGGGTAGGTCCAAAGAGCTTCAGCTACCAAGAAACCTTTGGTCTACCAGCAACGACCTAGGAAAGATTCCATAACCTATTCTGGAGCAATGCAGCTTCACGTTGTCTAAGTGTAGACAACATTTAGCCCTGGAAAGATACACTTTTGGTCCCCAATGTTTTCCCTGTTAAGAAACGATGGGGAAACCTGAAACCTACTTTTCCCTCTCCAGCAGTAAAACATCAACTCTGAATAAGGTTTTCAATTTCCCTTTCAGAGGCAGGGAAATGATTTTTTTTTTAATTCAAAATGTCATTTTATTTTTAAATCAAAGTGATATTTTATGTCAAAACACTGCTCAAAAATAACTACTGAGCTTACAATGCCAGCTTTTTTTTTTTTTCCACAGCCACCAATCACCCTGAAGAAATAATAATTAAAAAAAAAAAAAAGAAAAAAGAAAGAGAGAAACTGCATTTTAAAGGGGAACCAAAACTAAATAGCTGTGCCTTGGCAAGTCACCTTTCCCATTGGTTTTAGTCAGGCTGACACTGAGCCGCCCGCACCCCTCGCTCCGAGGCCGGGCACGGCCGGCCGCCCGGCGGCACGAACGCTACACCCGTGCCCCGGCCCGAGGGTCTCGGCCTTACACCCCCTCGGGGGAGGGGGGGCCACAACCGCCCCCGCCGAGGAGAAGCCGCCCCGAGCCGCTCGGGGCCGCCACCCGGCGCCGGGAGGAGCGGCGAAGCCCCTCAGCTCCTCTCCCCGTTACGCTTCGGGGGGCTCCGGCAGCCGCCGCC